>CM048050.1:20860000-20955000 GCA_026259375.1 Verasper variegatus
TGTGCATCCTGCGTGATTCACTTCCTGCCCTCAAGGTTCCAGCAGCTCCACTGATTGATAATTGGGAGACAATGAAGAAGAAGACCACAGCTCCGTTCTGGCAAATGTGTGAAAAACAATTGTTAGATGCAACCAAATAGAGTCAAGGTCGTATCACTGTGTTCAAAAATAACCTTTATTTAATTAGAACCGAACTCCACAAAGCACCTGCTGCTGCTCAGGGTTTTAATCAGGAGGTAAATAGATGCAGCTTCACGTAAATCCTGACTTTAATGAAACATGATGATGATTTCAAACTACTGGTTGAGGACAGAAACATCAGCCATGTTTTACTCATATTGAGGTTCATCACTTTAAAACACGCTTGAGGAGAAAACACATTATATGTCTCATTTTAGAAATATACACAGGACAGTGGACTTTTAATTATTGTAATATTTCATAATTAGAATTTACAGTATTTGCCAATACTTTACTTTTAACGATTGCATTAATTAGCCAGTGAGTTAATTCAAGTTTTGACGTAATGAATTCGGTAACAAAGCTTAGCTACTCAGTCTGTTAGGAAGTAAAATATACAAATACAGAATTTAAGTATCACAGAACATTATCCTCTATTTAGGACAGGTCTACATTCTCAGGCTGAATATATTTTCACATTTTGTCCTCTTTCATTCAGAAGCTTGTTTAAATGCCTCCTCCTACCGGCCACAATTTTTTTAGGGGTTTGGCAAAATTGTAAAGCGTCTGTTTGTTATCTCCGTCCTGCATATGTTCATATCTCTGTCTGGATCTTTGATTTTACCTCGTTCTGCTTTTTGTTGTTTTGTTTGGTTTTCATTCTCTTTTTCTCGTGAACCATCGCTCTCTGTCTCTCTCTCCTCCACTTCCCTGTGTTCCTGCAGTCGTCCACCTCAACTTGTCTCTCTCCAGGATTCACTGCATTCATCGGAGCTTCTTTGTCGCTCTCTCTCTCTCTTTTTCCTCAAAGGAAGCGTTTTGCTATCCTCGATATGTCAAGTGGGGCCAGCTAGAAAATCAAAAAAGCGCTCGGCTCAGATATCGCTTCAGTCATATCGCCGGCTTGTTTGTATCTCGTCCTAAAAAAAAAAACCTGCCTCTTGTGCAGGAAATAAAACAGCGGCCACGAGCTCGCACCGGGCCTCTGCCCCCTCTCGCCCGCCCTCAACTTCCAGTTGACACCAGGTTTTCTGGTTTTCATTTGCGATTCCCCTTGTAAGTGGGTTTGATTCACAGAACACATTTGACTGCCAGAGACAAAGGAGCAGATAAAAAACAGGTTTAATAAAAACAAGCGACGGAACAGCAACATCACAAGCTCAGGGGGACTCGTGCTTTTTATACTTTAATTAGATTGCTTTGGGCCGTTTCCTGAAAATTCAACTTATTTTTATTTTTACATTATTCATACGGAGAGTTGGCCGAGCACACGCTCCCTTACACAGAAGACTTATATAAAAGAGTTTTATCACGTATGATATTTTATTAATACTCGTGGAGAAGAATACTGATTAGCATATTTGCCCTTTAACAGTTGCTCTGCAGCTCGATACAAATGAGATTCTTTAATGTCCTCTCACTTTATGTGTAGAAACATCTTTTGCTCAGTCAACGATGGAAAATGAATCAACCACATATTAGATTACATGTTAATTTCTCTCCTATTATTATTATTACCCCCATTATCTCTTATTGTCTATATTATCTTTACCACCATTAGTTTTGGTGCCGTTTTTAAACGCTGCTATTGTTAATAATAACATTATTACATCTTTGAGTCGTTCTGTTCATGGTCTGTCTCTCTCCTCTTCTTCCTATTGGTCGAGGCAGATGCAGATTATGGTCTATTTGACTCTAAATAGACGATAATTTACAAAATGAACATCATGCTGTGTTGAAGACGACTTGAGACAATGAACTCTTTAGGAAAATGTTTGCTGACGTTTTAAATCAAGGGAAAAGTCATTTCCTCATAGAATCAGACTCGATTTTGAAACAGGCCATTTGAGAGAATCCAGGTTTCAGGCGCTTCCACATCGGCTTCACTTTCTGAATGTGGGGTCTACATGGATTTATATTTATCGTCCTATAGTTTTGTCAGAATGTTTATAAATTGCCTTAAAATAATGATAACATGTGTTTTAATTTGGTGCTGGATGAATACACATTATGGCTGATAGACTTGTAAAGTGTCAAACACGTCTGCATGTCAACTTATTTATTCATGTCTCTTTTCAAATCCACTTTGAACAGCCCTAAGGCGAACAGTGATGATGTCTACTTTCAATCAGGGATTTATTTTGAACTCGCGACTAAATTTAAATAGTATTGAAATGACAGTTTCCTCACATCGTGATGTTCAGGATCTTCTGGGACTGAGATGGAACATTGAGACCTTCTATCCCTTCATAGACAGAGATAGAATAACATCAGTATACGTACGGAGGCTGTGGGATGTGGACTCGAATCTCTGCAGCACCTGGCTTCCCTTCTGACAGTAAGAAAAACCATGACCTGGATGACAGAGGGAATCTTCACAGACAACAGCATCTGTCGTTTGCTCAATGATGAATAAAGTATACGTTTTGCAGCTGCTGAGGCCCCCGAGGTCCTGAGAGCCTCGTCTGTCAGGAACAAACATGGAAGTAATGTGCGATTGTTCCAGAGACACAGAACTTTAAAGGGCGGATCAGTTCTGGAACCGAAGGATGTGACTTCTGCTCCTGAAGAAAACTTCACCTCCCTCTGGTTTCTACAGTCGACGTTGATTCTTTCCCTGAACTCAACCAAACATTAAACACAAGATACATAAGAAATCAGGCCTCATTTTATAGGTGTTAAATGCTGATAATTTGGAAATCACTGACATATTTGACATAGTTCAGTTCTATGGTTTATTATGTATGGACTGCATGTGCAATCATATGAGTGTGTGTGTGTGTGTGTGTGTGTGTGTGTGTGTGAGCATTTGATCTCCCACTAACAGGGTTTTTATTGATGAATCCTCCAGTCATGCGAAACTCTGTTTAACCACATTGCCATTGGCTTTGCGGGCGCCATGGCAACACAGTAAGTAGGATGGACAACACGGCGGCTACCTGCCATCGCACAGCTGGAGGGAAGTGATAGAGAGCAAAGAGAGAGGGAGAGAGGTCAAGAGAGAGAGGTTGACAACGCAGATCAGCAGGAGAACGAGGGACTTCGGTTGCTAAAGAGAGAGAAAGAATGACAGAGAGGCTCAGAACACAGAACAGCTGTGGTGGAGAGGTGGAGGAGAAAGAGATGGAGAGGTGGAGATAGAGCGGAGGGTGGGGGAGCTTGATGAAGATCCTGAGCTCAGGAGTCAAAGGGGAAAAGGGCGATGGGTATATTTATCCAGATGAAACTGTAATGACTTCTCGGGGGAAATTAAAAGTTACTGTATGATTATTTATATGTGACGTTAGTGGCTCTGGTGCTGGAACATGTCGTCAACTCAGCCCGAGTGATTAAAGACACGCCGGCTCCCTTTACACCTGCCAATAACATGCATGGTATTCAGACGACGTCGAAATGAGATGAAGCTGCACTTCTGGGCCAATATTTGGAAACCTGGATTTTAACCAACAACCTGTTTCTATTTGAGGAAATATGTTACATGTGCATCCCTGAGGAGGAGAAAGCAAACAGGGAGCTGCTCATTGAACAGTGACTCATATCAGCACTTTAGCTCCACAGGAATAGAGACAGCTCTGATGGAGAAGAAATAGCAACGGGTTAAATAACACAACACAACACTGATGTCGTAATTCAACAAGGTTCAGTTTGTGTGAAGGTGGCTCTGACGCTCCAGGGTTGGGCTGCACAGCACTTCCTGTTTGCGGCAACAGGCAAACAGATGAATCTCCGTTAACGCTCCACTTGTCACATACATGAATACTAATCATCACACGTTGAGGTTAATATGGTGAAAGATGAACCAGGTGACCTGACGACAGTTTGTCTTCAGAGGACGTTCAGTTCATTTAATCCATCATGTAATAGTTCAGAAGAAAAAACACTGCACCACCTGAGATGAATGTTAATCCAGGTGAAGCGAGGCCGGTGTCAGTCGTGGTGCAGGAGGACGTCGTGGCCGCTGCAGAGGGACGGAGCTGGGATGTGTGAAAGGCTGCGGCTCAGCAAACACTTTGACGTTAAGTAGATGTCAAAGGGACGGCCTGTACCAACACTGAGAGCCACTGCAAATATAGCATGAGGATGAAACCTGAGATGGCGGCTGCAGGTTCATATCTGCCAAATGGACCGGTTGGTAATATGAGCGTCGCCACGTATCAGCTCAGGTCCCAGAGCTTCTTTAATGTGATTTATTTTAACCTTTCTGATCGAAAAATACAAGACATTGTAGATTTAGGTTGAAACTGCACATGTCTGGACTGTTCCTGTCACACACAGCCCCCCCCCCCACCACAAACAACCGTGGTTATATCCTGTTTATTTACGAGAAATATCTGATTACGCTGTAAAAACTAATTTAACCACATAGCAAACAATCTGGATGTTGAACAGAACTGTTGTGTGAAGTGACATTATTTCATGAGTCCTGATACTGATCTCGTGACGCCGAGCCAACTTCATTACCCGTCATTCCTCGCTGCTGCACCCTGAGATGGTTATCGGACGTCAGCGCGGCGCTCTGCTAAAGAATCTGTCACCTTGGCCGTCTCCTCAGCGTGAACAGGTAATGGATACACAGGCAGGTGAATGCACTGGAAGTCGGAGCATATTGGTTTCACACACACGCAGGAACACACGCACCTCAGAGTCTGTTAATGTTGCAGACAAAGGAGATGCCGATCGATCGCTGGCAAGGCCAGACATGAGAAAAGCACTATAGTCAGGAAATAACGCCACACACACCGGCGGCTGCACGGTGTGTTAAATGCTGATGGAGGCAGCGGTATGAAGGTGAATGCTTTGTGATTAGAAAGCCCTGATGACAGAGGAAATGTTCAGGAACATTCCGCTGGCAGTTACCAGCTCGCAGGCCAGAAGGTTCATTTATCAAAGACGCTCACCAAGGCCTCTGTCAGTAATCTCAGGGTCTGCAATAAACCTCTATGTAACGGAGCCAGGTGGGAGGACGCCAGGTTGGCACAGAGTGGGCTCTCTTTCTTTTGTTAAATCCGCCAAAAAACACGGATACCGACATTGACACGGATCAGGAACGCGGGCAGGGATGCTTGTTCCTTGTGAGATGGCAAAAGAGCGCCAGCAGGTAGTAAAGTCTGGCTCTCAGTCGGGAGAGCACCAGACTTTAAATGTGAAGGTTGCTCTTATTTATTTGATTTTATCTGTGGTCTTGAATTTTGAGCGTAGTTCGGGGGGAGAAGTGTTGACGCTCGTTCCTCAGGAGAAAGTACAGGAGAAAGAAAACATCCCCACAGAGAGATTAATTACCGCTGCTGTTAAATCTATGCTAGAAGTAGGGATTCTAACAACCTTTGACCTTTAATTGTGAGTTTTCTGCAGATGTTACCAGGTGTTATCGTGGTGTGTTTCTGTTTTGGAAAAACCCGAAAAGGTTTTCAGGTCTTACAAATAGCAGGTTTCTGCAAACTGTCAGAATTTGGCCATTGTAGCTGCCTTGGCTGAGTGACATGTTAGAAAACACTCTGAATGCCTTTCCAATCATAACTTCTAACCTGCATGATGAGTCAGTGTGATTGGGCAGGAGGGAGGGAAAGAAAACCAGCACAAGGAAAGCACAAAAAAAAGGTAATTTTAACAAGCTGCTGTTGCTTTTGGGGCCTCGGGCTGAATCTTAGAAAATGTCCAGACAGTTGGAAATCAAGTGTTAGTTGTTTACAGCATCAGTTCTTATCACTGAAAGCTCCTAGAATCTCACTGACAAAGTGGAAATCTCTGTCTGCGTCTTCTACTCGTATGACACCTCTGACATTCTCCAGGCATTTTACTTGCGGTCAAGCAGGAACAAATCCTAACAAAGTTTGGAACAACTGACTCGGACAGCAGACAATTCTGTGCACGTCGGATAGGATTTGCAGGATTTTGCAGTTGGTTTCAAGAGAATGTCCAGAGTTCAGTGTCTGAAAGACAAAAACAAGCAGTGGAGCATGTGCAAGACTTCCCATGTGCATCGAGCAAACTTACATGGAATAACACCATCCACTCTCATGACTTATACAATGCAGTCGACTATAAATCCACCACAGGGTTCTGAATCTGGATTGTGTAATCAGCCACACCTCAGCCAGAGATTACCTCTGTGTTTGTGTTCCTCTTCGTAGTAGAAAAGCTGCAGAGCCTCCTCCTCCTCGTTACTTTCTGCAGATTAACTGGAACAAACAGCTTAATGTCTAGAAAGTCTTTGTCCTCAGCGCCGGAGGCAAAGTGAAGCGGTAATTTATTAAACTTAGGTCGGTGTCAATATCGGTTGTTGAGATTGATTCGTCCCCAAATGTTGTGTCGCAGTAAAAAAACTAATTTTCCGTCTCTTAATATCTCAGTGTCTAATGATACTGTAGAATGTGAATGAACGGGCGGTAAAGCAGAGGATGAGGTAAATCTTTATAAATGAGTCCAGCTGCACACGCACACTAAGAGGATGCGCCGGCAGCGAGACTATAACGTTTAATCTGCTTCTTAAAATGACAATAACCCCCCCGTCTCAGCAGGGGCAGCGACACCACAGCACCCAACTCAACGTCACCTCCCACCCAGCGACTCTGAGTTACCGCCACCCACATGCACACACACACACACACACACACACACACACACACACTCACACACTCTGGCCTCACAACGTCACTCGTTCAATCTCGCTGTCGAAATGACTTGTCGGCATCGATTTTCTTCAGTTTTGTGAAACCGACACAGACCGACTTTGGAAAACTTCACACTCTGATTATCTGATTTGTTTATTTGGTAGCATTAATCTCAAGTTAAAGAGAGAGAGAGTCGTTTCCAGGGGAGGGGACAGCACAGTCAAAAGTCTGTGTAAAGTCATTTCAACTACATAGACTTGACAAAACTATTCTCTGGACTCTGATGGACCTATTGGTTATGAGTTTAACATTTGGTACAGCGCTATCTTTGTTTTTTGAAAACAGAAGTAACCATATATGGAAGGGGCAGGGGGGTGGAGCCTGACTGACACTGCACGCCCACCAGCACCTGCACCGTGCACCCATTGGACAGAAGAGGCTGTCAATCACATCAATGGGATCCAATGCATGTTTAATAGAACATCGTGTTGGGGCGGAGGCCATGGAGCTCAGGCCAGTATATCGGCACATTGGTCAACTGTGGTGGTTTTAAACTTGACCTTGACTCGACAGTCATCTTTGTGTGTTCGTGTTTGGTCAAGTTCTGTGATTTCAGCCTTGTTCCCTGGGTTTTGGGTCCACGAGTCCTTCCCACCTGCCACCAAAGAGCCCGTCTCTATGATTAAACACTTTTCTCTGCACCTGCCTTGTCCCATGTCTATAAATGTGGGTCGTTTACACCACACACCACTTCTCCCACCCCCTGGGGAGACCCACCTCCCACTCTGAACCCCTCTGCTCCACGGGGAGCTTTAATGAAACACTGACACACGACACTAAGTCGCCCGATGACACCGGAGCATTTGATAAATTCACAGCTGCTCTGAATCCTCGAGAAGGGGTGACACTGTCTGCACTTATCCTATGCAGAGGCTGTTTGGATAAAATCATCCATTAAATGCTTTATGTTGAGACTGAGTGGAGAAGCTCAATTAGTCCATTTGAGGGGGAAAGGAGCGCTGAGATGTGGCTTCTCGTATTTCACATCCATCCTGGGTGGTGTTTAAGTGTTGGGCCTTATGTGTTTTACATGACTTTCAGCACCATTTCACTAATGCAGCCAATCTCCACTACCTTTCCTTTTATAGGTAAAAACATAAAGCTACTTAATGGCACGACACAGGTTCAGCTTTCCACTCAGGAAATAAGTGCCGTGATAAAGGTCCAGGCTGCGCTGCAATGCAAAGTGTGTGCTCGAAACATACATTATCCGCTGTGTGAGGAGCCGCTGTGCAGGTCAGAGGACACTTTTACTTTAAACTCTATGAATGCGAGACATTTTTCATGATTTCCCTGCAGGGACATTGATTCTGTTTGTCTTTCGGTCGCTTCTCTCAACACAAGAACATTTACAGGCAAGGAAAGAGAAAGAGGGACAAGCATCTGTAGCATTGTTACCTCCGGTAAGGACGTTGTGTTTTCATCTGCAGTTGGTTGTTTGTCTTTTGGTTTGGGGAGACAGGTGGACAAGAGGAGCTGCAGGATCAGGACAGTCTGAGGACGGTGATGTGTTCACTGAACATTAGAAATCTTTTCAAATAAGACGATGAACCTGAATATGAGAAGAATATGTCTCATTAAAGTCAATTTATTTACCGGGGAAAGTGACACCAAAGCTACGCATTACTTAAATAAGTGAAATGTGCCCTGAATACATGTTTATATCCATCTGCTGTTATCAGAGCTGAAAACACTAAAGTCGTCACAGTACAACAGAAATGCAGGAGAGAATAAAGTAATTAGTCTCCTCATTTTGACTTGTTAGTTAATGATTGCTATGGTAATTTAAATTTCTCTAAATTTACAAGGCACACGAAACACACCATGACACTGGTTTGTTAGTGGTGAAGTCAAATTAAAGATTTATATTTGTATTTTATAATAATTCACAGGACATCCACTGCTTTTAGTTTGGAGGCGAATCGATTCTCTCTCAGGAAATGTGCTGGAAGCAAAAACCGTGGAATCAATTTGTTTCGTAATATGACATTTTTCTTTGCGGCCGGAGAGACTGTCGAGCTCCGTGACGCACCTGAGGAGGTGAGCGCACGCACGCACACACACACACACACACACACACACACACACACACACACACACACACACACACACAGTGAGACAAAGAGAGCGAGGGTTTAAACACTTAAATCAATGTTCACAGCAGGATTTGAATGGACTGCACTAACCCAACTAAAACTATTATCCTGGAGTGGGGAGAACCAATATGGTGCGACCCAGCTCTTCCATAGCATTGGCTCAGAATGGGGCATTAACTCACACAGTGAACTCTGAATGTCAGCATGCTAACTTTATTAGCAATGCGGCTCCACGCTGGTTATGGAAATGGGATTGACTGCAGGATCGCGGGGAGAGCGTTAGCATGCTAGCGCGAGCTTTATAATAGTCAATCGAGGTTAAACTGTGCAAGTCGGAAAAGCCTAAATTGGAACATGGCATCCCTCTGGGTGTGTGTGCATGCATGTGTGTGTGTGTGTGTGTTTGTGTGTGTGTTTGTGTGAGGCACGAGCATCCAAACCCAAGTGTTTTTATAATTGCACTCAGCTCCCACGGTCAGTAATGGAATTATAAGACATCTTTCTTGGCATGAGGTGCATGTGCATGTGTCTCTAATCTTCGTGTGCATGCATCAAGTTAAAGTGTTTTTGTGAAATGTCTACACAACTCGACTGCAACAGAAATCAGGTTTTGTAGGAAACAGATTGGACGAACTGGACGACGGTTTGTGTTTGCTGGTGAAAATAATGAAATGTTGAAATGTATCCCCGGGCTGTGGGCGTTCAAAGCACCTGGCTGACATCCAGAGGCCTGTGATCAGGTTGGAATAAAGCACTTTGGATCAGGTTCGGTAAAATCATTGTTTGAGTTGAACGTATATTAATGGATGTTGTGACTCTGAACTTTTAAAAAATGTTTGTGTCTCTGTGAACCTTTTGACGTGTGACATGCTTCCACCTCCGAGTGACACAAATGAGGATGAAATGTCAGTTTGAATCACGAGCAGATGGAGAATGAAAGTCGTGTCAAGTGAGAGAATAAAAAAGAGTGTGATTGTTTTCGGGGCCAAGTTGAAATATCTAAGTTGTTGTTTGATGATGAACTGGTGCAACCTGCAGAGTTCTGTGTCTGTTCCTGACATGCGAAACTCAAAAGAACAATTTAAACACTGACTTGGATCTAAAGCGACAGTTTGACCCATTTTTCACCAAATATTAATTTAAAAGGTAAATTTAGTGAATAGTTAAGTGTGAAATAACCAATGTATCCAGAACAGTTGACATGTTTTGGAAAATACAAGCTAAAAGTGAAAACTTTGCCAGAAAGCACTCAAGCAAACATCGATGTGATAAGAACTACCTGAAATTACAGAAACTATCTTCGAGAATCTTCTATTTATTATGTAGTTTGACTTTTTAGCTGGTCCATGTCCCATCCACTAGCATGGAGGAGGCAGGGTTTATGACCTATACTGCAGCCAGACACCAGGGGGCTGCAAAGAGGCTTTGGCTTCACTTTTAGGGAGGCCTCATGTCGTCCATCTTTATTTACAGTTCCCGACAAGCAGATTACTCGTTTATTACAAACACAATCACAGTTTGTTTCATCACCGTGACAGATCCCGACGTCGCCTCCCGGTTCGGATTCATACTCGATCTCATGTTGAGGTTTGTCTCCGTGCACCGGGACGTCTTTCAGGCTCCACTGAGGACACGGCAGCAACGTGCAGAAACCCTGACAAGAATGAGAGTCTGATCAAACGGCCTCTAACGGCACCAGACGTTTCCTGTACATCAGCAGCTTCAGAGCCGGGCCGCTCGCTGCACTTTAAGACGAACCAGGGGGATGGCTGGATTCCACGCTGTCACTTTTTCAGCTGCGGAAATTCTTTTCTGACACGAAGCCAGTTCCTTTGAAAATAAGATCCTTTCAAATGTTATCACGGCCCGCACATCTCTCTGGATGAATCTCCCTGAAACCTGGAGGCTCTCTGACCATTTCAACGCCCGGTGATTCAGGCAAAAATCACATATAACCTATGCGAGTGTCCGTCTCCCTGTTCCCGGCAGGTTTACGACACCTTGTTTCAAGACACGTTTTCCTATCGAACAACTATTGCATTACTTTTAGTACGGAATCAATAATGTTTACTACCCGAGGATAAAACACAGCGTTGATAGCTGGATGTTGACCCGGCATTACCCCCCATTACCCTCCTTTATGTTGAGAGGCAGCAGCGCTCAGGGGAGACGGAGGGGAGGAGCAGACAGTAAATCTGGCTCATGCTAACGGACGATGCTAATTCAAGGTTACCAGGGGAGAAGAAGAAGAGGCGGTCGAACGCTCTGTCACTGTCAATGAGGAGTTGTAAATGGGGCCGACTGTCGATATAACACCAGAACCACCTGATCGCAGGGACTGTGCGATGATAAGTTCATTCTGTATAAATGCCAAACATGATTTAGTGCTTTGTAAATGTAACTGACTCGGATTTTTACTTGACTCATATCTGGTAGCAGAAAAAAGAGAACAAGCAGTACAGCTACCCTCCTCCCTTACATTGGCTGCCTGTCAAACAGGATCAAATTCAAGGTTGTGTTGTTTGTTTTTTAAAGATACACATGGGTTTGCCTCCACATTTCATAGCTTCTCTGCACCCGTTCCGCCTTTTCCATCCTCGGAACAATTGATTTTAACTGTTGTAGGCTCAAGGCTGGTGGGGAAGGAACAGTGTGACTTTGCAGCGGCAGCTCCGAAGTTCTGCCTTCACCACTGAGATCATTTAGGTGTTTAACTTAAAATTTGCACATCTTGATTAGAACTCTCTCGATTTAATGGACCTGATATTCACAACATGAAACTTATCCAGTTTTCCTTAGTTTAGAGGGACTGAGTGAGAGTGAGACAAAGCTCGCATGCAGCTCTCCAAGGTAGAGCTCGTATATGTTATGATAAGTGGGTGGAAAGTTTTTTGGTTCATTATGAAACTGAGGTGGAACAAATTGGACAACGGCGAGTCGCCACAGCTGAAGTTATTAATTGGAAATACTGGTGTTATTTTATAATACATAGAAACTATCCTCATCTCAAACGCTTTTTTTTAATTAACTGACCACTTCTTTCAGTTTATTGGACAAAATTATCTAATAGCACTAATTTGTGGGTGGAAGCGTCACCTTCAAAGCCAAATGAAATCTCTCACACACACTGACGAGTAGAAACATGAATATTTATCCATTCACTTTTATTTTTAATGTTAAAAAATGTCCGTGTTGCAGCTTTAATTTAAACTGTGGTGTCGGGACACTCGTCATTTCATTTATTCATATTTCTTGTATCCACTGAGTGATTTTGTTTGTTGTATCTGACGGATGCTGACAGACACAGGGTCAGCGTCAGTAAACCGTGACAGTGAAATGACAGTGGGGTCCACAGAGGGGAGGGGTTTAAGGTGAGGGTTAACCGCACAGTTTTAATATTTTAATAATGACAGTGTATCGCAAACCAGAAGTGAGCTCCTCTCTTGTTCATCCAACACGCTGCAGCAGAGAAAAGTTGGCAGATCGAGGGTGCAGCGCTGACAGTCGAGCATGTTGTGGAAGACAGCGTGGGAAGCAGTGATGTTTTCGTCTGTCTCCCGGTGAGTCAACTCTAACCCCACATGACTCCAATACAAACCGTGTTCCTTCAACAACCAGAGGAATCTGTTTATCTACCTCCAGGCATCCGGGCTTCGCACCGGGCTCCGGCGCACACACTCCAGAAGTAATAGGTTGGAATTCAGCTCATGACCTTGCTTGTCATCTTTGCTCTCCTTCGCTGTCACTCTCAACTGCATGAAAACAACAGAAATACCCATTTGATAGCCGGAGCACAGCCGAACACAAGTCGGGGCCTTATGAGACAAGTGGCACCTGATTCCTATTTACTGCTTTATCTTGGTTGTCATGTTTCAGGTGGTGTTAAAGCCTGCAGAGACCAGGCTGGAGCTCCGCAGGTAGAAACACCGGTAATCCTGTGATCAGACATTTTCTCACCCGTGTTGTGGAGCTCCGACTGTCACTAGAAACAAGAAGGAATGAAGGAAGGAAGCTCAAATGGTGTGAGGCCGGTTACATCCGCCCTGTTGTGCAATAGTTTGGAAGCCCCAGGTAGAAACAGCAAAAGGTTACTGCAAGAAAAATCCTCTCCTACACAAGAGGCAGGCGTTACTAAAGTTTCACAGGACTGGAGCCTGGAAATGCACCAGATTTAAATTCTCTAGGTAAGTTTAACTGTGTTTTTGCACTTTTAGATAACAATTTAAAAAGTACACGTAAGGAATACAAACTTTCTTTTAATGTTTTAAATCTGCATAATCTGTCATTGGATTTGCACAAAAATTGAAATTATAAATGCTTGGTACCAACAGGATTAGCATTTAAAACTTGACTGATATATTCATGTCATACGAGAACCACCACCTGTTTAATTTGCACCAAATGTAGTATGTAAATTCCGGCTTCTATCGTGAACGTGCTCAGCCGACCGAGGGTTTTATTCATGTGATTTCAGGCTGAGTTTGAATAAGAAATTTGAAGGGGAATTGATATCACACAGGATTAAGATTAAAGTGGAAAACATGAGAAAATTTACAAAGTCATCAATTTAATACATTTATTTTAACACATTCTTATTCTCTGTTGAACAAAAGAACTTTTCACATGTTCTCGAAATTCTCAAGCATAAAAATATAATGCTTCTGAATGTGCAGTCTCCTGTATGTTGTGTGTTTATGATCCATAACATGAATGCTAACATAAGATCATAAAAACACCTGCACCTGAACGACCAGCGAGTTTCCTCAGCCGTCTGACGAGTGTGACCTAAAATCCAGATACTTGATTTGTCTTTTTTATTCCCGTCGTCTGTGAGCAGCTCACTGGCTCTTGTGTGTTTGAAGTCGTCCGCCTCTCGGTGGCTGATGGGAGCTTTGATCTTCACTGCTTTGACCTCATCTGCCCTCCCCGACTCTCCGACCGCCGAGGACGGTCCTCACACTGCTGCTCGTCCCTCGCCCGGCGGGGATCCCCCAGTCTCCAGGATCGGGTCACACGTGACAAAGACTCGGTGGTGGACACGCGTGTAGAAGTGAAATCAAAGCCGTTTTAGTTAATGTACACTGTTTGTTAATGGCTGGTTACAAGCATGTGGATTGGAGTGATTCAGATTCAATACTTTGATGAATTGTGGACTTCCCTGATTTTATTCAAGGTTTCATTTGGACTTTTAGTTGCATCTCATCATATCTGCTCTAACTTCAAGCGACGTACGATGAAGGAGAAACACACAGTTAGCCACTTTTATTATTTCCGGACACTCGAACATGAATCACGATTATTCACCGCCCTTTTCTTCGTAACGTGAATTACACTCTAACACATCTGTGGACATGATTTCCCTCCTCGGTAGTGTCAGGTAGATTTTCACGAATGTTTTCTTCTCATGACACACGTGTTTTTTTGTTGTGGACTTGTATGAGTCATGGATTTGCACAAATCCAAATCCAAGCCTCTAAAGGTGGCTGCACAGACACACTCACCCCTGAAGAGAGGAGAGGATTCATAATACATTTCAGAGTCGCTGGTGTTCAGTGGGAGTAATGGAGGTTTTGGGTTATGCACAGAAAAATGTTATTTGAGAATCAGCAGGCGCTCACGAACACCGGGTCAAACACATCTGTAGTTATTGTTTTTAAACTGACATTTTACATCTCATTTTCAGCTCAGAAGCCGTTTGAACAGTCTGCAAAACCAACTCGTAACAACAAAAGCATTTTATCTTTAACACTCATTCCGATTACCTCTCTTTTTGTGTAAGAGGAGATATGGAGAGAGGGAGAGAATTAAAGGAAAGTAAATAAGACGGAGAGGATGAAAGATAAAGATTTATTGGGACAAACAAACATGAAAGGGAAAGAAAATTGAGGGAGAATGTGATGCAGAGGAAGAAGGATGAGGTAAATGTGGAGTGGACGGCAAAGGAGGAGAAGACAGAGGGATCAGAGACAGAGCAGAGGAAGATGAATGAGACCTTTTAGTGCTCTCAGTTGTTTTTCTAGTCTCTGACAAACAGTGACAAATGATGGATGAAATAAAAAGAGAGACGAGTGAAGGGGAGAGAGCAGCGTCCCCGCAGGCGCCAAATAAAGAAGTAATGTCTTTATTACACTCCGGTCTCCCAGCAGCAGCAGCGTCTGCAGTGAGCTCGCAGGACGTGTCGGTGTTTGTCTGCGTGTGGATGAAAATCTTGTTTTGTTCAACATGTCAACTTGCATTTGAAGATACAAATGACAGGCTGGTTCTATATCTGCAGAGAAGACCCGGACATCTGTTGTTATTTGTGTGTTTCTATATGCATGTGCAGCAGGAGAGTGTGTGTGTGTGTGTCCTGTCCCTGTCCGTCCATGGGGCCTATTACTCCAGCAGGGTGTTAATTATTCGCCTAATGCTTAAAGTGCAGCTCCCTTTGAAGATGCTCTCCTCATCAAAGTAACACTTTAATCAACGGTGTGTCCCCACTCGTTTACAACTCTCCCAGTGGCTAATTAAGTAAAATCCAAAGTGAGACAGCAGGGGTGTGTGTTAGTGTGTGTGTGTGTGGTCACAGAGGAATACATGGCATGGTGGCACACTGACGGTGGAACGAGGAAGTGGACAAATCACAGGGACGTGAATGCACTTGAATAAAGGGATTAAAAGGAATAAAATCATGTACTCGGTTGGGAGATGATCTAATAATGTCCAACATCCTCACGCAAGCAGTGAAAGTCAGTGAAGGACGCGACTGTGGAAGAAATGATTTACAGTGTGAAACAAAGGCAGCTGCACCGAATAAGTTATGATGTGAACGCGGCTGCAGGCAGGAGGGTAACCGAGGACATTTAGGGGTAGAAACACAGTGTAAATGACACAGTTAGATGACACCACAGGAGCAGGATGTTGGGGTTTTTACATCTGAAAAATAGGTCACCAGTTACTTCAATTGTACTGGATTTGACTGCAACGCTGTTTACCCCTGAAACTCCAACAACATAGTGACATAGTGTTGAGTAGATAATGAGGGAATTTTAATTTTTGGGGTGAACTATCCCTTTAAGCCAAGAGCCTAATGACAAAAGACGTTTGTATGAAGTTGTGAAGCAGCGTGGGATCATGGGAGTTGTCGTCTTCACCAACCAACGCTGATGAAAGTCGACGTGACAGACGAGGTCATGTGTGAAGGTTTTATTCACGCTATGGAGAAAATGGCGATGAATAAACATCTTGTGTTGTTTTTTTAAGCGGAGACGGACAAAGCCACGGGTTGAATATGGATTTAAAAAGGGACGAGTTACGTTGAATAAAATCAGGGATTTCTCTGGGTTCGATCATGAATAAATATCCTCTGTTGGTCCTTTAAGCTCATGATTCATGAGTAGAATGTGTGTTTGACGCTGCTGGATCCAACTCAGAGATCTTAAAGATGCTTCTCAAATCAGAAGGATTCAAACAGTTTGACCTGCTTCTCCGCGGGACGCTCCACAAGTCAAAGTTGTTCATGGTTTGACCTCGACGGGTTAAAACCCCCCTTTGAATACAACAACAATTTAAAGCTACTGAAGTGTTTAAGGTCACAGCTGTTTGACTTAAGCTCCTTGAATAATCTCTGCTGGAGGTAAGTGTCTCTCCTTCCTCGGTGCAGATGTATGGTAATGAGCTCCATCACTTTCTCTCTCTCTCCGGTGATGCTCTTGGTAAATCAGAGGTCAATCATCATGCATTTATACAACAATAGTATCCACGGAGAAAAACCTCATCTATTATTTAATAACTGCCTCCTTTGCTGCATTTTCCAGATTGTGGTGAGAAATATAATGTGTAAATGAAAGTCCCTCCTGTGAATCACCTGCCGTGTCGCACACTGACCATTTCACTTCCGCAACAGTTACCAGGCTATTACAACATGTTTCTCAATTAGGCTAATAGCTGTTAAGATAATGAGCAGCAGCACAAGCTGGAGTCTCTCTTATCTCCCCCCACATCTAAGTGATATCATTAACTGGTGCTCGTAGTTAGCTCCGTCAGGACCCTCGCATCAGGTTTTATTTTATCATCAAGTGTTTTATAATTTGTCCGCGCGGCTCCGCTGGTGTGAAGCTCTGGAACCAGTCTGAGCGAGCTGCGTCACAGACTGTCCTTGAACCAGCTGCGTTCGCCCGCTGACAGCGAGCAGCAGAGCAGCAGCGAGGAAACAGGAGCTCCACATGTCCATGTGCTGCCTGAGAGAGAGAGAGAGAGAGGTCGTGACCATGACGTACACGACTGAAGGCTCCGAGGAACATGTGACCAGAACATGACGTCCACCTGCTTCAACTACCAGTCCTATGGTCGTAGACTTTATTTTATAGTGTTGCACTGGTGTAAATAATCTGATTTAGTTTTCTTTGACTGTTTCTTATATTTCATTGAAATACATAGATAGACAGACGAATGGACAGACTAATAGATCGATAGATAGATAGATGGATTGTGGGAGGTTTAACCACACAGCTTTAATACCTGAAAGTGAGAGTTGCATCATCTTCAACAAACACAAACATGTCCAGTTGTCTGCGCGACTCGTGAACACACTGTCGTTCAGATGAGTCAGACAATAACAGGCCTCTTCCCTCATTCTGTGACACTGTGATGTGAGTCAAAGCAGCGCTCGGTGAAAGAAGCCTGTGACCTCGCTGTGAAGTCGGAGGTGTGGAGCCCGTCGCCTGCAGCTCTTCATCCACCAGCTCTTCATCCTCCAGCTCACCGTGGCTGCTCCTCACTGCTCCATCACTCACTGCAACGCTTCAAACTGATCCTCTGTAAATGACGGTTTTCTGTGTGAGTATAACAATCAACTTGTGTTTTCCTTTTAATGTGAAGCTGCAGCAGTTTGTTTTTTAGTTTGTTAGATTTGCAGTTCCGTCCATCATGAGCACATTTGGAGACTTGGAGATATTTATCTGATAGCAGGATCTTTTCCCTAAACCTCTGTTTATTATTGTTACTATGACGACAACTGTCCGTGGCACCTGTGTGTCTGCAGGTAGGAAAACAATACCTGAGGTACGTGGCTGTTACAGTTTGAGGACTTGTTGGTTGAAGTACAGTGTCATTTCTCCATCTTCTGTTGTGAGTATAGTTTGAGAAACACACCATACGATACACGTCTGCAGTGGTTATCAGTGCATTAAGGCTGTAATAAACTTTAATAGGTTATTACTTGAATCATTGGCAGTGAGGCCACTCACCTCCCACTTATTAAATCGCCATTGTTCCCATATTTACATTACAAAACCCAGCCTCTCGGGGGCCACATTCAACAAAGGCCTTTTAAAGTTGAAATGAGATTTATAATGGCTCTCAGGCCTTTGGATAGTGGGTCCCCTCAAGAATACTTGTGTATTTTAATAAGGCTGGTTCCCAGGATGAGGCTAAATCTGCCGTTTGGGATGGAGGGGCACAACGGCCTGAATTAGATTTTGACAAATAGTAATGACTCACTCTCCTTTAACTCTCTCTAACTCCCATTTGCTGTTGTCAACGCTGCTCTTCACGGCATTGTCTGCTTGTGTAGAGCTATTTGTGTTCCGCATCATTAAGTCCGCCTGGCTGTCCTTCAGCTCCTCTTCCTACAATTCAGGGGAAACAAAGGATGAAAATAACGACGGAATCAACCTGTAAGATTTCACTGGAACTAAGACGCTCGTCTCTAACTCTGTCAAAACACATATTTCAGGCCCATATTGTTATAAATTGGATTCTGGTTTTCGCGAGAGCTACTTTTTAAATTAAAATCGACCAATAAGTCTAAGTTATCAAACGCTGCGACTTCAACGTATTTATTCGTGGCGTCACAAAGCTGCTTTCAGACAGGCAGAGGTTTGGACATTTTCCTGAAACACACAACACAGAACCAAACCAGTAGAAGACACGGACGAAGCTGTGAACTGGGAAAGACGACGAGATTCGAGGTCTTTTAGCAGCAACGCCGTCAATGTGCTGTAAATAAAAACATGATTCCTGCAGTGGAACTTATTCATCTTGTCCTGTCTCCTGCAGGATCTACCCGGGATCCAACCCTCACCTGAACGTTCCTGCTGCAGTCAACATGTCTGACTCCCGCTGCGTTCTTGAACAGCACACTTTGTCTCATGAGATGCTTGACATGACAAAAGCCTGAAATGTGAGCTTCGTGTTTTGCTGTTGTTGTCTTCAGATTCAGAAGTGACAACCCGATGCCATGAACAGCCACCGTCAGGGTTTCATGTGCTGCTGCACTAGTTGTTGCAGCCTCGAGAGGAAGAGTTGGGAATAATCAAGTTTTTTATGTTTTGCAGGAAATCGGATGTAACAGATGTGACGAGGGACAGATGTGAGGTAAACGCACTGTAACTGTAACTGAACAATAACCAAGCAGAACTGGGTCTGAGTGAATCCCCGGTGGAGCTGATGCTCGTCTCATCCCAACACTGAAGCAGAAGGTTTGTTCTGACAGTTGCCTGCAGCACAAACCCTCTGCAGCAGGTCCTGCATTGTTCCACCGCAGCAGAGGCCGAGTGGTTCCAGAGCACAAAGTGGAACATGTCGGTGTTCTGGATAAGAACTCATCAGTTCTTCTTATTGGGCCTTTTCCTGTTTTACAGTTGTTTTTCCTGTGATTGATAAAATCATATGTATGTAAAATAATCACTATTTTTCCTTTTGCTCTGTTTCATTTTTGAGTACTCGGTACCAGATTAAATATCTCAGCCTGCTAGTATGTTGTTGCAATGTGGTCAGTGTACTGAAGCTACTGACACACTTTATTTTGAAACTGGCTGCACATTAGAGAAGATATTACTTTAGTCATATCCCTGATGTGCAATACTGTTTAAAAAACTGTTTCTTTATACTATAAATGGCTTCTCATGGTATAAACATAGTGATACTTATTCCCAGGTCCCAGTAAAACAACTGGTTTCGGCTCCTCAGAACCAATGGACACAAAACATGAGTAGTTTTTGTCAGTTTTGTAATGGAAAGACAAAGCTGGTTATTATTTTTTGAGAGATTCTTCCAATATAGTCAACAGGTTATCATTTGTTATTTCATCCAAACGTGAAAACCAAATGCTTAACGAGGGAGACGAGGTAGAAACCCTTCATCCGATCCTACATTAATCCAGTGTTTGGAGATTGAAATGTGGACGGTGAGCAGAGCAGAGGAGCAGACACATCCCTGTGAAGCTAACTCCTGCTAGTTGCACTTCATAGTGTGTATTCTGGTCTAGTTTCTCAGAGGACGTGAGAACCATCCTAACACCAGTGAAGGACATGAATGAGGAGAATACAGCTGCTTGATAAAAGCTCAGAACACCAAACTGAAGTCAAACTGCAGTTTACTTTGTGCAGTTTTTTGTGTTTATTGTGTTACTCTCCATTCATGTAACATCCTAATGTGCCACACACTTGTTTTATTCTCCTGTTTACACATTCACAACCTCCACTTTCTTTGACAATATCACTGCAGCAGTTCCCGGATATGCAGCTGTAATCACTGCAGCTTATGAGATGGGTTTAATATCAAGTAATTACTGTGTATGTGTCTGCTGGGGCGCAGAGACGGCTTCATAAAGACACAACAGCACTTCAAAACCTGTTTACTGGTCAGACATGATGGGAAGTATTATTATCAGACGATTTGCCCCATGGAGAGGGAGCGCCTCACCAAGCCAAATCAATGAGAACGGATTATGTGCTACATGATGAAGACAGTGCTTAAACAGCGCTGATTTCAGAATTTGTTTTCCTATCGTGGGGATTAAATATGAAACAGCATTTCCATCAAGCGCTCCACGGCTCCAGAGGGAACTGCGGAAAGTCTGAGGAAATTACCTGAGTGATGTCAGTCCTGAAATTATGGGATGCTCGGGGAGATTGGGAATGAGTTTGAAAAGAGGGGAAAACACAGAAACCGTGCACGGGGGTGTTTCCCTCTCCGCCTGTACACTTCAGAATCACAGCATCTGGATTTAATGACACAAACTAAATCAGAATGAGAATTTCTGGTCAGGTTTAAATGTAAATGTACGGCCGCCTCTCTCTCTCTCTGCTGCTTTAACGTCTCCCACCTGAAATACAGCTTTGGTGCATGAAGATATGAATTCCATTAAATCTGGATTTTATCTAGATATTAGAAAATAAGGTGAGAAAGGTAAAGTGAGGTAAAGTAAAATGAAATGCAAACTTATTTTCTTTCGTGCTTTGGAAGCTGATGGTTGACATACAACTCACATCTGTAAACTTTATGAAACACCTCCACAGTTATGATTCCTCCGGACCCACGATAGATAAAACCGGACAAAACTTTTGCATCAGCTCTGAAATCCTTTCAAGCTGCAGCCGGAATAATGTGAAGATCATCTATCAGATCTTGGAATCGGCTCCTTGTCTCTGTCTCCTCCCTCTTTACCTCCTCTCCTCCTCGTATCCCCCTCTTCTGTGTTTCTTTGATTCACTCCTCAAGTCTTTTTTCACGCCATCTCTCCTTTCGTTCTCCCGTCACGTGTCTTTTACCTTTTTCGCCTCTGATTGTTCCATCTCTGTCCGTCTGTCTTTCAGGGTCATGGTATATTTCCCAGGGTGTTGGCTCACAAGATTATCTCACGTTGGCGAGCTGGCCCCGCGGTAGGATTAACTGCATCACACGCTGATAACAGAGACAAGAGGAAGAGGAGGGGAAGCAGCGATTACATTTGTCTCCAGTCAGATAAATAACCCTTAACTAACAACAAACACAATTTCTAATATCCTTCCAGTTTACTTCACTTCGTCTTCGGTATTTACCCCATCACTCACTCTCCTTCGTTCTGGGGCTGCGCTGTCAAGACAAACTCTTTCTCTCTGAGTCACTTCTTTCTCTTTAACCTCCAACAACGGAGCTGTTTGCTAAGCGGGATGTGTCAACATCTGGTTTGACGCTAACATGCGCGCTAATATGCAGTCTCAGCCGCGGTTGGATACACAGAAACGTGAGCAGGCGAACAATCGCACACAAAACCTTCAAATTCACTCATTCTCTCTGCAAACAAGTGCGAACAAACTCACTCGTGTGTGTTCATGTAAAAACACACTCTCATTGGTGTGTATGTGCAGTTAATACTGTAATGCTTGTGTCAATGCACACAGACAAATTAATGCTGACATACATGCAATGTGGTTTACATTCTAGCAAATTAAAGTCATATTTACAATGATTAATACACACACACACACACACACACACACACACACAACTATCCTTATTAGGACTTTACACATCCTATCATTGTGAATCTGCCTTTAACCTTAACCATGACCTGCCCCTTCATGACTAACTCTAAAAAGGGGTTGAAGACGTCCATGCAAGATGCAGGAGAGATTTTCAGCAAAGGAAAGACAGGCTGCACAAAAAAAGAAGGGACAGGCCCTGAATTGAGGTTATGTGTTAATCTAGTGCATGATTGTGTGTTGGTGAAGTCAACAGCTGAGATGCTGGCGAGTCAACATGTGCCTGGTTTAGACTGAGAAGTGAGCTTCTGTTTCACGGCCTTGTAGACAAACTCTGTATTTCCTGGTTGGTTTATCTCAGCAGCTACATGAGCTTTTGCTTCGCTCCCTGAAGAGTGGTCATCCACAGACAAGCTTTCCCTGCACCACACATACTGGTTTTTCTGTGTATCTGTGTTAAAAACTCCTTTCCAAACAGCCGCAGGCGCAGTGTGTGATAGACACAATCATTATCTAACTGGCCCATTAAACTTCCTCAAGAGGAATCTGTAAAGGTTGACAACAAACGCTTCCTCTCAGACATACAGCGCGATGGGTGTTTACCTGGAAATGAGGAAAATCCATAAGTGGAAACTGTCGACATGAAAAAACACATTTCACATCTATAGCCAAGAACAATCAGACTGTAAATTATTGCCAAGGTCCCGTAAACAAAATCACAAACGAGCTCCGTCTGTGCACGTAACATCTGAACCTACAGTTTGCTCTCATCGGTATTCCTCAACTTCTTTAACGGCAGACATCAGAAAACCAAGACTCTGATCTATGATGTTTGTCTGAACTTTCACATCGCTGCGAGCTCAATATTAAAGTAGCGCTATCCCCTGTGAATGAGAACACACACACACACACACACACAACAGAGGCTCGGAGCTTATCCCCTCCACGGATAAAGGATACACAGTCCAAATGCAAAGGATGGGCTTGATAAACATACAGCAGGTGGGGAAGATAAGAAACAAGCAAGGAAGAGTTTGAAAAGGGGTAAAAATATTTAGAAAGTGTGTGGACGAGTCTCTTTTATAAGCTTCATGCTCCGTACACTTCACTGAATGTTGCATTTTAATACATCTGACAGCAGCTCATGTTCTTGTCTAACCCCAAACGATTTGGTTCCGATCACATGATCATGCCAATAAATTGTGGATGTGTGTAAATGTGGTTGTTGTGTACACGGTTGTCGGCCACGTGCATGGTTCAGTCTGGTTATCTGTACTCTGTGTGTTGTGTTTTCTCGCCCCCTGAAGCCTTTGTCGGCACATGTACACAAAAAGACACTATGAATACCTCCCCCGCATGTGTGTGTGTGTGTATGTGTGTGTGTGTGTGTGTGTGTGCACGTTAGAAGGGTATGCTAACCTTTTCAGAGCTACAAAGTCTCAGTGGATTTTTAATTGTCCCTCGTCTTTATAAAGCAGTTGACCTTCTCTGCTCTGTCTTAATGATTTGCAGCTACTCATTTAGGAACATCAGCGAGGAGGGCAGATGAGGAGACAAGGAGGAGGAGGAGGAGGAGGAGGAGAGAGGGAGAAGGAATCAGATGCAGATTTGCTGCTGCACGAACAGGCAGTTAATCTGGTCAAGAGTGGGAAGGAGACATCAAACCTGTGGCTATACGAGCAAAACCTCACTAAACTGTGACCACGTATTTTCTAGTTAGTCGAAGCTTTTGGGAACGAATATTCCACCCACACTTTGTTTTCTTGACAGAGACCATCTGAAGAAACATTAACTCCCAACTTGTTTGCTTGTACTTGACTTTTTCCAGAGTCTAGCGTGTGCTTGAGGGAGCGACGGAGTCGGATATTAAAGGATCCTCGTCTCCGTCAGTCCTCGTGTTGTCTGATCTCTTCATTTGATGTGGGACCGTGGGACAGTGCGAGCAAAGTGTCGACATCGGTTATTAGTTGTGTCGTTGTTCTGTAAATCCGTGTTGTGGTGAGAGATGTTCCTTCAGATCGCTCGTCTGCAGTAATCCTGTACGATCTGTTCTGATCCTGCAGGTGCAACAATTCCAGCTGTCAAATAGAACACAGCAGCTTTTACCTCAATAGATCATGACAACAAGTGTTGGTCACGTTGGCGGAGCTGTCTATGTGTTGTTTTTAACGATGCACATGCCTGTAAGCAGGGGAAACATTGAATTTGCAGGCAACACACAGAATACCTGCTAATTTTCTGTCTGCGTCACAAGTCGCACTCAAATCAGCAGCTTCCCACGAAGTAAGACTGATTGTAACTGGTGTAAATCATGACCTGTTGTGCTTTACAAGTCAGATGCGTCTCTGGTTTACAGAGCATAGTTCAATTGGATAAATGAAAAGTTTCCCCTCTTTAAAAGCGTTCACACACATTAACTGATGTGCTCTAATCACACTCTGTCCATGTTTAGCAACCTCAACAACAAACGCCTGCGTACCTCGTTTCTCCCGTGGTGAGGACACTGTCATATTCTGGGATCTGAACATTTTGTGCTCTCAGAATGTGCTTGTTAGCATTTTTGCATAATCACATTGATAGCGTTTTTTACCCAGTGGTGTTGGCAGAGTTCGGGCCCCCACTTGAAACAGAGAGGGAGAGAGAGAGAGAGAGAGGGAAACATTCATGATCCATATTCAGAGGCTGCTCATGGGTGATAATCACAATCACTGGCACTGGCTACTGACTATTCACTGTCTGGAAGAGAGACGGGCGTTAAGGAGCCATTAAAGCATCAATTGAATATAAATCAGGGACGGCTGCTCTGATCCACGGGACCTTATTGTCACTTGTGGCTCTGTTTTCCACATCGGGGGGATTGAACCTTAACACTTCACATCACAGAACCAGGCCTGTGAGCTGGAAGACGGTTCGATGTCTGCACTGATAAACAGAAACTGTCTTTAACACTTCAAATCTCCCACGTAATTACATGCAAAAACAAAGAAATAACAAGACGGGGTGTTTTCTGCTGAATTAGAGGAGTGGACACAAACAGGGAGGAGAGAGTCAACCTCTGCATATTCAATCACAGCTCACAAGTCGTGGTGCTCATTGGGATTCAGCCTTTGACACCAGACACAAGACGTCGGTGACCTGGTGAAGAATCGATGCGTCTGGTGAATGTGAAATCAGGTAATTTAATTTGTACAAATTGATGGTTGCTCTGATCCAAAGTGACCTTAGATATAGGCGCCTCCAGCTCCAGTGCAAGGACACGCCTGACCTCAACCCCCCAGATTAAATTGAATTAGAGCAGGTTAGTGTGCGGGAGGAGCAGAGATGAGTGGAAATACAATATAACAATATATATAATGTACAAAAGAAGATAATTAATGTATTGTATTTGTAACAGATATTTAACAGACTGAGCGTTTTTCCCTTCTAACCCTCAGAAACGGAGCTGATGCCGAGAGGCGGTTAACAATGATGTGTAAATGACTATTGGTTAAAGATGTGCTTCTTGGCATCCATGCTCATCTTTCATTTGGTCTTTGCTAATGCAGTCACACCAAATAAATACCTGCAGGAATCCTTTGGCACAGGCTCCTCGCAACTCAATTAGCATAAACGTCTGAGTGAATAAATTAGAAAACCCAAATGTGAGGGCTCACGTAACCGGGGAGCAAATAAAAACTGTGCTCGACGTGCTCGAGCTTCTGTGACACAACGAGCTAACGTCCTGTAGCCAGACACTCATCCACTCCACCGTCCATCAAGTGGCCACTCGGGTTGTGTGTTCAGAAGTGGCCTCTCGGCGGCTTTTGTGTTTTGCCTGAAGAAAGAAATTAACACGATGAACACTCACATTTTGCAAATGCGATTCAGCCCCTCGAAATATTGCAGTGAGCGCAGGTGGCGGCGTTGCTAGGATACGGCGTGGAGCCGAGCGGACCGGTGGGGAACGACACCTGACGCGGGTTCTGGGAAACTTTTCATCAGAGGAAGACTCACCTGAGAAGATCGATTCTGACCTGAGGGGAGACTCACACCGATTCTGAGCTGAAAATGAAATCACCGAGAGGAAAGTCATGGCGTGAACTTGTTGCTATGGTTCCTAGCGAGAATGTATTATTATCCATGTGGGTAATAATACAGCCACGTTATGGTGCACAATAGCAAGGTGCTCCTCGAGAAAGATAATGAAGTGTCAAGAAAAGTAACATCTTCTTCACATGCTTATTCTTATCTAGTGTTTTTTTTCTAAGTATACCTTTGGGGATTTTTACCTGTGGATAGAAATCAGAATCGAGAAGATGGGAATCAGGCAGGGACTGAGATGAGGATGATAAAACAGGTATTTAATTAGGAAGCTTTTTTGAGTTTGGAAGATTTGCAAGTTGTTGAAACAGAAGCAAATCTGCTCCATCTGACGCAAATGAGAACTGACAAACCTGCAGCTTGTTATACTGATATCTGAATTTCACTTTCTATATAATACGATGCAAATGAAATACAAGCATTTAACTTATTTAACTTATAAATGTTACTTAAAAGTAAAAAAGAGAAATGTTTGAGTTGTTAAAGGGCTTTGTGAAATCAGTCAGATCGTTATTCACGAGCGGAGCTGCAGGTCAGAGCTGTTTGTTTTGAGGTTTGTCGCTTTGGAGAATCTTTTCAAAGGGTTTAATCAATAAAGCTGTACCTTTCGAAATAAAACTCCAAAAAACAAAACATCTTCACCTTTTTTCAGATGCGTGAAAACTCCGAGGAAGCAGCTCCGCGGGGCGAACGTCCTCCAAAACAACAAACAACCTGGAATCTTAATAATGCAATATTTAACAAGCAGATTTCTCTGGTGCAACTGTTCTGTGGTGATGTGACTGCAGATTAATACACATCTGCATATTTAAAAAACTCTACTGACCTGAAATCAACTGTTTCTATTGTGTGAGTGTGATTTCTCTCCGTTATGTGCACTTGGATTTCTGAACTGTAATTATGTGCCCGGTTACCTTGACGACAGCTTTCGACCTCCCGTCTACAGAACATGAACCTTTTCATGAGATAAATAAACACACAAGTCCACGAGATCAGTGCTGTCACTTGCTGACAAAAGCTGGGGCTGTTAATTACGGGTCAGGCCTCAGCTTTAGCAGATATTCTCATTAGAAGTGGAAAAGAGATGTGGCACCGCATCAGGGACACGTATAAGAGAACTGAGGAGTCCACACTGGAGCCGACGCTGGTAAATGAGACGCTCTTCTACACTGAAGGTCAGTAAAATATAACTGAGTCACAAACGAAGAAGGAAATGGTTTTTGAGTTGTTGTGGCTCCAGTTGTCTGAGATGAAAAGTTGAATTTCCTCAACAGAGGTTCATCTTATTTATCTTGATTTAATGCACAGAGCTGCTAATGTTAAGAAGTTAAGTTTAGTTTCCTCAGCCAGGTTTTCATTGATTTCAGGGGTTGTCAGGGAAGAGCCTGTTGTATTTTGGTGCAGGTAACGTTTAGGAGAAAAGGTTTTTTGTGACATTTTCATCGATATCCCTGGAAACAATTCACGGATATATATGAAAAACCGTGGGGATATTTAGGGGAAAGATATTTATAAGAGTGTACAATTTTGTGCAGCCTAATTGAATTGAAGGGGACTGGAAGCAGAGGTATGTGCTTCACCGAGTGACATTGTTGTTCTTCCTTAAATCTGTGAAACCTAATTTGTTGGCTGAAATTCTGCTTTGCTATAAAACTTCTTCGTCTTACGTTGATGCTGAGAGTCATTTTTAAAGAGGAGGAAGCTGTTTCTAAATACGGAGGCTTGCTTGGGTGCAGACGTTTTTCGAATGCAGTTAAACCCCCTCTGACCTACAGCAATATTCAGGTAAATTGAAGGCACCTTCTCTCCGACCTGATGATCTCTGCAGCAGGGACTCTGCCCCTCCACTGTTGTGCGGCTGAAAAAAGGGCCTGGAAACGAAGACAGACGGGCGAGGAGGGAGCAAGACTGATAGATCGGGACTCTCCAGTGCACCCAGAGGGGCCATTAGGAGCACATCAGCCGTACAGAGCGCAGCCTCGCCGGCTAATAGGCTGTTTTCACACTCACATTATGGTATAATAGGTGTAGTTGCACCAGGACATCAGCAGTATGTTTCCAGAAGTGGCTTGCCGCAATTTTCCAGTGCTCACCAAGACTGGAAACTGGCCCTTAAGCAAGGTACTTATAGCAGCTGCAAATTAGACTTGAGTTAAAATCCTGACCTCCCAGTGGAATGAAATGAGCCGAGGATCCATCACGTTTAAGCTCTTGTTACTTTCAAGGACCCGGTTCCAAACAGACTGAACTACTTTTTTTTTTACATTTCATTTAGCTGACTAAATTAAACTAAACTAAATTAAACTAAACTAAAAGTTGGACAGGGCTTTATTAATTTAATACACTTCCTTTCCTCGTGGTCCGCTAGCTGTAGTGGTCTGTGAGGTCGGAGGTCTCTGAACTGAAAACAATGGTATAACTAGTAAGTGCTAAGAATAAAACATGTGGAATCATCACCTGTCACATCTCAGAGGTGATAATGTTATTATTCATCTGCCTTCTGCTGTCGAGGGACGGGAGGACGACCTGAAAACGCCTAGCACCGCTATTTCACAGGATGTTCTAACCTGCAATCATTTTCATTTTCACAGTAGAGCCCCAATGCTCGAAAACACAAAAAGGTGAAGAACCAGCAACGAGCTAATTATTCCTCTGCCTTCCGCTGTCGAGGGACGGGAGGACGACCTGAATAGAGTCGTCAGATAACGTGCAACGCCGCTACTGCTGCCGTACGTAACAAGTTGTGTTAGCCAGTGGAAATGCTGACAATGCAACATCTCAGGGATTTAAACCCATAAAGGAACTACTACTGACTTTCTGCTTCTTCAAGACCCTCACTGTCACAACCTATTCTGCTCGCCTGTGAGATGAGTGGTCACCATGGCAATGCACATGCATGCATGTAGATGTTGGAACAGTCTCGCCTCCACCTTATATTAAACACTAAAACAACTTAACGTTGTATTAAATCTGAAATCGTAAAAAAAGGAAAATGGCCACTTCATTGATGTAATATATCAACAATTAAACCTCCACACTTTACCAGACCCTGCACCTTCTCTGCAGTACTTACTTATCTCATTAAATGACTCGTTATTGATTGTGCCTGAGTTTACATCCTTCTTAGCAATTATTGATGAGAGGAGACTCAATAAAAATTCTGACTGTTTCCAGCCATCGATTTAATAAAGGCCCGTATGAAGGTGAGCATCCGTATTCTGTACCACCGCTCGCCACTGACAGAATATGAACGCCACAATACTGGAGTGAAGCCTGCCAGTAATCTCATAATGGCACGAATCAATGCAGCATATCAGATTTGTGCTTCTTCATCACGGAGATGCTGGAACCGGCTGCTGTGATGGGTCGAGAACCTGATTATGGTCGTCAGTGAGTGGCGGCGCTGCAGGAATGAGATTAAACTCCTGTTTGTGTGTGTGTGTGTGTGTGTGTGTTGTATGGATGTAAACATTTATGTATGTGAGTTAGTTTACATTGTTTGTGTGCACACCACAGATTCGATGGTGCATGAGAGTGATAGTCCAGTTGTTAAAGCAAATCAAGTGGACTTCAGATGCTGCCAAAAGGTATGCTGGGTAATATCGTGTTGACCATACACTGATTATTAAGATGGCCGACATGACAAGTGTCTGGCTGCAGTATAGGTCATAAACCCCACCTCCTCAATGTTAGTGGATGGGACAGGGACCAAACTAAAAATATGTCAAACGTTAAAAATGTGTTTTTCCGATTTTTGGGTGACTTTTATCACCGTTTCCAGTGAGTTTGGTTTTAATTAGTTCATTGATGCTTAGGGGTAAAGGTGATGGTGCATTTTGCTGTAGCTGCTCTAAAGTGTTGGAACAGTTATTAACCTTTTACATTTCCATGTCCCCCGACATATTGAAGGTCAAACTGAAGACCCACGTGTTCTCTGAGGTTTCTGACTGTCCTTACTGTTTTTATTAACTATTTAGCTGTAATATACCTTATTTTAATGTATTTTAAATGTTTGGTCAACTCCTCTTGTTCTAAATGTTCTTTATGAATTAACTTGACAATTCAAACGGGGTCAAATATCATGACTTGATGCTACCTAATTAGCGCCACAGCAATTAACCCATGACAACATTTCATTGAGATAAATACACAACAGAGGATGGAAGAAACCAAACGGATGGAACTGAATGCTGCTCACATTTGGCAGGAACGGATCAAACCATCAACAGTTGGGTTGAGTTTCCTGCAGAGTGCAACAACAGATAAATAACAATGATCGGGCCGTGTGTTGCTCCATGTTCTGTCCACGTCCTCTCACCTCGCTGACTCCATGCTGTGGTGGACCTATGTTTAATTCCCTGATTTTCTTTGAAGTCGGCCCAACTTCGCTTTTCTCCCCTCCACTTTCCATCCTCTCCTGGCACTGCTCACCTCTCTTTTCTTCTCCGCACCTTCCTCTCATCCTTCTCTCTCATCCCCCCCCCTGCGCTCCTCTCCTCTGCTCTTATCACCTCTCAGACTGCCTTCTCATGCATCCCTTTCTACTTCCCCCTCTCATCTCGCCGCCTCCCCTCCTCCTCGCCCCATGTAGCCACCCGGCTCGCTGTGTACCCATGCATCACCGTGACCACCCTGCCTGCATCCGCTGTTAAACCGTCCCCAGGAGAGCTCACCTGCGAGCGCCGAGAAGAAAGGAGGAGAGAGCAGAGAGTAATGGAAAAACAAGTCCGCTCCCCCTGAACAGCTGGAGGTGACCAGACTCCGTGGAAGTGAAGTGTGCAGGAGACATCACATCCGATGCACATTGTGCTGAGTTTAAATGCATTTAAAATCTCTTTTGTAAACTGTACTTTGTGGCTTGTGTTATGAGTGTGTCATGCTGAGAAAAGGAATAACAATGTGGTGAAGGGCAGGAGAGCAGGGGAAGTTCAAAAGTTCCTTTCTATGACTTTGAATATGACGAGTTTTCTGCTCAACTTTAGTGGAAAAGATGCAAAAGACCTTTACATCATCTTTAGGGATGTATATGAGGATTTATAGAAATGAGTTTGTCTTTCACATATGAAGAACGCAGCAGGAGATGTAACGTACTCGGCTGTGGAGATCACCTGTTTTTATTTACAGCACATCAGCACCGTCCCATATCAGAGTGATTCAACAAAAACTCTTGAATCTCGTTTTTCCAACTCTACGTCTTGGTCTGCGTGTTCTTCGTGAAAGGATCCTCTTTTCATCCTGAAACATTTGCATCCTTCATCCGGACATTATCTGGAGTATCTACTCGAGGGCTGGCGGGACAAAGTCCAGAGCCTCTGACTCGTCGGCCATTTGGGTTCTCACATTCAGCCCCTCTGGAGAATGTCAGGAGACTATTCCTAGTTCAGTTTAGGTCTAAAAGCAACTTACATCTGCTTTAATATACCATTGAACAGACATTTTCATCAACAAGGTGAAGTGTGTAAGTAAGTATGTACGTGCACATGTGGTATAGTATCCCACATGGAGCCTGGAGGCCTGTCTCAGCCGAGCTGCTGTGTGCACGCAGCCTAACAAGCCGACCAGCCGCTGTCCGGATGCTGAGGCAGCATCTGTAATGTTATCCTCAGCCTCTCCAACACACACTGCCGTCTGACTAATGTTGGGAGTTTGTTGTGAGCCAAATGAGCTGAGTCTAATGAATTAAAATTAGGACTGTCGGCTCACAGCAGCAAGATCTATAGCAGGCGAAGGATGCATGTTTAAAGCATAAGGCTACTTCTGTCTTTTCTTCCTGTTACTTACATGATTAAAAAGATGGACTGCTGCAAAAGCAGTGATGGAGGACACATCACATCGCTGTGCATCCTATGTCCTTTCGACCACTGTTAGAACTACTATTGACTATTGACTATGACGGACAGATTCTTCCCGTCTCATGTCCGCTGCTGAGGATTGATTGTCCCGTATTGTCTGAATCTACAGGACACAATGTTCTCATCTCGTTGTATATGAATCCCTGCAGGACCCATGAGATTACACAGACGTTGTCTAACACCTCTGAACGCACAAGAACAGACTTTCACATGAAAGTGTGTGTTGCAATATAGCGTCAGTCTTTTTTTTTTAAACCATAAAGCTGCTATGATTGACAGTTTCGCAATAACAGTGTCAAGCAGCACAAATATAACCGTGTATGGAGTTTGACTGCCAGCTCACAACACGCATGCAGCATGCAGACCACACACACATGTATAATTCTGCTATGGTGACAGGTAGAAGGGCTTTAATAAAATGTAGAAATTTTGTCCAATGTAAGAGTCAAGTCAGGTGGAAGGAAAATGCCTCTGAGCCAACAGAGAAATACTTGGAACTTACCGGATCAAAGAGAAAGAGGAGACAAACGGAGAAGATGGAAAAGAGAGACGGTGGAGAGAGAGAGAGAGACCAGAAGTTTGAGGAAATGAGGTGTGTGGAAAAGAAAAAGTGGAGCAGGGAGGAGGAAAGTGGAAGTGGTGGAGACAGACGAGGAGAGAGGAGGTGAGCAGAGAGGAGAGGTAGATTATATGGGCGAGGAGAAGAGATGGCTGGACTTCAAAGACGCAGCACACTCTATAGTGGACCACCTTTTCACGGAGACCACCTACCGAGCGCCCGCTGAGAGACGGACCGGGAGGGACAGTCGGGCAGGAACGGCGAGAAATGAAGAAAGAGGAGACGGTCGGTGCAGAGGGAAAGTGGGCGATGGGCAGGCTGAGGGAAATGGAGGAGCTGTCAAAGGAGCAGCAGAGGTGGTTTTAATCTGTTGCCGACATGTATTTCCATAACAATTTTCACAACTTTGAGTCGATTTGTCCTTTGGTTACGACCCCTGCGGTATCTCATGCATGCAGCTGCACACCATTCCACATTTGTTTCTTCAACACCAACCAAACCAAATATTTTTCCCTCCGACAACCGACGAGGATTTGTGTTTTCTCATATATCCTGGCATCTTATCACAGAAAGGGTTCATGCATAATTTATCTGCACAATCACCGACCTTATTGCATTTGGGCATCAGAACTATTACATTGTTGCATCGTAAAAAACATGGTTCTGTGAAATGAACAAAAGAAACTGTTCAGTAGTTTTTGCGTGAACCAGCTGACAAATCAAGGAGATGGAGGAAGTGGATTACGAGATGAATCCAGTGCATGTGCTACGAGAGCAAAGCCACCAGAAATCACCTTTAATTGAAATGAATTGATGCGAAAATAGCTTCACACTCACCTCTGAAAGTTCCTTTCAACATCATAAGTATTATGAAAACCAGGAGGACACCTATGTGCATATCTCAGAAATCTTCAGCGTCACACTTGGCTTGTGTGTTGCTCAGGGCACAAGAGAGTGCAGAGATGAATTGAACTGAAACAGTCCACTTCAGGTTTTGAGTCGAGAGTCGCTGAACTTTGAATAAACAGGTGAACGGCTCCTTGTGCAGCAGCAGCAGCTCTTTAGACGCTACGGCTCTTTTACAGTTTCAGAAAGAAAAAGCTGCAACCAGCATCACCACAGACCAAGACACCAGCCCATTCCAAACAGGCGGGTTTAGATGGGACACTGCACTGGTGGAATTGACTCTTGGATGATGGAACAATGGAAATAAGGTCAATTGAATGAAGGTGGGTTTCACTCTCATCGCTGATCCTCAACTAACAAACCCATCTCCTACAAATTACTGGGGCTTCATATCAAATTCACCTTATGACCATATAAGTCAACGTGGCGCTGTGTGTTTGTGTCCTCTGGATTTATTGTGCTGCAGGTGAACAGTGACTTGAGATGCTGAACGATTCCCCCGGGTCGATAACAAAATATTAAGCATCAGGTCGGAATAATTCATCGGTGAATGTGGCACATTTCAGCAGCAGCGGTTTGACAGGTTGTTGCACAGTTCAGTACGGGCTGACACAGCTCGCCTCGCGGGCACCTGATGGGCGATTTCATTTAAAGCCGGTTAACCGCCTCCACTGTGCAGCACATCACGTAAACAAGGCCCTGCTGTATCACTAACACCAGGTTTCAGGTGGTTTTGAGTGTGTGTGTGTGTGTGTGTGTGTGTGCGCGTGTGTGTGTGTGTGTGTGTGTCTGTGTGTGTGTGTGTGTGTGTGTACTCTAATTGTCCAGCTCCCTGGGAACTTGTAATACAGCCACAGTTCATTTACTGTCTCTATCTGCCCCTATTAGAGGAGAGTAGAAATTGATAACCACACTAAACGCTGCCTGTGATCCCGGAGATGTCGTCGTAATTATCTCTGTTGCTCTGTTTTCTGCTCCTACTCAACAATAATGAAACAAAATGTACCAAAGCTACAACATCTTCCTGTTTATCAGCACTTGAAATGATCTGCCAGTGGCCTTGATGTGTTTAAAGACGAGGGACAAAATAACTTCAAGCAGGAACGAAGAGGACATTACAGAAGCTGTTACAACGCAGCGGCAGGAAAAGACAGATAATCTGTGGCGTGCATCTCTGAGCTGACATGGGTCTATGTGTTGACGGGTTCATAAAAGTGTTGATGCTCCAGTATAGTTTGAATCATTTTGGTTTAATCCACCGTTTAATGTTTCTAGATATGTTTGATCTAGAAGAAAAAGGTCCTCTATAGGTTTTAGTTCTATCCACCTTCACAGAGTAGCTTCTATATTTATGGAAACTGGGCCGAACCACAAGCTTTTAAAACACTTTTCAATTTAAATGTCCTCTCATCAGTTTTCTATTTCACACTCTTAATCTCACTGACTTATTATTCCTGTTAGTTTATCGTCTCATCTCGCCTCTGTCTCCACCTTCTTCTACCATTTGTCCCTTCTCTCCGTTTCCATGACCCTGAAACCTGTCTCCTAAGGAGCTCCGACTGAGTGTCTCTTCCCCTAAATCATAATCAGCTTATTTTTCTGTCCAGTGGTAGTCCACAGTATGAACCCCCCAGTTCCACAAACACATGTGAACACAAACTTCACCCTTCATCTCATGACAATGTTGCCGCCATAGCGTGATCAAGGTAAGAGTTAAGGGGCGGATGAACAACCCAGTGGAAATGAATCGTTCTGCAGTTAAAGGATTCCATCTGAACTCATATAACTAGAGGTCCAGTGATGTTGTAACAGCCTGTCCAGGGTGGACCCTGCCTCTTGATGGAGCCTTGTTAGCTGATTGGCTTCAGTCCACTGCGTCACCCTCAAAGTATAGTGTGTATAAATAATGGACGGATGGTTGAATGAATGGATGGACAATGCACCTGGTCTTTATTTCATTCTCAATAAAACACAGTGAACAAGAAGACTAACACAATGGAGAAAGAAAATCTCTACATTCACAATTTTGATTGCAAAGAAATTCTTCCCTTCAGATGTTTTCAAAGGGCCGATAGCATTTAGGTATTATTCTTTACATTGCCTTGTACAGTGACCTCTGAAATATACAATAAGTCTCTCCCCATCATCTTGGTTCCTCTCAGCTCATTGTGGAGGAGAGAGGAAGAGGAAGAGATCAGACTCCTCCTCCTCTTCTCTTCCATCTGACCTGCCTGATGGGAGTCGACAACACATCACAGCCTGCAACTCCAAAAAAGGACGAGGAGGGGAGAGGGCAGTGGTGCTGGAGTAAGTCGGAGGTTTTCTCAGAACCGATCAATTCCTACTGGGCCAGCAGATTACAGAAATATGACAGGACATCCCAGCCACTGCATCTCCCCTGCCCTCCCTGATGGAGTAAACACAGGGAAGCCAAGGATGAAATGATGCCCGCTGCAGTTCAGGAGGAAGGTTTTACTTCCTCCTGTCAAGGTGTAACATGTGATGGAGAGAGACAGACTTTAAAAAGACTTTCACAGCGTCTGAATTAGCTCCGGTACTCCGAGTCTTATAGCTGAAGGCAATTTGAGCAGCGAGAGGACGCAGTGTGTTTCCATCAAATGCGTTTTCCAAGTTTTTTAAATTCAGGGTGAGCTTGCGCAGGTCTTAACATTCAGTAGCAGTTAAGCTGTTCCAAAACAAGAGTGAGGCTGGAAGATCCTCTTCACAGTTCTGCCACAGGAGCACAGGACCTGGGCCAAAGGATTAATGTGGCTCAAGAAATCTGCAGGAAGAGTGGAGTCATTTTTAATGGTAGTCATTTAAATCCAATAAACCTTAGACTAATGAGTAATTAGTCCAGTTGAGACATGACCCTCTCAGGCTACACTGGCACTCTGTCCAATTTGAGCCCGATTGAGATTAAACCAAGCTTCCACACAGCTCTTTAAGGATAAAGATTATGATCACATCTAGCCTGGAAACACCTCAGGAATACCTGACCCCCTGGAGGAGCTGGCGATGTGGCTACAGGAAGGTGGTCTAGGCCACGCTGCGTGGGCTACGACCCAGAATTGGTTTAGCCGCAGAAGATTGGGGAGTGAACACTCTTTTCTTTAAACATAAAATGCTTTTGAGAGTGCATTTATATTTCATACGAACTAGTCCCTCTGGTTTCAGACCCTCACTTCCTGCCCTTGTTTGTTTCTGGCCTCCATGATTTCCTGCTCTGACCCTGATCTGCTGCCCCTCTGTCTCCTTGTCCACCTTCTTCTAAACCTGTCACTCAGCTCTGGTCCCTTTGTGCCTGATTCGTCTTCACTGTTAAAAATACCACGTTTCTTATGTGACTTCGTTGCTTTTCACTTCACCTTGGTTGAACCCTTTTGGATTTGTCTGCCTGCTCCTGATTGTGTCTCTGCGCCAAACTCTTTGTCTCATACAAGACCTTGAACTTTTTCAAATCCTGTATTTTGTCTCTGACTTGTGTGTTTGAGTCTTTTGACTTGTGACCAATTCTTACAACTGTGGAGTCTCTATCTTCTTTTCCACCTTTGTCCTCTTTCTTTGTCTCGAACCCCGTTAATCAGCCTCCCTCCTTTGTTTCCACAGAATTAAAAAAAGCAACAAGGGGCTGAAAGGTGAGACTGAGCGTTCAGCAGTTTTATTTTTGAAGGGCAGATACAAGCCACATGTTTTCAATCAAGTCAGTTCGTATTATTGCCACAGCTCCACCTGCCACTCACCCTCGCTCTCTCTCTCCAACGTACACTCACACAATACACGTAATATGTTCCTGCCCCGGCCACAGCTAACTTCATTACACACGACTGAATAAGAACCACATGACGTCTGTCACGACAAATAGGTATTAACTGTGTGTGCTGTGTGCAGCAGTGTTGTGCAGGGTTGAGGAAGTTCACGGGGGAAACATAAGCATTTAAAAACATTACAGGGATATTATGTCTGGCTACTCTATACCTGCGAATCTCTGGTTTTCACTCTGAGGTCAAGACCCCAGAGCTGGTCACCATCTGCTAAATCTCCACATGGAATAGATACACCTCTGCAGGCACCGTATGTGCAGTATATTATGTTTGTTTAAGACAAGGCTTCATTAGGTTGTAGGATTCTAAGTTGCGCCGCTGCAGTAAAGAGATTTCCTCAAATATTCTAAAGGCCATAAGAGCGAATAAAAGTTTCTCAACCTGCAGAACTTTTTCCTCCTTCTTCGGACAAAGAGAATAATGTCAAACTAGATCGTATGTTGCAGGTTTATCTGTGTGTTGCATTAGAAAACTCCTGAATACATTTGATTGAAAATGAATTGCATGCATCTTAAAGCATGCATCCTCTGAAGTACCCATCTCACAACTGACGGTGAACACCGTGGGAAGGTGAGCGTAGCAGCTCCATAGCACCACACAAGTGCACCTGCACAGCTCATAATGATGGTTCGGGGGAAACTCCTGAGTTTATACACCACCCGTGTGATTACAGCCCGGTGTCTCTGGATGCACCCTGATGCCTGCTCTCTGTTTTCCGTCAGCCTCCCTGTTTTCTGCTGGTGCATCATTACATTGTTTAAGAAAGCGTGTGTATGGAGAAGGAAAATGCTGCGTCTGCAGGATGATATGTTGATACCAACCCTGAAGCACAGTAGAAATGTGACCATCATCATTTTTACTTTTTCTTGACAAATGGTCACATTTAGACATTCAGCAAAGAGCTAGAGGAGGGGGGGGGGGGGGTGGAAATCTATAAACAATCTAAAACATAATTTACTGTTCAATGGTGTAAAAAGGCCCAAAATATCTGTCCTTGGGATAATGTATTAACTTTTTTCAGCTGGTATTAGTATTAAAATTATTATTATTGTTAGTAGTAGTAGTAGAAGTAGTAGTAGTAGTAGAAGTAGTAGTAGAAGTAGTAGTAATGGTGCTCTGCGTTTGGCTGTTTGTGAGACTCCAGATGCCACAAACACACACATGCGTTCACACACACACTCACACACACGTCACGTGCAGCAGCTGCGGTGGTTGGACTTGAACCCACCTCTGAAGTGTCATGTGAGACCCACCTAGTCAATCACTACCCCCCCCCCCTCTCTCAGTCCATCTGTCTGTCTCTCTCCCAGTAGACGTGTAGAGTGACCCCTGGTTTTTCCCAAACCTGCCAGTGAATCAATTTAGACCCTGTTTGTATCTCTCTTTCTCTCTCTCTCTCTCACACACACACACACACACACACACACACACACACACACACACACACACACACACACACACACACACACACACACACACACACGCACACACACACACACACACACACACACACACAGGTAACTAATTGAACACCTGGTGCTACTTGGCCGGGGCTAATTGGAGATTAATTGTTTCCTTGGTGTAAAGAAGTGTGTGTGTGTGTGTGTGTGTGTGTGTGTTTGCACTGAACTCTGTGCGGACATAACAGAGCGAGGGTGCATGACACCTTTCACAGTGTGCGTGAGTGCCAGTGTGTAAGTGTGCTTGTGTGCACGTTTGTGTGTGACTGATATTAGGCCAGTAGCCAGAAGTCCGATTTTTACCACTCAATAAATCACTGGCTAATAGACTCCCCTGGTGCTGGGTCAAACACACACACACAGACACACACACACACACACACACACACACACACACACACACACACACACACACAGCGTCATGTGTTACTCTCGTTTAACCATCCTCAGTTACAGCTGGGACAGTCTGACCTACAGGTGCTTAAATGTTTGAATCAAGCCCACGGTCAGTTGCTGTCAGTTACATCTGGATAGAACCCAGATCAACACTGATGTGACGTCTTCAGATTGTTTAAAATCGACTCTTGGGTTTTAACAAGAGCTACCAACAGCTAAACTTCCATTTATCTGATGTGTGCAACCATCGTATAGTAATATGAGTGAAATTCCTGAATGCATATAGTTGAATAACATCTTACTTTTCCTTCCACGTGGTTGATAGGCAGCACTCTGCACAGTGGCTCCACTGGAGCTGTTCAACACTTGGCTCTAAGGTCTGAATCTGTTAGATTTGACCTTTCTGTGCTGATGGACGTCTCCGTGAACATAATATTACCCCTTAATGCACAGATGATGATATACAGCTGTGTCCAATACGGAGTCGGCTGAAGCTCAAACAATTCCTTTTACAACTAAATAATAAGTTAATACAGATATATTTGCCATCGTACAGTGTAGTAAAAAGTAATTCCAACTCCTGTGCTAGACATGCACTGTTTATTATGTCTAAATTGTTATGTCTAACTATTATATTTGTTTATGTTCTTCTTTTTATATCTGTTATGTCTGTTTATTTGTAATTCTGCAAATTGAGCTTGTGGAGAAATTAAATCAGGTCCTGCTGTGCAATCGTGTTTTTCAGCCTGGACGACAAAGTAGTGTGAGAGTGTGAGTTTGGACGTGAGAGAAGCTATCGTGCAAATTAGCTGTTTGGTTATTTTGTTGTTGTAAATAAATATTAAAAAGACGACAGGAGTGTGAGCGAATAGACGACAATGAAGAAGAAGGGGAAGAAGTAAAGAGATTAATTGTTTCCTCTGACTGAACAGATCACTGCATTTTCTGCTTCAATTATCAATGTGAAAAACCACACACACACACACACACTCACACACACACAGCCATACATCAAGGTTAATGCATCCCTGAACAGAACATAATTTGTTCCATGTACGACAGGAAACAGACTTTAATGCTTTAATAAAGCAGCGCTGAACACTGAGTCTTTCACTTCAGCCGCCGCTGCGACGGAATAATCATTTTTATGGTGAAACTTAATCTACCTATAAATTGCTTTGTTTCCGCCCTCAGTGAATTTTACTCTGAAAGTCTCCCGTGGTGCAGGTAGCTCGGCTCAGAGGGTCGTTCTCTCCCAGCTCGCTCTCTTTGCTCCACTTTAGTTCTCAACCGGCCGCTGATGTTCAGCTCCTGCACATTTAAACCCATCCATCCATCATCTGTGCAGGTTGGACTGTACACAGGTCAGCAGCGTCAGTTAGAGTCTCCGCTTTACCTCAGCTGCATCTTTAGATTCAAAGAGTAGACGGAGAAAACCCACACAGACACGGGTAGAACATGCAAACTCCACACAGGAAGACCCCGTGATGGCAGAACCGGGATTCGAACCTCCTCATGCTAAACACTGTACCACTGAGCCACCCCCTGTTTTCTGTGGTACAACAGTAAAACATTAAATGAAAGACACGCACATGTGAAATCAGATTATTTTAAATATAGTGAATATAGTGATTATTGTCCTGATTTCTCCAGTTTGATGTGAAGTGCTGCCAATATTTCATTAATGAATTACCTGCTTTACTCCATTATTCTACTAATAACAGGAACCCACACTAATTTGGACAAATTGGACGAGTTGCTGGGGAACAAACCTGCAGCTTTACTTTTAGAAGCTTCTGGCAGGAAACTGAGAAGAGAAGTTTCAGCTTTTTGTTTGTTCTCATCCGGCTCTGCTTTGTTACCTCGGCATTTATTGACAGTTTTAGTATCAGTATATCTCCGAGAGGCTAATTACGCCGCTGTCTCTGTGATAAATGTCTTTGTCTTGTTTTCAAAACTGTGCCTCATCCATTTCACCCTCTTTGTCTTCTATTCCTTTTCTTTAAGTCGTTTCCCATCCCTCCCTTCCTCTGAGATCCACGTCTGTTTTCCTTGGAATTTCTTTAGTCCCTTTCCAGTCCCTCTTTTTTTCCTGTTTTCATCAATCCGGAGCGTTTTCCTTGGACGGCTTCCATTCAGGAAAACAGTTTTCTTTATTATTTTTACCCCCCCCTCCCTTTCCTTCTCAGTTGCTCTCATGTTCGGCTCTTTCTATTTCTTGTTGTTATTCCTTTTTTGCATCACTTATCTTAGTCTCTGCTTCTTTTCTTTACCTCTCCACTCTCCTGACCTCCTCCTGACCCTCCTCTCTCCTGCTATCTCTGCTTGTCAGCTTCTTTCTGACTCCTTCCTCTCCTCTTGTAATTTGTCTTCTCTCGTTCACTTTACATATTGTTAAATTGCCTTTTTCTGTCTCTCCAAGGCGAGTGGTAAAATACTTCTCAGGACAATATGAAACTTTTAGTGTCTTCACTAAATATGCTGCGATTAGCTTATAAAATGTCATTTTTGAGGATTAACTGCTGCCACTTTATTAACTTTCAATTTTTTGAACATTTATTAATGATCTAAAATAAACTTTAAATTAAGTTCCCACGTGTATTTCTTCAACAAATATGAGATCATTTAAATACAGTCTTTGTATTACAAGCTTCTGTAAATGAGATGATATTTGATTTCTATTTTGCTATTTCTGTCATTAAATTAATATCATTAAACTGTAAGAGTGAAACAAGGGAGACCAAGTATTTTTAAGTTATTCTGCATGTGCACACACACACACACACACACACAGGGGCTAGAATAACAAAGCATTCACAGTTGAACTTGGAGGAGAACCCACCTCCTTCTCTGCTGTTGAAAGGTTTGAACAGGAAATTCCACCATTCATGTGAAAAACTACTGAACTGGTTCACCTCAGACTTTACATCATGAAAATACACGAAAACGAACAATTGTAATAAAAACAAAATAGCTTCTGGGGAAAATAAAATAAAACAAAGAAGAATCTTCAGCGGAGGATGATGATTACTCATGAGTGGTGGAGCCAACAAGCCCCTGCAGTCATAACTGTATGAGCCGGCTCCATCAACACCTCAGCTCTGTTATGGATAATGTCATGCAAATTAAAGCTGGGGGAGCTTAGCACAGAGGTTTTCTTGCAGGAAGCAGGGATTGTTTTGACCTGTACATAAGAGATAAAGTCAGAAAGAGGAAGTGCAAGTCATGGAAGTGAGAGTAATTTACTTCAACACACATAAAAAATACTCTGTGTACCAGATCTTTTGTTTTGTACTGTTGAGAAGCATCGGCTAACAACTTTGTAATTATTTTATTCATTCATATCCAGATAGATGTTAATAGAGATTGGCCTGAAATGTTGTCTGGACCTAAACTGGGCTCAAGCTTCAGGACAAAAAGCTTTGTATCCACCGTCGACACTAGAAGCCCACAAATACTGTCTGTTCACCCAGAGTCTGTATTAACATCAGACAGTCGCAGAGGGGCTGACAGACTGGTGTTAGTTTCAGGTGGGGGGGTCAATCACTGCAGCAAAATTGATGTTTGATAAAGAATTCACAAATCGCCACAGTTACACAGGGGATTGAAATTTGAAATGAACTTGTGTTGAGAAGAAGCTTTTTCAAGTGACTTCTGGGGCCCCATGCACCATAGTCGTTGCTGTTGCCGTCAGCGTCCTCGAGGGCCCCCCTCTCAGCTTGAGGCCCCCGAGGCAGTCGCCTGCTTTGCCTTTCTCTGTTTCGATGCCCCTGGTGTTGAGCTCAAGTCGGTTTCTGAAGAACTCTATTCCTGTAAGTCGGAGCTTTATTCCTTTGTAACTAACAGCGTTGCAGAGCGCGCCCGTGATGAGCGCACCCCCCTCATCTGAAAACAAACAGGCTCTGCAGCCATCTGGCTCAGTGCTGCAGCGATATGTGCGGAGCCGTCATCCAGATGTGTCAGTGATCCGCTTCTTTAGTGATGGACCGTGTTCTGCGTGCAGGCAGAGAGGTAATTTTGTTTCCCCTTGTTGTTCAGTGAGTTGAGTAATAGAAGCTTTCAGGTACATGACATTTCTTTGAGGCCAGCCGCTGTCGAGGCGGTACCTGATGGCGTAGGAGGGGGGGGTTGTTAAAGTCGGTGTCGTGACCCACCATGAATGGAGAGTCTCTGTTTAGCTGCAGCGCTGCACCGAAGCACTCTTCTTTGACAATGCACAAAGGCAGAGTCGGCTAACGTCGCAGGCAGCGCGCCATCTGTTCCCAGAGCCGCGAGGATTCATCAGGTGGGCGCAGCGGGGGGGAAAGCTAAGTCATCAGAAAGTGTGCCAAAAGGAAGAACGTAAACAAACTGGTACAGTATCCAGAACTGTACTTCTCCTCCTGAGGGATCCAGGATCCTGCTGCTGCCAGGGCTCATGCAAGTACGGAAATGCCCTGAGATACGGCAACTTAAATGTAAGGTAGATGCTGACTCCTCAAAAAAATTGTAGTGAAGCTGATTAAATATGCTTTAAATGTCTTTGTAGAGACACTGGCACCGTTATCCTGCAGAAAAAGTAAAGTTTAACCACTATATTTAATTTATCATATATGGATTAGAGGCAGTTTTGAAGCCTCATTGCCTTAATGTCCTTTATTAAGAAGGTGCTGTAGCTTCAAAAGTACAATAAAGCTTCATCTATATGTGACTCAATCAATATGGTCCTTCACATATTTACATTAGGGATTGAAAACAAGTTCAAAAACTATTCTCCTGTGTTTTTTGAGCTAATATTTACTTTATCGTCAGTGACTATTTTTCCTTCACCATGAATTGAACGGTCTGTGGATTCTTATCTGAAAAATGACCACGAACATATAAGTTTGGTTATTATGAGAAATCCAAAGCACAATGTTTATCTGACTTTTTCCTCTTCTTCCAGAAGCCAGAGGTCCAGAGATTGACCTCAATCTCCATTCTTTCTCTCCTTATTCCCGCCCTTCTCACTTCCAACTAACTTCCACCGTATTTTCGTTGGACTCGTTCCTCGCCATAACTTCCCCCCCCCCCCCTCCTTCTCTTTTTCCATCCCTCCTCGGCTCGCTCCGTCACTCTGTTTTCACTTGACTGCCTCCCGGTGGGAGAACGACCCGATGGCGCTCCCGACAGGAAACACCCCCACAGCTGCCTTCCATTAGAGAAAACTGGAAACCAAGACAATCCCATATTGTCGGTTCGAGTTTCGCTCACCGGCTCTTTTTAGTCTAAAAACCAGGAGCCGAAGTCGACCGAGGCCCCAGAACCAGATCAGGAGAATCCTCCTGTGGCCATCGGATCAGGTCTCACATTCACTACAGGTTATACACTAAATGCATTTCGGTCAAGGAAGTCGCTGTGTTCTACAAATCTTTATAAATATTCTTCTGAGGGTTTAACAGGGAGCCGTGTTTGAACTCCAGATGGGAAACAGAGCAGAAGAAAAGCTGCACAAATAAAAGTGTCATTTACATCATGTTAATTCCACATTAGTTAGACCTGTACAAGTACATGACAAATAGATCATCTGTAACTTCTCACGCTTTTCAAATCGGATGTTGCCTGGCAACAAATGTGCAAACCGCCAAAAAGTGGACATGTGGCACAGATGCACTGAAAGACCTCTTTCCTTTTTTGCGAAACAATGGCACCGGCCTGGTTTGATAAATCACAGCATCACTGTTCTTTTGATATGAAGATTTGCAGGGAAAAGTCAGAATGTGGCAAAAACTGCCTCAGACCAAACACATCTTCAAATCAATCAAATTTAATTCGTTAACTATTTAAAATGAGGATTTTAGAGATGCAGGTAACATTAAAGCATCACTAGGTAACTTTTACTGAGCGACAGCGCCCCCTGCCGCCACACGTGGTGATTGATTCTGTTTGGCTCCATGTCCGGAGCCATGTAGTGGTTTTAATGTAGAGAAAAAACTGACAGGAAACCAAATGAGCTTGTTCTCATGTTTGAATCTTCTTCCGATTATTAGTGCGGCTGAGGTTAGTCGAAGGTTAGTTAACCAGAGAGTTAACCAGCTAGGACCCCGCTGCCACTCTATTTGATCCCAGGCTCTTGGAGGCGCCTCTCAGCTCCGAGCAGCTTGATTAAGACGGAGTAGAGTCTCGATGTCGAGTGACCGCGGCCGCCAACTTCTCACTTTCCCTCCGCTGCTGCCGTGTTATACTGCGCTTGTGTTGAAGGCAGAGGTCTCACTTTACCGAGGGGTTCAGGAAGTCAAGACAGCAGTGTGTGTGTGTGTGTGTGTGTGTGTGTGTGTATGGGGGGGGGGGGGGCTGTCTGACACTGTCCAGACCAGCTTCTAAAAAGACCCCAAGAGAGACGGAGAGGGTGATTGAGCGAGGGAAGACGGAGAGAGAGAGAGAGAGAGGGAGCGAGGACGGAGGGACACGAGGAGGGAGCTGGACAATGAGGCTTTTGATGAGGCCTTTCTGGGAGCATATGTGGGTCACAGCACGAATAAACACACTTTCACTACCCTGAATTGATGATCTACACACAAACACACACACACACACACTCACACACGGACCCACGCAGAGTTGTTTATGTTCCTCGTTTTGCAAATTTACACACATGCTTTCACATATCACTCTTACACAGGCAGACACACACACACACACACACACACACACACACACACACACACACACACAGAGCCACATTGTCTTGTATTCATTGTTTATGCTTCTCCATTTCACTCATTTATGGACGTGGCCCCTCTTGCCCTCTCTTTAAATCGTTGGCTTACTCATACACATAAAATTTGGCCGTGTTTCTCCCTTTCACACACACACACACACATTGTCATTCCTACACACACACACACACACACACACACACACACACACACACACACACACACACACACACATTGTCTGGCCCCCTGGCAGCTTACTTATTCACCGGCCACGAAATGTATGAGTTGATTTTTCGAATGAAAGCTTCAGTCGTGTTCTAACAAGATGAAAAGATGAATTACAGAAGGTCAGAGCGCCGGTGTTGCAGTCAACAGGGGGATAATACTTAAATCTTGTCACACTGCTGAAGTATCCTCGAGCCAAACACCAGATTCCCAGCAGCCCCGCGACTTCTCCTCCGCACAGCTGACCTCCACCAGACCTGCGGGCTGCAGCATCCGAGCCAGCAACTAAAAGTAAATCCTCAGCTGAGACATGATGTCCTCCGTGGTCCTGTTTTAAAACCGCCCCAATTTAAATGCTGCAATTTTGATTCATCTCGTAATAATGACTCACATCATCGTGTAATCATCTGGAGATCAGCCACTGAATAGTCAGATTATAGAGGATTAATACTTTCTGCTCGGAGGCTGCCACCTTCCATCACTTTATCATTTACGATCACGTTCCCTCTGCTGAGGCTTTATTGTTTTATGGTTTTCATTATATTTTCTTCTCTTTCTTTACTTATGATCTCATTCTTATTCTTGGACAACGTCACGTGTGTCTGACTGTTTGGTGTGTTTTCATTTTATTATATTAGAATTATCAAGAAACCCTAAAAAGGTTTGCTGCTGCGTGACATCATACTGTTCATTGTACAGCACGGCAGACAGAGGCTAATGGTTAGTTCCACACTGGGAGCAACACAATCAACAAGTCAATCGAGCTCCATTCATTCCTTTTGTCGCAGAGTCACCCAGGAAACTCTCTCTGCAGCCCAGTTCTCCCACTGAGTTCTCCCAATAGCGCCTCTATTCCAAAAAAAACTTTTAGTAGAAATACTACAGAGGTGAATCCATCAAAAATGATAACTAATGAAAAGTGGATTCAGTTTCTGACGTGTGTGCCGAGGAGATAAATGTGTAAATAATGAGCTTTTCTTGTTTTCAAGTGGATTTACCCTGATGAGCATGTATCAGTTCGCGTGTGCATCCTCATCAGTCGTCAAGTCATCAATAATCTCACCAAAACACCAAAGTTAAACATTTGTCTTTGCAGCAGCATGAACCTTTGCAGACCGATTTGCATATGATTGTTAAAATAAAGAATATGCTTTGTTTTTCTTTCCTCATACTGTGCCTGGCTTTGAGGATGGACATCGTGGATCATGTGATATCATAATTCCTCTGAGTATCGTCTGGACTAAACTGTTTAAGGAGCTCCTGTGTTTTCTGTTTCCTCTAACTGCTGACATTCGGTGCTTTTGTCTTCTTCAATCTAATCAAATTGAGTTCTGAAGATACTTGTTACCGTGAGTGGATCCTGAGTTTTTCTAACAACAACAAGGTGATTGTTTCAGTTCATTGCTGCAGCATTAATGCAGCTACAGGCCTGAAAAGGGTGCGATCGTGTTGTCAGGTTTAAGCAGATTTTTACACTTTAATCCCTCCTTTGCTCTGTGCAGCTTTTCTACCTATTCGTACGCGATTACTTTTCCTAACTATGCCAGATGCTTCCTCTCACCAGCAGCCATTAACAGGGAGCAAAACGTCTCGTTGTTAACTTCGCCACTGGTGCAGTTTGTCCAAATTATCATGGTTCTTTACCGTTATTGCTACCTGATGGTCACCGGAGCCGATCAGCAGCCCTGACACAGAAACACCCTCTGGCAGACGAGGAAATGTGAAACCACTCGTAAATGTTTCTGCTGCAAATGATTTAAAAAGCCCCAAACAAGCTGAAGTGATGGGGAGGCTGTCGAGTTTTCTTTTTATAAAACATGGGGGTGGGGGGGGGGCAAGTGTTTATTTCTTTAAACGCTGCTCTATCTCTCTCCCCGCCTCAGCCTCCATGTCTCCTCCTGACCTCGACCATTTACAATAACATCATCTGAGCGTCGGCCCTAAGTTCAGTTTATTTAGTAAATGTAATAAATCTGGCGTCGTGTGAAAGAGGCTTATTCGGGCTGAATACTGATCTTCAGACTCATCTCTCTGTTGGTCTTTTGTAGTTAAATCCTCGCATCAAGTCCAAGACAAGCTTCTGAAGGGCAGAGAAGAGGTTTTTCTAATCACTGGCCGAACCCTCTGACAACATTTCTAAAGCAGGACACAGCGGCTGGTTTGGTTTAATTTGAGGTCTCTCTAATTTTCTCTCTCTCACATATGCAACGACTCCAAAAGACCTTTTTGAAAAGTCATTTTAAATATTGATCGTTGGAACGAGTCATTAAGATCAATCTCGTTCTTCAAATTATTCATTGGTTATTGGAAGAGGATCAATCAACTAATTAACCAATTGATTGACTGTAGAAGAAGAAAGGAGGATAATCTTCATCTTCACCACCAACTTACATGTAACTGTAATAAGATGAAACAGCCAGAGAGATATTTATCACAGCCATGAATCTAAATGGAGTGTCAACGGGTAACTGATGGAAAAAAAACAGTTTTTCTTTAGACTCACGCAAGAAAAACACCAATGTAAATTCAAAGGCCACATGTGTTGGTTTCCATTTCATTTGGTGTAAAGGACGTGTTCTGCCACTCAAGTGTTTCTGTGCGTGTGAGGGAAGTCAGATGTGAAGCAGATGTTTGCACATGAGCTGGAAACAAAAAGCTCTTTCCCCATGAAGTGACGGTTCCACACCTGAAGTCGAACAAAAGGCAATGAGTGAAAATTAAACCTATAATAATATAAGTTATTTTCTTAAAGTGTGAAAACGATGGAGTCCTGCACCAGGTTGACACGTAAGAAATGTGTATTCATATAAATGCACAGCTACAAATGAAATAACTGCAAAGAGGCAACAGGTGAGAGCTTGAGTATGTTTTCTTTCTGGAGAAATCAGAAATTAAATAGATTTTTGACATCTAATTAAAACAAAATAAATCAATGATTTGTTTTATTGTGGAAGTCTACGACATCACCTTTGACCCCCTTCACCTCCGCTCAAACAACAAACTATCTAGTGCATCAAACTGGTGGCATGTACTTTTAATCACGAGTAACGTGTTGGGTGCGGAGCGTGTGCAGGTTTCCAAACACTGACATCAACATCATTTCTCAGCTCTCGACCGTGGTCCTGTATCAGGGGGATCCCGCAGAGTCCAGATGAACTCCCGGTTACACTTCACTTCCTTCCCCCCAAGTCACTTCTGCTCGTCCCTTATCGCTGATGGTGGATCCCAGTGGCCCCGACTGGACACACGATACCTAAAAAGGTTGACTCCGTGGTGAGGCCGAGGCTTTGATCTGACAGCCCAGACAGCTTTGATATGTGTTTATTCGTCTCCTGTCTCCTCCTCATCCTCCGTTTCACCCCTCCCTGGCACCTTCTCCCTCGTTCTTCCTCACCCTTCTCGTCCTCTCCCTCTTTCCCTACCCTTCCTGTGCCCTCACCCCATCCTCCTCTTCGCTCTTATCTCCGTTTTCCTTCCTGGCTCATTCTCTCTTTCCTCTCAAACCCTCTCTTGCACTCATAGTCCTCCTTATCTCCCCTGACACCGGTTTACACACACACACACACACACACACACACACACACACACACACACACACACACACACACACACACACACACTTTGGGATTAAAATTGAAGTTAATTATCGACTTAACCAGAAAGTTAGACAATGGACAAAGGGACCAACTCCTCTGTTTCTGTCTGTGTTAGTATCACACGTCCTCTCTTCTAAAATACATTTTTCTTTAACATGCGTGTATTCTCTCCATGTCTGGTTAATTAAAAAGCAGAGAATGGTAATTATACGAAACAGTGCAGACCATAAATGTCCACATCCAGTCCTTTCTGTCCTTATTTCGAGTTTACACTTTCCCACTACGCATGTTTTACGTATATAATCTATTTCTTACACAAAGAGTTTTTGCAGGCGGCACAAAAAGCAGTCGTCTCTCAATTATGTTTCATTGCAACAGATGAAATTATATTATGTTGTTCAGTTTGTTGAGATAAAGTCGAGTCATCTATCACAACAACCTGCGTTTCAGATGTCTGATATAAATTTAAAAAGCACTTTAATCTGTTGTGATAAAAAACAACAACCTGCGAAGTGTTTTCACTGTGGAACCTTTTATTTTGCTCGTCTTGTGAATTAACTCCCGTTGAGTAAATGCAGGGTTGTTACACTGATGCTTCCTGTGTTGTTGTGCTGTTTCTTAGAGGAAGTGATTACAGGTCTTCATAGGAGCTGAAGAATAAATCTGTCTCCAGAAAAATGAGCTTCTTAGATCCACTTTACACTCGGTGATAAGAAACAAGCCGGTTATTTATTATAGTCTCTGGAAGACTCTTGTGTTTGGCCTTTAAGTTACAGATCAGAAGCAGCCGTGTGGGGGAATAATGCTTTAGATGGCGGCTCGCAGCAGTAACAGTGCAAGATGTTCTGTGTGCTTTTCACATGATGTTCTGGACGAGTGAATAAAGAGTTTAGGACTTTCTTTGGTTAATGACGAGTATTCAAAGAAAAGAAAGAACAGAAGAAAGAAAGAAAGAGTTTGGAAAATGTTGGTTTATAAAGTCTTGGTTGTTTGGCTTGAGGCCAGAGGACGTCACACCGCTGTGGGCCAACTATGGATTTTGTCACCGTGCACTTAATTGATGTCATTTCCACAAAATTACAAACATGACTGTTGTTGGCTGACACATTGCTCACATAATGGTGACATAAAGACATAAACCACTTGAAACAGGTTGGTTTTGTTGATGTTTAACCGGATGTCAAGTGTTTCTAATTTCTTTCCTCCTCATGCAGGAGTTTGAATGTGTGTGTTCAGACATGCATATGAAGCACTGAAGGTTTGGAGCTTCAATCTACTTTCATCCCTGGAAAACAAAATCACAGGAGGCTACTTTAAATACCTGTGAAAACAGAAAAGGGTTTGTTTTAAAGTGCCAGAGAATGTGGGGTTTACATCGAATCAAAGGTTTTCTTACTTTGATATAACATAAGACTTTAGTTTGTTTAATTAAGTTACATCTCTTAAAAGTGAGGAAAGAGAAATGAAATGTTAAAAGACTAAAGGAGAAAGTGAGATGCTGAAAGCAAGTGAACGAACACCACTGCACCAGTTCGAGCTTCCTCTTCCTCTTCCTCTTCCTCTGACAGAATTTCATGACTTCAAATAGGAGCTTTACAGACACAACCGCAAATGCTGTTTCAAAGAATTTGGAGGATTTCGGTGTCACAGTGTCATTTTATCACCTTCTCCAGGGAGGACGGCTCCTTCTCCCGGAACATAATACTTTGAATTCCCACAGATACACACGGGGGAAGACGTTTGCCCTGTGTGTGGGGAAACTCGACATTGTGAACTTACTCAAAAGAAGAGAAGTGACTTAGCCTTGTCTAGGATTCAAACCTGCAACCTTACATCCAGTCTAAACTTAATTTTCTCTCGCCTTCCAACGTAGAGAGAGTATATATTCAAACGCAGCAGTGGTCTACATTTACTACAGCTGTCACATGGAAAACACACCCTTGAATATCAATTCCAAAAATTAGGTTAAACTGCTATTTTTAGATTTGCAGCCACATATTTGAAATCATAAATGTTTCATGGTTCTTTTCATCAATCGCCTGCTCACAGCAGATGATTCACTATCACCTCTTTTGAAATGCTTTAATGTGACAGCAGTGAACAAGCAGCAAATACAGTATAATACACAATTACTGCAGTAGATGCCTCTGGCCGCCTGTATTCTGATCCTAGTGAGTTAACGGAGCCACAGTCAACAGCAGCTGAGAGAACAAGCAACTGAAAGCAACACTATGCTCCTGTATTATTACCTTCGGGTAGCAGCTTTAAAAACATGGTGACGGTTCAGTGACTGCGAATAAGGAGAAAGTTTCCTCCTTCTCTCCCTGAGCGTCTGTTCTCTGTAACTCTGCTGAGTGGGTTCCATCTCCTGTGAGAAGATCTGGCTGAGAGTCACAGCTTCAACTGTCACGATCAGCTCCAGCTGAAGAGTGAAGCTGAACTGAGATCAGTTAAAAACACTCAGGAGTTATTAGAAACCAGAGTTTATCTCCAAGATTCAGCAGGAAACTGTTAAAACATGAAGAATTCGAGTTTGGTGGATTTGTTCCAGCAGCAGCTCTCAGGATTTGTTCCTGAAGCAGAGGATCATGGGTAATATCCAGTGGGACGACAGTCAGAGCTCATCACATTGATGGACTTCATCACTCGGGACACGGAGCCAAACAGAATCAATCACCACATGTGGCTGCAGGGGGCGCTGCTGCTCAGTAACACAGTTACACAGTGTTGCTTTAAGTCTTAATAAACTTTCTCCTAATCAACGCACAACCAAATGTCACAACTTGAGAATTTGGTAAACCCAAACTCTATGCAACACACACACACAGACACACACACACACACACACACACACACGATCCTTCACTCTGCTCCCATAAGCAGATTTATGGAGCAATAAAAGCTCATCTCTCGGAAACGGTCACACACACAAGTACGTGCACAGATACATGCACACATCGTAACCCTGCCAAACGCAGAGCTTTGCATATCCTTTCTCCCCCTTCAACACACTGGAGACAGATGTTCTCTGTGATATTACATCTGTTTCTGCAACACACACACACACACACACACACACACACACACACACACACACAATGCCCTAGTATTGAGAAGGACACATTTTCTCATTGGAACGAGAGGAAGGTTTTCTGTCCAAGACTGTACAACAGATTCTTACCGCTGGCTCCGAGAGTGACTGGGAGAAGAGAAATATAGAGTGAGGATGAAACAAAGAGAGTCAATGAAAAAGGAACAGAGAGGAAGTGTGTGTGTGTGTGTGTGTGTGTGTGTGTGTGTGTGTGTGTGTGTGTGTGTGCCGTTTAGGGCCGCTTACATGAGCAGTTCAATTACTTTTTGGAGCTGTGGCCAAAATGGATGGAGGGATGACGAGTTGGTTCAAGGACTCTTTGGCTCTTTGGCTGTCAGGCTGCGTGGAGGGATGGGTGGCTGGCTGGATGGATGGACGAGTGCCCTTGAGCAAGGCGCTTAATCCCCATCAGCAGTGTTTGGTACTCTGCAGCTTGGGTTCTTAAAATAAATTCACCATTTTTAGAATTTGGAACCACTACTGTGTGAGTAAACATGAACACAGTTGATTTGTCAAACCAGCAAAAAAGCAAATATACAAACTGCGATGTTTTAATTCTGGTTCTGTCTGATGTCGATTTTAAAATGAAGCCTGGTGTTGATTCCTCTGAGATTAAAATGTTGCTTTATTGAATTGATCGGGACGTTGAGGCACAGTTTGCAGATCCATTCGTCTGTCTGACCCTTTCCTTGGAGTCTTTTCATCCAGCGCCTCGTAACTTGCCAGGTGAGGGAATGAAGTGTTTCCTGGAGACAGATGGGGTTTTAAGATGAGGTATTTATCGGGGAGGCAGACGAGCTGTGCAGACAATTTAACAGTCGTATCGACAGCACCACATCTGAGCTGTTCTTAGGTGTATTATAAAACCTACAAGTCAAGTTGGCCCCAGTGGATTATATGCACAACTTCTCTGCTGTATAAATACATCTAAACCTTGGCTCGTCTTATCTGAGCATTGTGTTATTTGTCGTTCTGAGTTAAAGATGCCTAAAGATAGCCAAACAGTGAAAGAGAATAAAAGTTAACACTATATATCCGACCCATGAAATCTCATTAACAGGCCAGTATCCCTAAAAATAACAATGGAACAGCTGACATTTGTGCGGCATAGTGTTTCATTTTAATTAGAATCTATAATATAAACATCCAAAGTAGATTTACCAGGAACTACAGGATTGTGAAACAAAGTTATTCGCTCCTGTAGCTGCCACAAGTCCCTGTTATAACACAAAATGGATGGACGACTGACACCTGCCCTCATCAGGTTAGCATGTGGGGATGCTTCCGGCAAGGATCTGATTCTTATTCAGAAACTGTTTCACCGAGTAATTCTACAAGCCCCCGAAAATAGTCAAAGACAGACACTGCAGAGAAGAGAAAGTTTGGATTATATGCTTGTGAGCTTTTTATACATCGTCTGTGGTTCAAATCAACTCCGGCAATCAACCCGTCAGTCGGGGACATTTTTAAATTCTCTTCCAGTTCCCCCTCCCTCAACCCACCGCCTGTCACTCTCAGCTTGCATCACTCGTTTACAAAGTGACATAAGCACACAAATGTACACGCACACAGACGCACACACAGACCCATTGCGCACAAAGACCCCCCGCTCTGCCCGCCTTGACGAGCACCCCACATTTTAACTTCAAAAATAGGCCTATTTTGTGTGTGTGTGCGGAGCTGTCACGGAGTCATCACGCCGCGGTCTAGTCAGAGAAAGACAAATAGATTGAGAGGGGAGGGGGAAATTGACGCAGAGAATGAGCGAGAGTGAAAGAGTGCGACAGAGAGAGATGTCACCCACGCTCCCTCGCTCCTTCTGAACAAGTCGCGCGGCGCCAACTGACTGACACCGCTCCCACGTTCAACTTTAAAAAGGGAGATGTTAGTCTCTCTGCCTTTTTTCCTCACTTGTTTAAAGCCTTTCAAGGTCTTTGTAGACTTTGGTAAAAAGGCGGCAGAGGTGCGCGCGGCTTCCCAGTGGTGAAGGGAACAGGAATTCAAGTGTCTCGGGTGCCGACGCTCGATTCAAGTCGAGTCTCGTCAGCGCTGAACCGTGTGAACTGCGCTGGTTACAGTTACCTTCGGCTGTGGAGCTGGGATAAACAATGGGAAAAGTAAAAAAACATCGGAAAGAAGTTCACTGTGTTATTTTAACTAAAACTATAACCACGACTCCATCTCTGCATGTTGTGAGAGTTATTTAATTAATGACCAAATGTTATTCACTGCTATTGGTCTTTAATTGGTCGATAGATTCTGTTTTCAAATTACACATTAGTCATTTAAATCTACATGAACCAACTTCAGTTACAAGTAGTTTGGATTTCAAACAGTAGTTAAACTGTTGACTCGCCCGATGAAGAGGAACCTTCCAGCCCGTCACATTCCCTGTAGCTATAGTTAGTGGATATTAAAAACGATATTAGACTCATTTGTAGTTGTTTCATTCTATTAAACTCCCAACACATCCTATGATGTTGTGATGCTGCAGCATGAGGCTTGAATCTGGGTCGTCTAGTGAGGGTGCAACATGAATGGGATTCCTCCTCCTGTGTGAATGCAGCCTTTATGAGGAGGAGTAGCTGTGTTTAGGATTCAGCACATCTCTGCAGACTGTCTCCCACGCATGCATGTTCTATATGAACGTTCTGCACTGAAAACCTGGCTGTAGCCGTCACCCCGGCCACTCGGTCGTCCACACATTCATCCATCATAGATGTGCAGCTCTAAGATGAAGGTCAGACACACGTATTGAAAGGTGAAAACCTCAGCAGGTCTCAGGTCTGTGTTTAAGAAGCATGTTAATTACTACAGGGTGTAAAACTTAACAAGGAGCTTTTATTGAGACCACTTATGTAAAATGAAATACTATTTTTCTAATTAGAACATTTGAGGCAAAACACCGAGCAGTCGGAAAAGGGAAAAGTCATTTTTATAATACTTTTCTTTGTCTCTTTTGGTTCGGATTCTACCAAATGGGGCGTTTTGTGTTTAATAATGAATAAATTAATTCGGAGAAAATATTCCTATATTTTATTTCCAGTTGTTTGTGCAATGATTCCATCGGCAGTTGCATAAGTTTTAATACGAACTTGAAACTGCAGGTGTCATGTGATAAAGTCGTCTTTTCAGGAACTGACTGCATCTTTGAATTTCTACAGGGAGACGTGTCAGTTACCTTCACGAGGATGATAACTCATCCTGCTGGAGTTTTTCACACTCACGTCCCCGTCGTTCTTTCACCGCGCAGACAATCAGCCGGTCCGTCTGACAGCTGCCCCCCCCGACACTTGAAGATTTGCTTTCACCGGCGAGTCACCTCGGCCCTCGGCCACTGAAGATGAGAGCTCTATACTGAGAACCTGGTTCAGACAATCAGCCGAGCGCTATGTCTGCCTGTCAGTCTGCCACACACTCAGCCGTCTCCTCTGTCTGCTGCCCACACACTCACCAGTCATGTGTGGACAATGAACACAAGAGCTCTACACTGGAGAGCTGGATTGTAACCCCCGCCGTGCTCTTCACATTCCCCTGCCTTTGGTTATTGGTGCAGGAGCCTGGGAGTAGGCCCAGGGCAATTTCATCCCCATTTCTCGATGCACCACATAGCTCAGGGGCCTACTACTGAATCTGCAAGTTGAGACTAACAGTACTCTTGCATTAGCTGGATACTGGAGCGAAGCCATTTAAAATGTACCAGTTGGAAGCCTGATTTAGCCTCAGGCAGAGTGGAGTGGTCGCCCAGGGGTTAATGGGATTTGAAACTCTGCACAAACTCAAAGAATAAAGACCACAGGTGATCTTCTCATATCAGATCCTTCACGGTAATGAAGTCTGATCAAGTTCCATGTCCTGCTGGATGAATATGCTGAGCATCACCTCGGCCTGTGATGCCTGTCAACCACACATTACTACCACCGGCTGTAAACGGCAGGTTGTTCTGTCAACTATTCTCGCTCCGGTGCTTTTGTTTCATTGCCTAAACAGGATATACTACATACAGCATATGAACAAATAAAACAGTTCATACCAGAGATATAATCAAAACACTATAAAGTGGAATGGCACAGAGGAATGGTCGAGTGCATTCCTGGACGTTGACAGAAAACTGTCTTTCTAGGAGACATTACGTAACTATGTACAGTAACTACAACCCACTGGCAACGCAAATGTGCATTTACATCATTTTAACATTCTCTCCTCCATCTTGTTTTTTCCCCAAATCTTTTTCAGACGTTTTTAGATAATTTGTAGAATAAATAACATCCGGACAAAACATCTTTACGGGATGTAAAAAGGTAGATTACATGGAATCCATCATCTATCCATACTGATTATCCTCTGAGGGTTGCAAAGGGATTGGAGCACATCTTCCCCAATAACACCAACGTCTCATCAGATGTTTCCACAGCTGGAAAACAGAAAAACCATGAAACTGTTGCTTTTATTGCCCGTATGACTTTCTGCTATGTTTGTGTGTCTGTCCCCACAGACTCGTTATGTGCACACGTCTTATCTAGACAGTCGAAACTGGATCAGACAGCACTCGAGCCTCTCAAACAGGCACCTCAAGAGCCAGGCGGTCAGCAGTTCTCACTCCCATAACCTTTTCCAGTCAGTCAATCATCCGTCCAACCAGCTAGTCAGTCACACTCCATGTCCTCCAGTCGAGTTCTGAAGGTCTGTTATCAGCAGGGACGCGGACAGTTAATCACATTAATTAATCTGACAGGCTTTATCGGAGACATTATGAGCACAGAAGAATGGAGGGGGAGGAGAGAGCGCGCAGGAACAAAATGAAGGGAGCGAGGAGAGGAGACGAGGCGGCGAGGAGACGGAGAAGATGACAGGTTTATAAATTCGTCATCGCAGGAAGAGAGGGACGGAGACGACGAGGACGACAGGAAATTAAAGACGGACAAAGGAGGAGCGGAGACAGATGTTTTGACAATAGGGTTATTTTGTGGCTAATCCTCTTTAATTCTGCTTCATTTCACAGGCGCAGAGTTTCTATAGTGAGTTCATTATGAGCTTATGAATCCACAGGGGTCATTTCCGCAGGGTCTGTCTTAGTGTATGTGCGAAGTGGAAATAAAAGATATTAAGACAGTAAATCTGCCCAGTATCAGCCGGCCACTGGATAATATGACCATAAAGAGGAAATATGAAGAAGCAGCGTCTCGGCTGTGGCAGGAATCACGTTATGGTACAGTAAACAGTTTGATATCAGGAACACTCTCATTGTCCCTGACTGGGGGAAACAGATCGAGGAGTTGAACCGACGTCCGGAGCATCTGGACGATTCAATACCCGTCTCCCAGTGAACACGTACAGGTGTCATTTATATCACCTCTAATACTTGTATTCCATTCAGGTTTTTCACCAGCTGGACACAGCAAAATGGAACAAAACAAGTCTTATTAGTTGAACTTGTGATTTTCTATCTATCTATCCATCTATCCATCCATCTATCCATCCATCCATCCATCCATCCATCCATCCATCCAGGCTAAGATCCAAGTTCAGTTCATAAATGCCCAGTGACTTCTGACAGTCAACTTCTATAGAAATACAACTCTGTTTTTGAAACCAAATAAAAACTGCATATTTCATGAACAGTGTGTTTTTATTGCCGGGCTCGGTCTCTCAGGACGGGGGGGGGGGGCACTTTCTCTTTTGCTAGAATGAGAAAATGGTCTCAGACTTCTGGACCCCCCGCTGCATTTATGTTTACTGCCCGACTCAGTCTCTGCAATGCCCCCCCCCCCCCCCCCCCCGTTCAAGGACACTCACATGATATCACAGGGATCAAACCTCTCACTTCCCTGATACGATCAGTCTGCTGCTCGTCAGCACTCAGTCAGAACCAGGAGCTGATACTTGGGTCACAGGCCAATAATGCAGGCAGGGATTATGTCATTAGAACCTGAGCTTGAACAAGGTATTAATGAGCAGATGCCATTATGTCATTACACAAGAGGTCATCATAACGAGGACATAACGAGGTCAACGAGGTTCCGTCGCACACGGGGCACGAGAGGGTGTCACAATAATGGGGACATAATGGCGGGGTGTTCCAACGAGGTGTCTACATATCGAGGTGTCCCTAATAACCTGCAGAGTGTTTATCCCAATTAGACATGAGAGAGACGGACGGGGAGGGGGGGGGGGGGTGGAGAGAACCGGGAGGCAGAAAAACAAGGAGAGGAAGAGAGAGCGGAGAGAGAGAGAGAGAGAGAGAGAGAGAGAGAGAGAGAGAGAGAGAGAGAGAGAGGGAAGGAGGGAGGGAGGGAGGGAGGGGGAGAGAGAAAGATGTGGGGAAAGAGATTGAAGGGGCAGGGTGTAGTGATTAGAATGTGATGGCCTGTGTGTGTGAGTGTGTGTGTGTGTGTGTGTGTGTGTGTGTGTGTGTGTGTGTGCACTCGCTGTTCTTCGAATTAATGAGAATCTCAGATGAGAGGAGAGGGTCATCATGACCTGCATGCAAATGATACCAAACAGACACACACACACGAAAACACTCATGTGCACACACACCGACACACCTCTTGCTCACAAATGCAGATACACACACACTAACTAATGCATTCTCCCTCACACACACACACACACACACACACACACACACACACACACTGTGTGTTACTGCTTTTGCACAGTCTACATTCATGACATGCATCAATGTGCCACAGTGTGAGTGGCACTGGGCGACGCAGCTGCTCGGCCCCTGTCCTCCGTGACACCAGGTCATCCACATCTGAACGCCATAAATATTTGTGGAAAACCTCCGTCTGCCCCCGTCACTCAGGAGTCAGCGAGACAAACAACAAGGGACGGTTTAATGTCCACACGTCCTCCTTCATTGTCAAGAATCACGCCACAAACCAGGAGGACGCTTCAGTGTGATCCTGCAAACTATTGCTGTTTCCAGAGGGGCTGCGTGTGACAACACAAACAGCTGACTCAGCTGTTTTCCAGAAAAATGTAGACATTTTCCTGCCAATCTCCAGAAAACGTCCGGGAAATGCCTGGTGAGCCCACGTGAGGATAGAGCAGGAAGATGTGTTTGTTGATGACGTTTCTAACACCAGATGAGCGCGACAGTGGAGGAAGGCAGGTAACTCAGGATGAAAGAGAGGAGCCATGGACATAGAGGAGGAAGAAGTCAATCTGGAAAGACGACAAGATTCAAGACCTGTTGGTCAAACAGCAAAAAAAGAAAATGACAATGAATTGATTACCTAACATTACGAACCTGTGCTGATTCGCTGGCAGTGTGGTTATGGGCTGTATATGTAGATATTGTTGAAAAATATAACTACTCATTATGTTTTTCAGAGTAAAAAGGTCTAAGACAAATCAGTTATTCGAGGAACTGTTGAGATTCCAGATGATGAAGTGATCTGAGAATATTGTCAAGTGAGCGGCGATAACAAGTCTCTGAGAAGTTTGGTTCAACCAGTAGAATAACTTTTAACTGCTTTGCATCACAAGCACTTTCCTCACCTGAACAGTGCTGGAAGGTCCAGTGACCTTTTTTAACGCAGTGTGAGTCTCTGTAGGAAACAGTCCCCCCCCCCCCCCCTCCTCCCTGTGTTCTCTGCACTTTGTCACTTTAATTCTATGCACCGCTTCCTGTGTTGCAGGGGATTGTGTTGTAGGAATAGTATAAAGGAAGCGGGAGGTGGAGATGAATGGCAGAATGTCACATGGGTCAGGAAACAACAAAACAGCTCGAAAAAGCCCAAAGTAAAAAAAAAACAAACCTTTGTAGAGCCGCAGAGCTGAGCTGCAAAATACTGATGAGATGAACTTTGAATTACTGAGCGTGTGAGACGAGGAAGAAGAAGAACAGGTTTTTAAGTGTTTGATTCTGCTCTGACGACATGAACGCTCCCCAAGTGCACAAGGCATCTTGACTTCCCCCTGGTGGCTGGCTGCAGCATAGATCATTGACTTCGCCTCAGCCATGTTAGCCGATAGGACAGGGAACAAACTAAAAAGTCAAAGTTCATGGTCATTGTTGTTCTTAAAGATGCTTCCTGGCGTCTTAGGTTGTTCTTATCACGCCGATGTGTAACAGTTCACGTCGGTATTGATGCTATGTCATGATTGACAGCTGATACTGACTCCTGATTGGTCCAGCTCCCACAGCCTCTGACACCAAATGGTGCAAGATGGCCGTGTTCATACCCAACACATTTTAGCTTCATATCTGGCTAGAGGGAGGTAGTGGAGATGTTTTGTCCATCTTTATATTCAGTGTTTGGTCTGAACCCAGAAAAAACTTCTCGGTTCGTCTGGATAATCCACAGAAGTTATGTTCAAAATCACAAGTGGAAAACGCTCCGTATCCGCTGTATCTTAGCTTTGTTTCTGTACAACGGGAGGAAGTACAGACACATAGTTGATATGTATATAAAGTTTATGATCTCTCGCCAGTTGGAACCCAGATGACAGTGAGGAGCGTTGAATACGGTCGGAGCTGCTGCCGGCTGCGAACATCCATCAAAAATAAAAATGTCCATCCTTCCATTAGCTTCACTGCTCGTGCTCTATGGGGGTTGTGGTGGGCTGGAGGGGCTTGTTCACTGTCAATCAATCACAGGGCCGACACCTACGGTCGCCAATTAACCTGCATGTCTTCTGACTGTGGGAGGAAGCCGGAGAAAAACGCACTCACACGGGGAGAACATGCTAACGTCACACGGACCAGTTGGCAGGTTCGAAACCCAGAGGCAACTGTGTGCTTACCGCTGCACCACCGTGTCGTCCTGTGAAATGTGACATTCAGACGAAAAACAATGTGACATTCCATAAATACACCGATGAGATGGTGATCCGCAGAGAGGGACGGGGGTGTATGCACAGCTGGAATCTTTTTTCCCCACTTCATTCCGCCTCTCCTTCAGTGTCTACGTGAAAAGCTCCGCTTCCATCTATATCTGTTCATCCATTATGCATGACCAATTTACACTGTCAAGATACAGGGGGGAGGAAGGAAGGGAGGGAAGGGAGGAAGGGAGGAAGGGAGGAAAGAGGAAGAAAATGGCAATTTACTAACGCTGCAAATTGATAGAGTCTATATTTATATTTGCAAAGATAATCAGTATATTGGAAATGTGTCTATTCATAATGGATAACCTATTTACACTTTTATTGACACGAGAGGAGAGACAGAGCGGAGGAGAACGAGTGTTGCCGCTCTCTCTGCCCGGAGGCGATCCTATCTGGAGCATCATTGGCAGGAGGCTGCTGTTACTGCCTACCTCGCGCACTTTAGTGTGTGTTCGTTTGTTGTGTATTTGTGACAGTAATGGCCCTCTCTCCTTGGAGAAGATGCCCTTAACAGATGTCATTCAGCCACCGACTGAAACAGACAATGAGACAATGAATTGTTGCTCATCCAACAAAGTTAGCCTACAGCGAGAGTCAGAGCTAGTCAGAGTTAGTCAGAGCTAGTCAGAGTTAGTCAGAGTTAGTCAGAGCTAGTCAAAGTTAGTCAGAGTTAGTCAGAGCTAGTCAGAGTTAGTCAGAGTTAGTCAGAGCTAGTCAGAGTTAGTCAGAGCTAGTCAGAGTTAGTCAGAGTTAGTCAGAGCTAGTCAGAGTTAGTCAGAGCTAGTCAGAGTTAGCCTAGCTGCCCATCTGATGGAGGTTCTTTAACACTGCACTCATTTAATAGTCTTATAGAAAGTGTAACTAGAGACAGAGAATAGGGATCAAGGTCTACTTGAAGGTATTTCATTTTATAGTCAGAGACTTTTTTCCTGCTTTTAAGACATGAATAAAAACAAACGTATATGATTGCAGAGCATCGTTTTCTTTTGCATCACATTAAATCCAATTCCAATCCCATTGGTTTGAATAAAACTGTCAAATTTCATATCGGATTAGTACTTTCTTCATATGCTTCTTGAATTGATCAGATCCGTGAACGTGAATCCACATGATGAAGATGAACCACATCCAGCTTCAGACTACATCGTATCGTCTGTCACTTCTCCGTCCATCATCTCTACTTCCTGTCACTTCCTTCTCTTCATCCGTCTCCTCCTGGTTCCTTCTCTTGTTTATGTTCTACTTCCCCTTCCCTCCATCCTGTCCAATCAAGTCACAGAAAATTGAGTTATTGGTTATCTTTTATAGATTAGCAGAAAATTGGCTGTAGCGTTTCCAATTCTGTTATCAACAAATGTCGACGTTGCTCTCTCTCTCCATCCTCACCCCCCCCCCCCCCCCCCCCACCACCACCCAGCGACTCCCCCTCTCTCCCTCCCTCCCTCTCCAGCTCCTACAAGCAACCCGTGATAGAAGCACTGATGACACCCACACACCCTGGTTGGTGTGTGCCGAACAGATAACGGCAGTGGTTCCGTGCGCGGTGTGCGTCAGAACCACGTGTAATGAGGCCTGTGTAATATGAATTATTGAACGGTGTTGATGCTCGCCAGGTCCTCCCTGCCTGCAGGCTGCAGCTCGGAGATGTCATTTTAGTGCAGCCTTAGCTCTCATCAGCACCACGCATCCACATCCTGTACACACACACATGCGTGCACACAGCCGGAGCTATCAAGCACTATCTGCGTTAACTGCAGCAAACACACGTGCTCTGATGTGACCGCACACTGGAGCATCAACATAGACACGGGCGATACAAGCGGCTGTTAAGTTAAACCATTAGTCAGCATGTATACAGCAATGCTGTCGTTTTAGAATAATATAGAAATATAATTTTCTCAAGGTTTTATGAGAGAAAATATAAATAACCTCAAACTGATCGTTTTTCCAAAAGTTTGTGTTTTGAGTAAAAAGTGCTGAAGGAAAAAAGAAGGTCGCGGAAATTTTCGTCTCGCCCAGATGTTGCATTACACATCATTAGCTCGTCTAATTAAAAGATCTTAAAAACATCAATTTTGATTGGCCCGTCTGCACTTTGAAAATGTCAACAAGAGCATAACTGACCGTAACGAATAAATGATGGAACAACACTTTGATAAATGAATGTTTTTACTGGTGAGCAGACGCCGGGGATGACGGACAGTTTGCCAACCGAGCCCTGGAACCTAGTCTCCACAGTAAATAGAATATATCAAAACAAAGCCAACACCTCATCTTGTTACCGCCAACATTTATGACTCAGAGTCTGAACTCACATGTGGTGGAATTGTTATTGTGACATTATTAATCACGTAAATAGTACATTGATATAACCGCTGTTCACATTATGAAGATAATAACCCGAGAATAAATAGAAGAAGAAAAAAGAAAACATGCTTGTCACAGAAGAACACAGGTTACAAATTACAGCTTTGCCCCCGGGCATGCTGGGAGGCCCGGCCCATCTCCCCCATCACGCCTCAGTATGTATGTTTAATGTATCGTAGACTGTGTATAAAGATGGATGAAGCATCTCCACTTCCTCCCACTGGGGAGCCGCAGTGAGGAGATCCCACTTTTACACGTGCTCGACCAATTCCCGAGTCAGTCTCAGCTGTCGATCACGACGTTACATCCTATTTTATAAGATAAGATAAGTTAAGATAAGATAAGATAATCCTCTATTAGTCCCACAAAGGGGAAATGTGCAATATAACAGCAGCAAGAGTCTAAAATACACAGTCATAGTAATAAGTAAGTAAGTGTCAGGAGTGAGGGAGACGCCATCTTACAGACGGAAACTACCGTTGAGATTAAAAATCCATGTATTTCCACAATATCTGTTCATGATGGTTGAACTGGGGGATCTGCAGTGGCACAGCTGGAAGTACGAAGCCACTTCAGAGTCATCCAATAACAGAGTTCGCTGGAAACCGCGCTAACATTACATCTCTGTTGTGTTGGTGTTGGCCCGGGGTTATTAGAGCGCCTCCTAATCCTCTCTGTGCACATGCAGATTTGTTTTCTGTGTTTTCTAAATACCACGGCAGATTTCATCATATCAGCCGGGCTGGTTTCATCATGTTTTAGCTGCCAAGAGGGAGGCTTTCAAGCCCGGCTAATAAAACCAGGCCTCAGCACTTCGGCGTCCCCGTCTTTCATCCTCCTCTGCCTTTGTCTCTCTTTCTTCCTGCCTGTTGATGGCCGCCCTTTGAAGGCAGGGAGATAAATATGAAGGGAGAATGTGTTTCTGTTGTCGTGATGGCAGAATGAAACGAGCGATGGCCGTTGGCTCGCGCCGTCAAATGTCCCCCCTCGTCCCGCGTGTGTGAAGTGTTTGTGTGTTTGTGTGTGTGACCAGAGAACCCGCACCACAAAACCAGTGTTTCTCTGCAGCTCAAATATTTACACTTAACTCATCCCCCCCCCCCCCCCCCCCCACGGCAACTACACAAACAAGGTACAAACAGAAACACACACAAACAGGATATTCAAAGATATGACTTATGTACTGGACCAAATTGAACAGGAATCTCCAATAGTGGATTGGATTGATGTTCAGGCTTCATTTCTGGATAACGTGAGGTGTCATCATCCATCTGTATTTACACTCTACCTTCTACACCCAGTAAACATTTCATCTTTAATCAAATCATATGAGCATTTCTCAAAACCCGGTGGTTTCTGTGTGCGTCTCGACACCACCGAGTAGAAAAGTCACATTTTGTCATCTGCTGTTTTTGATTCTCGCGTCAGCTCCTTTTAAGTTTGTTTGAGTTCTTTATTTTTGTTCTTTTTATACACAAATGAGTGAATTTGTCCGTCAGGGCTGCAGCGTCTCGGAGCCTCGGCCTCTTCACTTCCCGACAGATTGTGTTTGACAGTCGTGTGGGTCCGTCGCCTCGGCTCATTAACGTGACCTTTGCACACGAGCAAACGAGCCCTGGACACTCGCCCTCTAAGTCTAAATTGGGAAAGAAGACAATGCTTTAACCTTTTCTGTTTACAAACCAAAATAAGATATTCACCTCAGCTTTATTATGCATTTTTCATTTCCACCTTTTTTCTAGAAAAACACTTTCTCACAATTAGATTTTCAAATGTAGAGGTCTGTGTTCATTTTGCTGTTTTTCTACAAATACATGCAACTGAGCTGCAGCTGAATAAAAACAGAAAGAAACAAGGTGTTTGTATTCGTGTGAGTGTTTGAATATGCGTAAGGAAAAGTGAATGTGTGTGTTCTTCATGTTCTTATTCCTAAATATCATTGTTGATTTTTTTTAAAGCCACTCTATGCATAATTGAAATATTCCCAACATCAGCACCCCTAGTGGTTGTATAGGAAAATACGCCAATGCACGCCTACTTTAAGGTTTTCAGCTTCTTTTCTCAACGCTCACACGTCCACAGTTCATCAGTGTTTCTGCAAGAGAAATAAAAACAATTAAATAGTAGCAGCGTTCTCACAAACACGCTGCCGGTTAATTTATCTCTGTCTTGGTATATTCCAGGTGATCTACAGCATAATAAGAAAACACAGCAGGGAAAACAACAACATCTTCAAGCGAAGCAATAGAACACAAAGAAAAAAGTCAGTTTACAACAGTGCATTAGTGAAGATCTACAGAAAAACAACTTGGTAAATCACATTCGGTAAAACTGGGTAACCAGTGAAACCAGCTGATCACCTGGACCTTCTTTTCATCAGCATTCATCAACGAGATAACTTTAATGATATTTGGAGTCGGAGTGCGTCTTTAGCAGCGAGGCAGTTATTTGACAGTGTTTTGGAGTTGTGTGTTTTAATCTTCCTCCGCACGCAAACTGTGTTGTCAAATATTGCGACTTGAGATGAACTTCAAACAAAATGTGATGTGGTTTAAACAGTGAGAACTTTATTTCCAGCGCTCAGAGATATTCAAATGAGTGTTTGTGTGGTGTGGAGCTTCAAATGTCACGGCTTGAAATACACAGAGGATGTGTTTGAACTTGTGTTTGTGTGCGTGTTTCACATCTTTGTGTGCGTGTTTCATATCTTTGTGTGCGTGTTTCATATCTTTGTGTGCGTGCCATTTGATATACTCCCGTCTAGACACAATTGAAATATTGTTCCACCTTTTCTGAATCACTGTGTGTTCACATGTTAACTCGCAGCTTGGATATGATTTTAATTCTCCTGATGCTTTGTGTTCACATGATAATTCATTTATTTAATAATCCATAAAACTTAAATTTGATGTGAATCTCCAAATAGTTTAAGTAACATTAAGTATTATTTACAAACTGTCACAGAACAGAAGAACTGTTACTTCAAGTTTCAAATTGTTTAAATAGTTGTAATGTGCACACACTCCATCATTAATCATGCTTTTATACAGTGTAATAAATGTATATGTTTAATCTTACATAATTTTCATGGGTGTTCTTCAGGCCTTCACCTCGTCACTGTGCAGTATGACATGTTTGGACGTCTCCATACATGTGGATAACCTGGATAATAACGAATAACATAAAACCAACACTGACCTGTGATTAAACCGTCTTAAATTAAAGAAAAACAATGGAAATAATGCAGTTGAAATTAAATAGTTCCAAACATATTGGATTTCCTTCACAGTCAAATTATGTGAAACGGAAATGACAAGTTGAGGATCGTGATTTCCTCACAGTGACATTTAATTGATTGCTGTGGCAGTTTCTTGTCTTTCTCAATCTGACTAACAAACAAATATTACAAGTGACGATGGAAATAATTATTTTCCTTTGTGTTACTGGATATAATTAATGTAATTGTCTGATGTTCTATTCAGATAAAGGCGACAAGCCCAAATTATGATAAAGAGATATCTTTGATTTTTGATCTGAGAAAGTGCAAATATGTTGTCAGACTACTTTTACTTTTACTAAGTACCTTGAAGTTCTTGAAGTACGACGTGTTGCCCCTGCAGGTGAATATATTAAGAATTAAAACACAGTTGTTGTTACCACATTTGTAATAAAGCCTGTGAAAGAAATCTGCAGCATATAAAGCAGGTGTGTGTGTGTGTCGGCTGAATGACAAAAGCCTCGAACAATAAATTACAATTATTGTCACGTGGCTGCAGAAATCTATGCATTTGCATATTTAAGAGATGAAAACGTTTCTCTGTTTATGTGTTTGTATGAAGAAACTGTTTTACTCATTCACCCATTCGTACTCTGTGACAGGCGTCACTCTCCGTCTGGGTTCCTCTCTCACGCCTTTTCCGTTTCAGGATGATGAATTGATGTCTGCATACATCTCCATATCTTTATTCTGGAGATGACACCACATCTCCCCTCATCATCACACTCACACACACACACAAGGACACACACATGCACACACACACACACACACTCTCTTGATTATCGGCACATCAGAGCATCCTGCAGCACAACCCCCGTGGACTGGAGTGTGTGCATGCGTGTGAGGTGCAGCCGCTGTTGTTGGGCAGCTGAGATGAAAGTGGGTCCTTTCTGTTTGTGCTCTAGTGTTTCCTGTGTGTGTGTGTGTGTGTTTCTAAGTGGCTGTTGTGTGATTGGTAATTGATTTTCCAATCTGTGCAGCACAGGTCTCTGCTTCCTGTTAGCATCGGCTGCTAATGCCGGGCTGCAGGGAGACAGCTGGTGGCGGCAGAGGCAGGAGAAGGTAAAACACACTGTTCACGCTACAAATTGAGTTTTGATAGCTTTTTGTTGTGGAAACGCTTTTTCCTCTGAATCAAGCTACGATAACCGAAGTTCAGCCAGAGCACAGACGCAGCTCATGCTAACTTCTCCCAGCTTTCAATTATGAGCTCAACATCCATCGGCAATCATATTGTGTTTTCCACGATCCTCCTCCTCCTCCTCCTCCTCCTCCTCCTCCTCCTCCTCCTCCTCCTCCTCCATACCTGCCTGTTGTTGTGTTGTTTTGTGTTTCCTCTGTATTTAAAGGCCACCTATTTGACAGCGTGGGCTGAGACACAGTTTTTCCAACTCTCTGTTTACATTTGGAGGTTTTTCTTCTGTTTTGAACAAAAAAATGTTTTTTTACAGAACATCGAAAATGATTTCCATTATATATATTTAACAACTTTGGGCGAGTGCTTAAAATAAATGAGTTTTTGTCTTAGAATCAACATTTTGCATCGAAAATACCGAGACCTCTTTGCAGCTGCTGCAGGAAAAATGCAACCAGATGCCATGAATCGATATGTTTTCTCTATTCGTGCTCATACCGACCAAATCAGCTGCAGTAATATTTAGGAAAATAAATTAAACAGGGTTTAACATTGATCTGCATCCAGTAGCTTTGATGTTTACTTTTACTTTTCCTTCTATCCACCTCATTGAACTACAAACTTTAAATAGGTTTGCAGCTTAAAAGAAAACGTACTTCCAGCCTGATTGTGGCACAGTGAATATATTCGCGTCTTGGTGCTTCACAGAACAGTTTTGCCTTTTCACCCAGTGCATCCACATGCAGCACTTCCTCTATCACAGATCACTCACACACTGCCTGCACAACCATCAAGGGCACTTTGAGGTTCAGGGTCTTGACCGAGGACGCTTCCGCATGAGGAAAAAAGGAGCCAGGGATCGAACCATGAACTTTCTGTTGGTGGACAACCCGCTATACCGCCTGAAACTCTGCCCTCATTTCTTGATACTCAACCAACACCTTTGCTCAGATACCGTTATATTCTGCTCTTATATGATCCCTGTGGTTGCCATGGTCACAACTTAAGTCTCAGAGATGCACTTGAGAAGGTCACGTGTCTGACACCTGCACGTGCACAAGGATGAGGAGGGTTTCCTATCAGGTCCCTGTTGGAAACTATACACACATACAACATATATGGTTATTACACGTGAGTAGTATATAGTATCTCCTATGTTGGAGAGATATTTGTGTGTAAATAATTCACATCCGGCCGTCTGCACTACTGGGTAGAGGGGATGGTGAACTGGTTTCTATCATCCTCTTCCTCAGTTCTTCATCTTGCTCTCTCTGTTACCACATCAACAAACTGCACCTCTTGGGAAAAGCCTTCATGGGGCGGGGGGGGGTGGGGGGGGGCACTTGTTGACTGCTCATCATCAGACCTGTTTGTGTCGTCTTGAGGAGAAATACCATCGAGCCTGTGTATGTGAGGTACAACAGGGATGATGAAGTCATTGCACATCCTTCATCAACAAACCTCCCTCGCCTGATGAGCCCCAGCTTCCTGGTGCGACCTCCGAAAATAACCTCAAGTTCTGGTCCTTGTGCCATAACTGTACAGCACGGTGCCTGTAGCACATGATCCTCCTCACCTTTCTCCACCGAACAAAATCCACAGCTTTTCCCTCCAACTGCCGTCATTACAGTGTTTGATTTCCCTGATTGCTTCCCTCTTTCCCTCTTTCCCTCTTTCCCTCTTTCCCTCTTTCCCTCTTTCCCCGGCTGGATGTGTGACAGCAGAATCTGATAGTTGCCCCTGACAACCATCCTGCTGCAACTCCTGAGCACTACACGGAGCGCACGGTGCAAACTGCAGCAAAACATCAGAACTGTTTGTGCTTGTGAGGCTGGTGTTGACAGAAGGAGATGAAGGGACAAACGGAGAACGGGAAATATATGTGACTCTGAGTGTGTGTGTGTGTGTGTGTGTGTGTGTCTACGCCCTCAGGGCGATGCCACCATGTCTTACCGATCTCCTCGGAAAAGTAGAAAGCGCTTATAACTCCTACTTGGAGATTACGATGGTATAAATGTGATAATCTTGGGAATTACCTCAAATCCTGTTGTTTTAGAGAATAAAGGATATTTATGTTAATATCAACACTTGTAGAATTATTTGTGTGTTTACATTTTAGTGATTATATTCATGACAAAACATAGATTCATCTGATTATCCTTTTAACATTAATATCAAATACTTGATTACAGATAATGAATCTCAAGTAATTGTTGCTTCTGCCAAGGAGGTTTTCACCTGTGACACTAGAAGGATTATCACAGAACCTGGTGGGTGGGTGTGGTCCAGGTCCGGAAAGAACCAATTAAATTGAACTGCGGATCTGGATCATTGGGGCGGATCCAGGATTTTTTTAATTTCACTTCCTATATTACAAGATACAGTGTTATTTATCATATTCGTTGACTTCTCAGAGAATAATTCACAAATATAAATCTTGTGAATTTGACTGTTGGGCCTTGGCGGAGGTATGTATGCTATTCTAGTTGATACAGTTTCTAAAACCAAGTTATACAGCACAGACAAAAACATGTCACATCAGTAATATCAATCAGGGATGAAAAACACATCAAAATGGTTTGGACCATGTCCCAAACTTTGATGGTGCAGTTGCTCATGGACAGTTAGTTTATATAAAATGGGATATTTCGGATAAATCAGCATGACCCTACTCTACCGTCTTTTCCAGCCTTTCAGTGGAGGAAAGGGAGCGTCGTGTAATCCCTGCATTTCCATTCGTCTAATAGAGTCATTTCTATTCAGGCTGCGTCGCTGCCACTCCATCTCATTTAGCATGGAGCGAGTGTTGGAGCATCATTTGCAGCCAGTTACTGTGAGATGAAGCTGCTCTCCCCCTTTCTGGCTCTCCCTCTTTTGAATCATCTGAAGTATCAGAAGTACACAGTTCAGATATTTGTGGTCTGCATGTTTTGGATCACTGTCTCAAAGTTTGCTTCCCGTAAACTAGCTCTTAATTTCCCCGTGTTCCAAGTATGGATCAAGTGTCTTTAAAGCCGGGATAGATCCACAACCACAGAGACCAGAATGTTCCAAGTTTAAAAAACATTCATATCAGCTACCAATATGACTTTCTGCAGGGGAGCAAGAGAGGGCATCAACAGGAGCATTGTCCATCCCTTACATATTACAGACTTTATTTTTTGATCTCTTAATTTCCTGCATCAGATTCACCGGGTTCTGTTCGGGCCGTTATCTGAATATGGGACGGAGCGTCTGAGGCTTGCAAAACAAATCTCCCCCCCGCGCATGAGCTGAGGAGGAGCGCTCTCCCTGATAGCGCGGACAAAGGAAGGGCGCATGATAGCGGTCTGCGTGAACCGATGCGTGGACAGCGAGAAGAAACGTAAACACAAACATCTTCATCTCGGAGGCGACGAACACAGACACACCTCGAACTGCAGGAGCAGCTGTGGGAGTGAGCGGAATCGAGCAAGTCGTGTGAATTTGACTGTAGTCTTACTTAAAGGTTTTAACATATTAAATGCAACTGAGCACATTCCGATTCTTAAGGTTCTGTCCATACAACAAATATTTAAAGGAGACACATCGTGTTCCTCAGACTGGCGCTGCAGTTCCTCTTTTCGGCCTCTGTCTCCAACACTTGGTTTTATCGTCTCGGCCCCAAAATGTCCTGAACATCTGATAATCAAGTATAAATCAATCAATCCACTGTGAATGGTGACGTGTAAGAAGTGGAGGTGACACATTGCGGAGCACGAGCCGTGTGTCGATGCTGTTTGATGCTTCGTCCTGCATCTCTCCCTCCTCTTCTCCTTTCACTCTCCATCACCGCTCTGCCTCCAACTCGCTCTGTCTCTATTATAGTAATCATTGTGTTGATATGGGGCTAATAGAGTGATAGTTATGCACGCTAGGCAGCTGCTGCTTGAGCCAGTATAAGTCATTTAGCTGAGAGGACCACTTGACCAATGCTGACAGCGCACAAGCTACAATTAAAGGAAGGGCAGATGCCCACCCCCACTTAACACACACACACACACACAGCTCAGAAATACTTATGAAGACACCGGCAGCTGTTGCATCTAATTACACAAAGTAAAAGGTACACACACACACACACACACACACACACACCTGCTATTATGAGAGTGCTGCCTCTTGGCGAGGAGTGGTGTTACTAAAAGGTTTTTCCTCCCACACACTCGTACAGGGGAGGGCAGAGTGTGTGTGAGAGCTCTCGTACCTCTGAAGTCATTATGTGTTTATGTACATATTTTATTTTTCTAATGTTTTTTACATGCATGGGAGCATCCGGGTGTGTGAGCGTGTGGGAGGACACACACACAGGTTCTAATTCACAGTGAATCCTGAGGTGTTTGAAGCACAGACGGACGACATGTCAGCTCCAAAGCGTCTTGATCGCCCGCCGGTGGCTGGTTTGGGTCATGAACCCTGTCTTCTCCATGTTAGTGGACGGGACATGAACCAAAATACACATCAAATAACTATTTTAATGGGTTTTTCTGTTATTTTTGGAAGTTCTTGTCCCACTGAAGTCACCTGTTATTACCTCCGCTAAGGAGATCAGACAGACATGTTTGTTTCTGAGGTTTTATTGAGTCCTCTTCATGTTATACGTTCTTCCTTTCGTGAGCCCGGGTGTTTCCATTTTGACTTTGTGAGGCTGCGTCGTGTTAGTGTTCCATGCAGGGCCATTTAGACCAGGCTGCATAATTAGCTTTTCTATGGTCCTGGAGTGCTTGTGTGGGTTGTGTGTTTGTTGCGTATTGATTAAAGCAACGTGGCATATGAGACAAGTGCAGGGGTGTGTATACGTGTGTGTGTGTGTGTTTCTCTGCACCTGTAAGTTGCAGTATATAATTACAAGGTTCCCAGGCTGCCTGTGTTGTGTGTTCTGACATGTTTGTGTCTTTGCATATATCAACTGATATTATTGTTGACTAAGGTTCTATTCCTGCCTTGCATTGTGTTCACAGTTTGTCGGAGCGGTCAGCGTATTGTGTCCAGACCGTGTTGAGGCCTGTAAAAGGTTATTTCTCCAGCAACAATCTCGATCTGTGACCTCGCTGAACCTGTGATGTCCCTTTTATGGACCTGTGATGTGATTTAACGTAAAACAAAAACAAATCCAGTTTGTCTCCCAGTGTATAATCACCAGTTAGATGATGTCAGCGAAGGTCTTCTGGCAGATAAAGTGACGCAGGGTTTGGTTTTAATGTTCGTCCATCAACCTTGAAACAGTGATTCTCTGGGTTACATGTGACACGTGTGAGTGGACATGTCAATAAAGATGGAGGCTCAGGACGCTTTGTGCGTCGCTTACCTAAAAGTGAATAAGTGCTTTAAGTGCAAATACAGTTTACTGCATATTTAATTTGAATATCTGGAGTAGTGATAGTGTCTCTAACCTTTAAAACATCCATTTTGTTTGTCAAAGTATAAAAAGTGGATTTTCTTATATAAGTCTTAAAATATCTTAAAAAACGGAATCATATGGCATCTTTTAGCTGAAGTGAGCATTTTAAATACGTCATTTCTTCAAAAAATGTTCGAGAAACGGAGGAAGAGGAGTTCGATCGGCGCCGTAGGAGACAATTATCAGATGAGACACAAGAAACTATTTTACTATATTAAAAGAAACAGACTGAGGAGAGAAGAACAGAAGGTACAATTATAACGCGTTTCAAATATCTCATTAAAGATTGTGAGACGTCAGCAGGAGCCAAAAGAAAAAGAAAATGTTATCTCTTAAAACCAGAAATCATACAGAAGGTTTATCCCTGATGACTCAGCATTTTCTGAGCATTGGGATTTTCTCATTTTCGTGAACAAATGTAATTTCCCAGCTGTAGTTGTTGTGTAAATGTGGATATCAGAGTCTAAGCTCTTCACATGACTTAGCCGTGATTCACACACCTTCACACACTGTACCTTTTCAGGCCTGCAGCTGAAGCCCCCCCCCAAACCTCTTGAAATATGAATGTGAATAAGTGCTTCAGCTGCTTCTCACCTCTCTGAATAGTGTGTGAGGGAGTAAGTGTGTGTGTGTGACAGGGATCTTGTATGTGGCGCACTCTAACACTGCCATTTGTACAAACACACATAACACAAGAGGCAGGATCACACCTTTACAAGTGTTATCACACACACACACACACACACACACACACACACACACACACACACACACACACACACACCAGCCTATTCAGTACCATAACCACTACAGCCTCAACCCCTCTTTAGCTCCTCTTTGCCACCCACTCCTCTCATGTTCCCATTCCTCTCCTCCCACTCCTCTCCTTTCTCTCCCCTCCTCTTCCTCACATTGCTTTTTCAAGTATATATATATATTGTTTTACTGTGTGACTTCCCCTCTTCCCCTTCATACATGTTAAACAGCACATGAATAAAGCATTACATTATTGCAGTAATGTAAGTGTGCGTGTGTGTTTTTCCAAGATGCACGGACATGCACGCGGTCACTTGTCTGCATGTCCTCTCTCATCCTCATCATGGGAGATAAAAGGCGAGATCGGTATGACTGCAGCCTCCTAATAGCAGCAGTGACCTTCATCCATGCAGCTGTGAGACCAGCGGCCAGATAAGAGGCTGTTTTCATACATGTTAACAGTCGTGTGGGACCTGAGTGTCGTCTTATCGGAGGAAGGTGTGTGCAGCTCTGACTGTCGTGTGTCGCCGGCTGTGCAAACGCTCCCGGCTCAAGATTCTCCTCGTCCAGAGACAGAGGTGGAGATCATGTTTCCTGCGTGCTCTCTGCAGCAGTTTGCTCAGGGCGAACTTCTACTCACCTCACTTCACTTCGGGCGACCTTAGTTCCACGGTTAAACTTTTTTCCGCAGCCAGGAAAAGCAGCAGCAGCTTCAGATGGAGCAGCTGTGGAGAGTTTGAATCAAACTCCCTGATTCCATCAAGCTGCATCTACAGAAACTCCCTCCGATGCCCGACTGATGTTCATTCATCTATATTTGAGATTAGGTATCATGGAGTATTAGGGTAACGTTTTGCATCATGTTTATTTTATTTCTGTCTTTTACAAACTGACCATGATTATAAATCTTCATCATGTTCATGAACCACAGTGCAAATCATGATACAGAGATTTAGTGGAATCATCTTTTCTTTGAATGTTGATTTAAATTTGTAAAAGTTTGTGATTTTGATCGTCAAGTTAGAAAAATAAAGTGATAATAAACACTGCTGGGTTCACTCGACTTCTTAAATCAAGTTTGTTCCCAGCATGCATTGTTTGAGAAGTAAGACTTTCTATACAGTATTTATTTTTCTTTTCTTTTCTGAAGAACACATTCATGTGGTGAACTTGTGCAGAATAAATGTTAAATGAAGTCACGGTTGTTTTCTTGTCACGTCAGTGACAACATCAGTAATCAAGATATTGAATTTAGTCCCTAAACGTCTTTAAACCTCGACTCGAACAAAGAAAGTTGGAAAAACCTTGAACGTTTGTAACAGAACTTCTTCTGCAGCTGCAATGGAGAGTTCTTCAGCTCTAATTAAACTTTAAACAGAAATAAAATAGAGATGTTATGGGAAAGTAACTGTTCTTGTTCCTGTGGGCGAACGGTTGAGTAATATAATGACTTCAGTTTATTTACTTTTAGTTTTTCTAACCTAATCTCAACTCCTGCAGTTATAAGTTTTTACAAAACTGAAAACCAACTGTGAACTAGTTTAATTTAAGTTTTGTTTACTCCCATTTGACTCACAGTGTAGTTGCTGTCAAAAGGTAACATTAAAAAGTAATAACTGAGCATATTGGCCTTTATATCAAATTGTGTTAATGCAGATGTTGAACACAACTTTCACAAATGTGTCGACAAGCAGCAACCATCTGTTTTTGGGGGGGGGGAATACTAACACACAAAGTCAAATAAAAGATGTTTCTGAAGCTGTTTGATTGACAGGTGCTCTCTGGAAAGTGCAGTAGAAAAGCAACAGTCGGTAAATCCACACTCTGAGCAGCTCTCTTGTTTGAAAGACAGTTTGTTCGATCGCGTTTGCCAATAGAAGTGTCGTCTGTTTTTTCTGATAGATTCCATATAGAAAATCTGCTGCAAAATACAGGCGATGATAAACGTGTGCGAGTCAGTTCAACTCCAGTCGTGCACCAGCGATGTGAGCAGAGGATTATCTGCTTCCACTTCACTACGTGTCTCACTCTCGTCCAGCACTACGGTTCATTAGCTCCAAGGCTGAGCAGACCATGGATTTGTTTCGTCATGGAGCACGCACACAAACCGTTGTTAGTAGGCAACGCACATTTTCAACAGGAACCACCTGCTCAACACCAGAAGAAACCTCTGCTCGTCTCCTGTAATCTCCACTTCTTCTCCTCTTCATGTCTCTCTACACGTCTTTACTTCTCCTTTTCTCCCTTTGTCTGCCTCCTCTTCCAATTCCTCACATGACAGGAAACAAGGGACAGCGACAACGACCCACAACAGCATCAACAGGAGGGATCACACTCCTGCAAACTCACCACATCCATCAAAAAGTTAAATATATGTAAAATTGAAAACTCACATCAGTTGAACTGTGGTTTTTGATTACTCAGCCTCCTGCTGATGGTGTCGTTTTGTTGTTTTAAAACAGTGTAATGACCCTTTACACTTCTGCAACAGACTGAAAATGTTGCCGTAAATCATCTGTGTGTGTCTGCATGTGTTTGTGTGTTTCCGCTAAAAAGTTACGGCAAAGTGCTCTAATGTGACAATCTGCACCAACAACCAGTGGTGTAACGACGTATAGAAAACAAATGAACTGGTGCATCATGCTGTGTGTGTGTGTGTGTGTGTGTGTGTGTGAGAGCAGCGATTTGATCTAAAATTACCTGAGACGGGGGAGGGAAATGGCAGGGAGACAAATTGTAAAGGACAGTGTCTGTGGTCTCCGACACCCTGGTTCATGCGAATTTCTTTGAAAAAGTGAGAAAAGAGGCAGCGAGACAGAGTCCGAGCTGCGGTGAGAAGCCGATAATGATGATGTGAAGTGAACATCCGACATCGTGTGAAACACCAAGATGATGTTTTTGGTCTGTTTATTGTGAAGCAACAGACTGGAGCACGACGACCAGAACAAATGTCGTCCCTCAACAGCACTGAGGTCAGATTTACTTTAGTTTAAAGAGTCAGAAAAGTCCATGAATCCAGACTTCATTAGTCCCCGAGCACTGACAGGACCCCTTTGATTATCTCTCTCTGTATTTGTTCGACTAATCAGGAGCTTTTCTTTACAGAGCAGCCTCTCAGGGTCTCTCAGAGAATCAGCGACTGGAATATTGTGATTTGAACTCATGAACTTATGCGGAATCCCATTTATGTGGCGCAATTCGAAAGAGGAAGAAGAAGCCACGACTAACAAGAATACGTGATGATAATAATAAAAGTTGTAATTACTACTCCTTTGACCCACATCAAGTTGTGTTTGTGTTTCAAGTGTGGAAATGGACGTCGGGGCTGAGCTGCACAATAGAAAGTAATAGAACAAACACTGATCTCAAAACAAATTCACCTGCACTGTCCTGTCTCATAAACACAGCTTGAAGCCGGTGGTGAAGAAGGAGATTACCTGTGTAGATGTTGTCACCTGAAAGAAGGAGGTTACGTTTGCTGTTTGTTTGTGTGTCTGCAGGATTCTGCAGAATCCTACTGAGCAGGTTTCCACAAGACGTAAAAAAAAAGAATCCTATACATTTTGGAGTGGATTCTTTCTTTCCAGGAGTTGTTATATTGGGATGGGACATGACACAAAGAAGAACCAATTTAAATTTGGGCTCCAGGATTTGACCATGGAGAGTTATGGCCTCGGTGGAGGTTCACTCTCTCCGAGCTCCCTTCTAGTTTCACTCTGATTCCATTTTGTTCCGTCCAGGGGTGACTGCACATCCAGTTTTTCTTGCAGGGAACGGGGGGGGGGGGTGGTACTCTGAGGGTTTGTTGTTTTCTTCTTGTTGACTGCTGAGCATCTCTGCCGAAGCTGCTGTGGGAATTTCCTCCCTCAAATTGGGACTTGAATTGCTCAAGGGCACCTTGCAGGTAATTGCTGAGTGACAGGATGTCTTGTTCGCTTTGTCAGCCTCGGCTTTCTGTGCCGAGTCAGAATTGCAGCAGAATCTCTGCACACAACTTCCACCTTTGTAGTCATTAGACTTCCACTGACTCCACAACTGCCTGAAAATTTCAATTCCACAACGTCACACCTCTGTTCTCCCACCCCCCCGAAACATTCCTGCTGCAGCTCCTCAGCTCATCGCCGGTGCACTGCACTCAGTAGTCGGTTGGTTTGGTGGTTTAGATTCTAGTCTGGCTCCACACTAAAGACATTAGCATTTAAATTTAACTGCCCAGAGGTATCATACATCAGAGTCTTGCATCTGTCTGTTTCCAAGTTTGGACGAGACTTATTCATTTTACAGGGTGAATTTTAGAGAGAGACGTGTCTGAGCCGGTCAGAATAAAACATGTAAGTTCTACGTGAGGCTTCAGCAGCTGGATTTATAATGGTGTGAATTCATGCATCACAAGAAGACCTGGGGACTTTGTTTCAACTCGCTTTACTGTAAACTGTCAAAACCCTGTTTCTCGACCTATATTAATATTGATTTATGTCTCTGTAGGATCTATTGTCTTCCAGCAAAAATGCTGGAATCAAATCATTGTTCTAGTTCTTTGAAAAACTAGCTCCTGTCTTAGGTTTTCAACTATTTTCTTTTTAAAACTCAGCAACAATCAAGGAAATCCTTGTTTTACCCCAAGAGGCTGCAGCTTAGTGTAATCACATGCAAAATGGCAATGGAGTAGGTAAAGCATCCCATAATCACTGAAAGAAACAGGTCCTCAGAGGTAATATAGTTGTTACACAATACTGGATGTGGAGTCTCTGGAAGTTTTGTCTTGAAAGAAACACACACATTTAGTTTTATTTACCCCTTAAAGGTCCCATTGAGAAACAATATCTCTTCTGCAAATTAGATAACATCATATATTTATATATTAAAACACAGCGATCAAACTAAAACAAACAGAAAGATGCAGAAACATAAGGGAATACATTTTGTAAATATCTATAATAAAAATAAAAACCAAGTCACCTTATCCACATGATCCAGGAGTCATCATCGTCATCATCACTACCATCTGACATCGTACAGAAAATCATTCCTGTAATCAAAAGTCATCGGTAACTTGTCCCCTTATCAGAAATATTGATAAAGGACAGTGTGATCCATTCATTTAATAAATAAAAAAGGGAAATATTTCAAAAAATCTTGAATCATTCAGTCTGTTTGTGGGGTTTCCTCTCGTGTTTGGTCTCAGCTCATTTTCACACTGATCTCCACTAAACCGTCCGAGCTCATTTGGTTGGGATATTTGAGGCTTTGTTTCAAGGTGTTGAATCGAGGCTCCGTGTTGAGTTATTCCTATTGGCAGCTTGTCTCCTCGCCCGCTGACTCAATCAATCTGGTCCCTCTGTTCACAAACAAGTTGTGTGTGTGTGTGTGTGTGTGTGTGTGTGTGTGTGTGTGTGCATGTGTGCATGTGTGTGTGTGTGTGTGTGTGTGTGTGTGTGTGTGTGTGTGTGTGTGTGTGTGCGTGTGCATGTGTGCATGTGTGTGTGTGTGTGTGTGTGTGTGTGTGTGTGTGTGTGTGGTTTGGGGGCGTTTGAAGTAAACAGTAGAAGAAGAAGAAGAAGAAGCTTAAAAGGGGGAAAAGTAAAGAAACGTGTGTTTACATGGAAAATGGAAAATGTGCTTTTCATTCATAGAATCCCTCCAAGTGTTGTTGGTAAATCCTGTGTCCTACTTATTGTTTCTCAGTTCAGCTTACGACAGATAACAGTTTTCTCATAACCGGTGCATAACCTGTTTCTTGAACGTAGCACAATAGGTTGAATTATTTATCTTTCTTAATTGTGTTTTTATTGTTTCACTGAGGAAGTAACAGAGTAAAGAAACGGTGGTGAAAAAAGTGAGTCTGGGGCCCTGGACTGAAGTTCTGAAATGAGGCTTTGGGTCGTTTTAGGTCACTCTGGCTATCTTATCTGATTTTCTTGTTGAGTCGCCCTCTAGTTAACGGCTCCAACAGTGAAACTGTCAGTGTGCGGTTATCTGAATGTAAAATGCTGCAGACTGTTTATTGCTTTGCTTCAAGCCTTGTTTCCTTGTGACGTTCAGGGAACGGTCTCCGAGGAAAACTCTGATTGTTTTCATACTCTTTATTGAAAGCACACACTCTTACATCTCCGCATATACATTCTGGGATGTGCATGCAGTTATATTCCTTTTGTAAAGCGGGGTAATGGATGTTATGAACAAACTGGAGAAGCTTCAAATCGTTTCACAGTCACTTAACATCCATTCATTATCTCTCCCCCTGTGCGGGTTGTGGTGGGACCATCCCAGTTGATGGGACGGATCACCACCGTGTTGCAGCGCTGACACATAGAGACAAACTACCATTACACTCACAGCTACGGGACTGTGGGAGGAAGCTGGAGGACCCACAGATCTTTAAATGTGCTGGTAAAAACCCAGCATGTGCATCAAGACACACCACACTTTAAACTCTAATGAGCAACATGGAATAAACAGGGATTGTTTGTTTCTTTATATCATAAATAATGATAATGAATAAAAATAATGTATTTTTCCAATATGGTGTCTGTCATTTTCGGTTTTGCCATCACACTGATCCAAGTTCAAGTTTGGTTTTAATTTGTTCTGTAATGTTATAAAAAATGGGGTGAGAACTCATGATTGACAGCTGAGACTGAGTTGTGATTGGTCCAGAAGAGAAGGTAACTTTCTGTATGAGTATAGATATTGATTTTCTTTGTTAAAATTCAGCGTCAAATAGAAGATGATATAAAGTTAAGCTGCACCTCACTATGTTTTCTCAGTCTTCTTGACTAGAACATTGAAATCGTGAGAAATTTGACCAAAAGTTGATAAAACACGTCTCAACATCACATCCTTCCAATTTTGTTATTTCATCTCCAACCGAGAGGAGATTGACTATCGCGTCGCTCCCTCACTCGTGGTGCTGTTCTTATTCCTGCTGACTTTTACAGAGGTTAAACGTGCACTTTATATGCAGTCTGCATCTGGCTTTGTTAGAAGAGAAGTGACATTACACTGCCTACGTTATTTAAATGTCCGTGCTTCGGGGTACCAGGAGACAGCTTAAACATTTACTCTGTGCATCAAGCTCTGTTTTTTTTAATAACAAAGTCACTGAGAGAAACGTCTGTAAAGTTGTAGTCGGGCGTGTCGGTAAAACTGATCATTTAAAAATATAAATAAAGAGCAAATGTGAAGAGAAGCCAAACCAGTTGAGTATTTAAAATCTCCCATCTGCCTTAAAGGTGTCTTCAAAGAAAACTCAGTGATTTCTGCAGGACGAGGAGGGAGAAATATTTAAAACATCACAGTACTCAGTCGTATTTATGAATATCAAACTGGTGTGACGCTTCACCAGAAGCTGTTGTGCAGCATTGATACGGCGGCTTATGAGGTATTTAATGTATTACAGAAGATTTCTATTCTATTATGTGTCTGATTCTCAGAGCCAGATTTGACAATGATAGATCTGATATGTAATTTCACCCTTTTTATTTTCCACTTGCCGCCTGCGGTCTGTGAATAATTGCCGGGTTGATTTTATGATGCAGTCAGGGCGAGCTGATACATGGGCCTCATTACCATGAGGAGCCCAGCTGATCGATATCCAGAAACATGGCTCACAACTCAAAGCAGGCGTCCTCCGGTCAGAGGGAGAAGAACCTGCTTCGGGGTTAGGGTCTGATCTGTGCTACACAGCTCCTCTTCAGGTCCTGATTCATACTTTGAGAAAAGTGCTGTCACCAGACATTTGGTGAGAGTTTCTCCGGCTCCGCTGCTGTTGCCTCTTTTCCGGGAGGAGGTGGAGTCATCAGCTGTTGAGTGTTTGACATTTTTAGGGAGAAACACTTGAGATGTTGACCTTTATGTGAGATCATTCAGCCTGGACACTTTCCTCCCTTCCCCTTCTAAATCTGTTTTATATTATCCCTTCATCTTCTTGCACTTTCACTCATGGCTGTTATCTTCTACTGTATTTCTTTGTCCAGCGTTTCCTCTCGTTATTTTTTATTTTGTCCTCCTTCTTCGTCGTCTTAATGATCCGGGTCAGCTGGGGTCTAACGGCGGCTTGGCCCGGATTCCTTTGGTCCGGTGCCACGCGAGGAGACGGCTCAGTCTGTGGTGTCGTGCCAGCAGAAGTGATGAAGACGGAGTCAGACATCTTTATAATCGCCCGGCGCTTTCGATTAAACACATTTATAGCTCCAGTGAACGCTCTGATGTGGGCGATTAACAATGAGGGGTGATTCCTGGCTGTCGAGAAATGAAGTGTTATGGTGGTCGTAAGTGTTTCTGGAGCGTCACATACCTGATCGGAGCTGAAAGAAAATACGCCTTTCTGTTCTGAATGGGCCCCGCTGATAACTCCTCATGTTAATTTCATGCTTTTAATGTCAGGTCAGTGACTTGCATTTATTCTCCAGGTAATTCAGCTGCTTTATTATGCACAGGAAGTGTAGAAGTTAAAGTCGTAAATCTGAAATTCACAAAGTCACAGACACACATTTCAACAGAAAGTTCATTGACAGAACTTTTAGAAAAATCTTTTTTCCAATTAAATGTCATAACAAAATGCATAATTAGTTTTATAATTGATATTAAGCATAAAATACAAGTTCTAATAGTTAATTAATATAGAAATAAATTCAAATAGGAATAAGAAATTGTGGATTTTTGTTTTACAGCATTATTCTAATTGATTAATGGTTTTCAATTTTACATGAAATACAAAAAAATACACTTCAAAGTTGAAAATTCTGATTTGTTTTCTTGCAACATTACTTCCCCGCTCCCGGCTCTGTAATTATCATTCTTCTTATTTTTACCCACAACACCCCTGATATGCCGCGGCAGCTTTGTGATGCTCTGCAGGAGCTTTTTGACAGTTGTTCAAAACTGCACCGGTTGCATCTGGGATGTTTCTGTGGTTCCGACACGACTCTATTTTTTCTCTGCTCTTGTGTTTCTGTGCCTTTTCCCTGTTTTCTCTGCTCCTCCCCTGCTGCTAATCGTCTCATTATCTCACAGTTCAAGATCTGCCGCGCTCCTTTCATTCGTCCCAGGATGGTTCGGTCTACAGTGTCGCACACATGTTCTCCACCACTCAACTTCTGAGTCTCTTCCAGAGCTAGAAGTCGTTTTTTCCATGTTGAGGATTCCTGCACTTGCTGTCCCTTCACCTCCCATGATGCCTCAGCTGCAAACCTCCAGCTGGACTCCACCGCTCCCTGCTCCCCCCTCCAGCCTGTTCCCGGCCTTCATCATCCGCCTGCTCCCCTCACCTTCACCATCCTTTCATCAAATCACCTTGTACCTCTCCACTATGACTGTTTTCGGGTCCAATAAGAATTGCGAAGGCCACATTACGTTTCTCTGCGACACATTGGTGCTAGTTACAGGTTTCTAGCTCTGACTTGTTGCCATACAGCAGCTGAGAGAAATCCCCTATGAAACCATTCACACATGTATAGATACTGAACGATGACCCTCGGGTAAGGATGCACAGGAGCCTTTAATCTCTGCTTAAGTGTCTCTGAAGAAGTTAGTTTGAACACTGAGCATTAACTTTTAAATTCACATTTACAGCTTGAAGCTACAAACCTTCATCTCCCTCCTGTTGGACTCTTCATCTCAGCTGGACTCAAAACACCTCATCTCCTCTTCCTCGTCTTCAATTAACTAAAACGTATTCCTGGGCAGCAGCAGCACCCGCGCGCCCATTAATTGCACAGTTGAACTAATCGTTATGGAAACAAAACAAATGCTCTCTTATAATTTTTCCTGGTGCTGGGTAATTTTAATCAGCTCACATAAAATAATAATATCTTAGTGGAGTTGGATAATGAATAAATTAGTGTTTTTCATCTCTGTATGTGTGTGTGTGTGTGTGTGTGTGTGTGTGTGTGTGTGCGTTCTTTTCAACTTTCCCTGAGGAAATAGCTTTAAAACTGTGCATGTGTCTGTTTGCAATAAGAACAGCAGTGCATGTGCCTGTTAAAACACTGTGCACGAGCATTTATGTGAAAATATGTGTGTGCATTTCTGCGTTTATGTGCTTGTGTCCTGAATTATTTCCCAACTTGATAATTGTGTCTGTGTGTGTGTGTGTGTGTGTGTGTGTGTCTGTGTGTGTGTGTGTGTGTGTGTTTTACTAAACTACATATTTCCCCACAGGCCCTTTCTGATGGCCCTGAGATGATGGTTGTTTTTGCACATTTGTGATATGACCGCGTGTGACGGGGAGTAGGCTGGTGCATGCTGGGATACGAATGGGTGTTATTTGGACAGAAGGCGGTAGGAGTTAATGTCTCGTTGTTTTTCAGGCTTCATTCCTTTGTTTTGCGACGAGGCCTCTTTCTGCTCGGCTCCACCGTACGCTTGCATCTCGGTGACAGATTATCACTCCGCATGGAAACCGGGGGATTCGAGCATTAACTCGTAAAAAAAGAAATCTTCTCTCTCAATAAGAAATGATTATGTCTGTTTCTGTGAATGTCAGGCTGTCGTAGGAAGTGATTTAAAAACACTTTTAATTGGAAACTGCATGTTCGAATGCAATAAAGATTATCGCAGAAACGAATCCAAAATGGAGCATTTTATACCGAACGCTCATTTAAAGTGCAGCCATGCAAGAAGAGTACATTTGCAACAAGAAGGAAAGTAATCAATCCTCACACATTATTCACACACCTCCTCCCGGGGGACCCCTGGTGCTCCCAGGCCAAATGGGATTGATAGCCCCTGTAGCATGTTCTGGGTCGGCCCTGTGGTCTCCTCCCAGTTGGATGTGCTCAGAATACCAGAACAAAGATCCTCCATCTTAATCACACAACCAAACCACCTCCAGGAGTTCGCTGACGACTCTGAGGTTCCAACATTTATTCTCATTAGCAATCAGTAACAATAGAGGGAGTGAAAAATGACGAACACAAATTCCTACAGAGATTTGTTAGAATTACTAACAAATTTATTAATTTATTATGATATATTAAACCAGCAGGAATAAAAATCTACTGGGTGGACTTCCATCAAAGTTGGTGGAAGGATGGGACAAGAAATCCATCAATGGTCTTTCTTTACTTTTTTAAATGTGAGATAAGTTTTTCTTTTTAACATTTCCACCAATTTTCCAGAGAATAATTTGCATTATTTGATTTGGATCTATTAAGGGGTATTTATGAGTGTGTGCAAATTGGATCTGGTGGATTTAAATGTGGTTTCATAAAACACAGCCGTACACAGCACATTGCACTGCAGTAACAGGAGTTATATTTGTCTCCTTCATGTCCAGCGTCTCTCCATCCATCATCCATCGTCTCATCGCTAAAACCTCTCATTTCTCCTGCAGCTTCCCCGGTGTTCTCTCTGCAGAAGCACGTTCGAGTGGTGCTGAAGAAAACGGTGGAGATCATCAGCCTCTTAACAAGAAGTCTCGGCCTGACCCCCGTGACGCCGGCTCCCCCACAGACCTGTGGTGTCGCTGCACGTCCCCGTGTGGGAGCACATAGTGGCTTTGTAGCCCATGGGAATTGTAATGCACGGCCGAGGCTGGTAGAAAGCTGTTTTTTTCTGAATCAATTAGAGAGCGAGGCTCGTGGGGAGTCAAATAATACATGATGGGTCTGAATGGGTTCCGCCGGCGCCGTGCGTCAGTCTTTTCATGTTCTTTTAAATGAACGTGATGCAGGTGGAGATGAGTAATAACAGGGATGAATGTGTCTTTTGATGAAATGATGATAGCATGTTCGTGAGTGGGGAACATTACTACATCGCACCGATCCTCAGCTGTCATCACACGTCATTAGCTTTTGCTTTTTCCCATTGATTCAAATATACAAACATATTTCATGTACGTGAATAAAATGCAGCTCAGGAAACAAGAAGGGGAAGAACCTCTCATTGCTGTGTTTGTCTCCAGCTGCACATTTTATATCCATATCATTGTCTGTACATCAGGGGAGTTTATATTTCCACCGTTGGACTGTAATGTGACACAGTTACTCATTAATCACGTGTTTGACAGACCAGTGCGCCGGCTGGTGACGGCGATATCGAGCCGTTTGAAGCACAATTGCTCAGACTTGTATCAGGCCTGTAGTTTCCAGGCAGTTTGAAGTAATATATGAAACATGCTATGACCCCATTTATCCTGAAGGCTCCATTACTGAGGAGAAATCACAGTTTAACACTTTTTTTTTTGCAGAAATTAATTATTTTTCAGTTAATTTCTCTGCTAATGTCACTGGTGTATTTAACAAAATGACATGTTCATGAGCAGGTGACACCCAGCTTCACAAACACATAGAAACAAGTCAAACTAATGCTCCTGCTTGTAGAAGACAGGGAGCTCCGAACATAATGAATAAGAATTATCAATGACATATGAGACCTTTGAAACTTAACAAACACAGATAGTGGAAACATTTAAAAGTAAGTCCAGTCCCTGAATGATGAGTCATATGAGTTTATGCTGCAGCAAAGTGATAAAATAAAAATGATTAAAGTCCTTCAAGGAAAATAAATATAAAATGTAGGTTGCAGCAGAAGAACATCTTTAATGTTGTTATTTCTATTGTAATATCTTTGTCTCTCACTTTGTGTCTGTGTCGTTCTTAAAAGTCTTGATTTAGTGTTGTTTTGTGTCTCATAGTTGTGTGTATGCTTTCTTTGTCTGTCTTGTCTAAACAACATATTCTTGCATTAAGTCACGTTACAGTGGTCATACAGCGGCTCTGCAGGGTGCCACCGCTGACTGGAGGGTGCTAATGGTGCTAATGGTGCTAATGATGCTAATGACTCAACATGAATTTAGTTTAGTAATTTAGTGTTAAGCTGTTCAGATTTAGATTTGAAATCGATATATACTCGGGAGGGATTTGCAGTGCTTTTCAGAAACAGTCACATTTTCATTACGTTTTAAAGTATTGTCAAAACGATCAGGTGATATTTGTACATGTAGCTGCAGGAAAGCTTGAGACTCAACAGTGAAGTTGAGATGTTTGCATGATTTCACTGTGTTTAACACTTTAGTCCATGTGACATCAGCTGCAGGACTCTTGCTTGTTGTGCTTTAATCCCACTTAACAACCACTCTCATGCATGAGACGGGGGGGGGGGGGGTCCCAAAAGCCCCGCAGCACTTATCTCTTTCACTTCCCCTCACCGAGGGACACACATGATATTACCACTGAAACACAATCTAACAGAGCTCCACACCAGATACTGTTATAATGGGGTTTTTAAAGACTTCATACATTCATAAATAACGTCCTTGTAACGCAGCAGAGATCCGCTCGTCAAAGAAAACACAATCCAACACAGAGTGAGAGCTTTGTTCCAGAGATCAGGTTTGCTTTTCTTATTCCAGCTCTTTTTCTTATAACAGTGACACCTCTCACTTTACTCCCTTTGAAACAGTGTAAGGACACACACACACTCTTTGAAGTCACACACACACACACACACACTCGGGTTGGTCTGGACACACACACACTCTTTGAAGTCACACACACACACACTCCGTGCAGCCGGCTGTGCCTGGTTGGGATCTGGCGGGTTGTTGCGGCGGCGGCGGCGGCAGCTTTGTGGGATTTCAGCCTTATCTCCAAAGGGCATCTGAGTGAGTGTCACTGACACGTCATGTGCTTCACGGCTCCATTTGTGTGGATGTGCACACACCTGTAGATTGTAGGGTTGTGCGTTTGCTTCTATTGGCTGATGTCAAAGACTTGAATCATACTTGTGCTGTGTGAGTGTTTGTTAAAGTTGAATAAATGATAATATCCTACAGTGCTGCCAGATGCACAGTGTTTATTTATAATTTGTATTATTATTACGGGGTCTGTGTCTGTGTCTGTGTCTGTGTCTGTGTCTGTTTGTAGTATTTAAACGTATAAACAGATATGCAAATATATGTATAAATTGAGATACAGAAGAAAAAGAGTATGATAATTTTGTTACACTGAGTATAATAAGTTGTAATCTGGATATTAAAGCATGGATCACGTCTGTGTTTACGAATTCTTCTCATGTGACGTCTTTCCAGACGATCCTGCTCATGATGATGAGCGTGACGTATCAGCTCTGGTACGATACTTCAACATTTCCCATCTGGCGACGCTGATATCCGATGTTTTATTTCAAGCTCAGCGTCTATTGTTAATACATCCCATAAACAAACCTCCTCACAGACGCGTAATAAGAGTAATAATTTGAAATTAAGTGGTTTAGAGATGCGTGGCAAGGACCTGTTTGTCGGCTGTAACATAAAAATGTGACACAACCAATGAAAGTGCGTAAGAGTAAAATCAATAGTCCAGTTACATCAGTAAAAAGTCACAGTTAAACTGTAATGAGCGGCGTCGAGACGAGAGTAAACTTTCATTCGTCCACGTAAAAACTGTCCCAATGATTCAGTTTGAGGTTTGAAGTTGTGTTTTCATGTGAATGTTTTTTTAAAGAGTGAATCAACACCGTCTGAAAATAAACCTTCTACCAGGAAATCACTTTTGGTTTATTAGGGATTTATTATTAGAGTCGTCAGAGATTAAATAAACATGGACGACTGAAACTGAAGCCAAATCGTAGGGTTGGTCATAGGTGCTGCCTCCTCCATGTTAGTGAATGGAACATGGACGTAACGAAAACATGTTTGATTATTTCTTTTAAAAAGATGGGTTCAGTCATTTAAGGTTGTTCTCATCACACTGGGACTGACTCTAATCGCTGTGACCTCGATGCAGCACAATGGGAGAAAGTGAGAGATCTCAATTTGTTTCAACAACACTCACTCTAAACAAACTGTAGACGCGTTTATTATCATATTTTTCTCCAAACTGCATAAAAACCAAAGCCCCTTGAGCATATGCACAGACAAAGGAAACATGCAACACGATTCTGTACGTTTCTATTAATGTTTAAATGTGAAACCGAATGAATTCAAGTGAAAATCCTCGGGTCAGTTTTCCACTGGATCTCCAACCTGGGGTCAGAAGTTGATGTGCGAGAAAGAGAGGAGAGAAAGTCGTAGCTGGAGGGAGGACGCAGGGTTTATTAAGGTTGCTGGATGAATGGGTCTCGGGGGGAGGGAGGGAGTGTGGGGTTCGGAGAGAATGAATATAACACAGAGCTGGAGGAAGAAAGGAGGGAGGGGAAAGGAAAACAAGAACAGGAGACTGACGGAGGAGGGGGGGGGGGGTTAAACTGGGAGGCAGGGAGGCCAGACTGGGCAGTGAAAGGCAGCCTTTGTTTGAAGGAAGCTAAAAATACTGTTAATACCGTCTGGACACCCGACTGCTTCCTCGACACCCACCAGGTGTGTGTGTGTGTGTGTGTGTGTGTGTGTGTGTGTGTGTGTGTGTGTGTTGTGTATCAGATTTCGCTGTGGTTAAGAATCAGAATTAACCTCAGGGGGCCAAGTCCCCCCCCTCTCATCAACACACACAGACACACACACACACACACACACACACACTGACCCCGACACCCGAACACCCCTCTGGGCTCATTCTCCACTTCTTTAACCGTCTCTTTGAACTGTGTCTAAACGGGAAGGATCAGTGTATTAGTGTTGTGTTACATCGACACACTTCTCTCCACGGCTCGCCACCATATATCACGCCATGTACCCCCCCCCCCCAGATGTCCCAGCTGCCTGCTTCGCGAGGCGACCGTCACCCCCCCCCCCCCCCCCCCCCTGACTTTAGTGAAACGGTCAAACAGATGGAGGCATTTACAGTTTGGGAACATTAGCAAACAACGTTAAAACTCTCCAGTTGTCAGATCCTGTGCTTACTGTGCTAACCTTCGTCTGATCCGTCAATAAAATTCTATTCCTTCCTGAAATGTCCGTCTGTTCCGTGGTGCTGACTTTCTCTTTCTCCTTCCTGCTGTTCTCTTTGTCTCTGCATCTACGCTTGTTCACCTGATAGCATTTAGTTAAATAATAGATTTGGACGGCACCATAGACTGTAAACAAAGTAAAAAACTTCTTTCTGTGGTTAAAAAAGTCAAGATAAAATGGTCCATATACTCTCAGTGTGATAAGAACGAACCAAAATGGCGGAGCTCGTCTTTGATGTGTATTTTGACTTTTCAGTTTGATCCATGTCCCATCTGTTAACATGGATGAGGCTATGCTGCAGCCAGCCACCAGGCGGCGACCAAGAGGATTTGGCTTCACTTTCGGGGAGCTGCCATGTCGTCCATCTTTTTATACAGTATGGACGACAGATCAATTTAAACAAACTAATTTAAACATATTATAATATTAAAACAAGTTTTTTGGAGCTTTAATTAATCTGCGTGGACATTAACAATCATACTTGTTTGACTGTTTACATCATTTTCCTGGTGTTATTTCCCTTTAGTGTACAGTGACTAAGCTTATTCATTCCCAAAGGGCCACACCCCCCACAACTTCATTCCTGTGCCCCCCCTCCCATCTTTGTTTCGTATCACAATGCATGTATTCTACATTTGGACTCAAATGGATCTCCTACCTGAATATCTCTAAGATAAATACACAACATTTTGAGCACTTGGGGTCGTCAACAACTTCTCTTCAACAGATTTCATTTCCAAAAGAGCCATTATCCGTGACCTTGTGGATTTGACCTCTGCCAGTGGTCCGTGTTCCCATCGAGGGTCAAAGGTTCACAGTACACGGTCCTGTTTGATATGGGACGGTGAACCGAGGGGGATTCAGAACTTTATGAAAGTAAAGAGGAAGAGGTTAGAGCAGGAGGGGATTCTGTCGAGGGGAGAAGAAGCTAAGAGGAGAGAAAGATGGCTTGAAACAGTGTTAAGGTTTCAGAAGATTTAACTCTGCAGGGGGGGCCTCTCCGTCTTTCTGCTCAGAAAATCAGCCAACCAGGAGAGAATAGATCAATAATGCACACACACACACACACACACATCATCGAACAGTCACACAAACACAGGCTCGCACAAAACCAGTCATTATCCTTGTAAGCATTTTCAAACGCTGAACCCTTAACTGCAGCAAAATGGTTTTCCCTATGTTGAACGCCGATCTGAGGAATCCCAGCGGGGCTTCTGTGTTTGCATTACATGGAAATCGTCTGTCAGTCAGCGGGTCGAAGCAGAATAAATAACCCATCACCAGCTCTCGGAGGAGGAGGCGGCGGCGGCGGCGGCGGCGGCGGCGGCGGAGCGAGTGTTCCAGACGTGTCATGTCCGTAACACCGAGACCATGTAATTAGCCGTAAGTGACAAGATTCTTCTCTTTCATGATTTTTAAATTGTTCAGCCACAGTGACGGGCCTCTGCTGCTCTGATGCTTGTGTTGGAGGTAATTACTGAGCTGCTTTGTTGTATCTCTGAAGGGGAATTCGATTCATGTGCCACCTCATAGGTTTGTGGTGCAATGGGAAAATTATACATGTTTTCTAAAGTTGTGGGTTTAAACCAAACCTCTACTGCAAGTCGTTAAATCTGAATAATTGAATGTTTAAAGCTCTTGGGTTCAAAATAATCCAAGTATAATAAGACATTTGCCGTTTCCGTTGTTCAGAACACTCTTTCTCATCATGTACATTCAATAAACTACAGCTTCTCTGCCTATCTCGTGATTTAAGCGCAAGAAACATGAGTCAAATAAGTTTTACAAACATGTCAGCTTCAAAAACACTTTGTAGAACCCACAAGGCCCAACAGTCCTCTCATGAAACCCCATTTAAATCCACCACATCCACATTTGTACTTGGATTTGTACCAAATTACACAAAAACTAAAACTCCCCCTAAATATGCAAATGTTTCCCCAGAAATGAACGAATAAAAAGCCTCTTGCAACGTTAAGGAAAGTGTGGGATTGGCTCTTCCTCTGCTGAAGCCTCATTACTTCACAAAATGTCATGGAAATATGCAAACAAACAAAAAATCAAGGTTACCCACAAGTCGCTGCTGAATTTAGAATTCAAACTATTAGCATATCTTTCGAGAGCAACATACATTAGCCAGTGTTTACGAGTGAGAACCCACAGGCTTTCTCCACGTGAGCTCACACAACAGCTGTGATTTTTCCCCTTGTTTTTGCACATCTTTGATTTCCTCCTTCAACTCGTCCATGTTTCCACTGACCTCCTCTAATGTGCAACTCGCAGCATTAACATAAAACTCTGCGGCTCGTCAGTGGATGTTTTCAGATTCTTGTTTTCTCACAGTTGTGGTTTTAGAAACACGTTTTTGTCTTTGGCGCCTCATTGACCCTGTTCTCACTAACGACAGCTGTTTCCTGCAAACAAGCTCCGGTGGTTTTTTCACAGGAAGTAACAACGTGGCGAAAAAACAATCTAGCTTCTAATTGGCCAGATTGTGTTAAAGCATCAGGAGGTGGAGACCAAACAAGAGCTAAAATAAAACCAAGTGTTGAGATAGATTGAAATAAGACAATGGATGACATGACAGCGCCCAAAAAAGAGACACCAGATCATCTCTATCACCCCCTGGTGGCTGGCTGCAGTGTAGGTCATGAACCTCACCTCCTCCGTGTTGGTGGACGGGACATGGACAGGGTGAAAAAGTCTCAAAAAGGCAAGATGGCTGCATCTGAATGATTCAGCTTCAGTTTTGAACAACAGGACCAAGAGGAGATACGTCATCCGTCTTTATTTACAATCTATGGTATAAATCCTCAGACACCTTAAGGAGTTGATGATCTGCTGTTGCTGCGTGTCCATGTGCCTGGTTCAGGGTTTCTTCAGGTCCAACAAACAACCTGTAAAGTCACAATAAAGAAGAAGAACCCCACACTGAGGCTGTTGCAGAACTTGGTGTGAGAAAAACCCATCTTGAATATCGATTTGACGTCTGTGACAGGTCCTGGAATGAGTTTGGCTGCGACCGTATTGGAATTTACAAAATGCATGAAGAAAAGCTGCTTCTCCCCCTTTGGGTCGTTCCAAAGTGGAGTCCTCCCTGGTAATGAAATGGAGAGAGCCCTTTCATATGGTATAAGCTCCGCAGTAGGAAGGGATTATGTTCTCTGGTCCACCGAGAGCGAGAGGGAGGGGGGGTGGGGACACGATGCTGTAAGGAAATTGTTTTACTGTAATAAGAATGGTGAGAAACAGACAAATGACAGAATTTAAGAGGAGGAGGAGCAAGGATGGACAAAGGAGAGATTCTGTGACCTAAATGAGGAGGAGAGAGGAATAATGTCTTGTTCTCTCTAGAATTTTTGCATCTTCTCCCTCTTCATTGTCCGTCTCTCCTTTCCTCTCCTTTCCTCTCCGTCCTCCTTTATCAACCACATACATAAACACAGATCAGTCAAAATGTCATTCAGTCCATACGTTTCCCCACAAAAGTGTCCCACATTCTCAGATGATTACATTTTTTGGGGGGCTGAAAATTACTGCTTTCTTTCTTTCTTTCTTTCTTTCTTTCCGTCCTTCTCTGCCTCCATCCCTCTCTTTTTCACGCTGAGCTCTTTTCAGAAGTAATGAATGTCATAATCTGGAGGGGGAGATGATTTCATTCAGAGCTTTTAGCCGCCGGACCGAGCATGAAAGCCTCAGTCTCTTTGCTTCCAGCATGCGGTTCCCTTCGGGACATGCGCAACATGACCAGCTTTGCTCTCAAAGCTAAACATTAAATGGAGGGCTTCTCTTCTGACCAGCACAATCTGTGGCCGGAGCTCAGTTGGCGATGACGCCTGGAGATTTGTAATAAATGCGGAAAAGATTCGGGCCAAAACAAATCTGCTGTGTATGGCGACTGCAGAAGAAACGTTCCAGAGCAAATACAGTTTTTCGCTAAAGACACTTCACAATAATAATTATAATTCTGTGTCCTCGTCCACGAGTTTGTTGATTTATCGGAGATTGGCTGTGAGAACTTGGGCTGCATCTGTTTGTTGTGTTGGATCGATGGTGCATGTTGAATTCTGATGGATTGGCAATTATAGTTCAAGTTGCAAGTGGTCAGAATAAATTTATTTCCTTTAATCCTCAATCCTCAATTTTTGCAGCAAGCAATTTTGTATTTGTTATTATTATTTTCTACTTCTTACACTTCTACCTATGAGAATAATCTGCATATTACATTATGGATTAAATGAATAAATCATGTGTTGTATCTTTAACCCACTTTGAGTTGTGTGTCACAGTGAAGGAGTCGCACACAGACACACATTGGAGGTGTGAATACAAATCGCAGGCGTGAACTCAACATCTCGTTTCAATTCTCAGTGGATTGAAATAACTAATTGAAACCAAACTTATTACACATGAACAAACACCAGTGTGACAAGAACTACTTTCAATGACAGTAACCATCTTTGAGAAAAGTTTATTAAACGTACAATTTGACTTTAATTTGAATTTGATCCATAATCCCATCTGCTAACATGGA
>CM048050.1:22290000-22365000 GCA_026259375.1 Verasper variegatus
CCAGGAGCAACTGGCAGCCCGAGGAGTCAAACCGAGGTCAGACTGTGTGCAGCCCCGCAGCTCTGCGTGTTGGGATCTGCAGGGAAACGAGGCCATGGAGCCTCTCTCTCTCTCTCTCTCTCCCTGCACCGTGTCACCGCTGCAGACCTGCTGCACAAGTTTTCACGGCACATCTAATTATATGAGAGCACGAGCAGCATTATCGCCTGTCAGAATAATCAGCCGGATTCATTAGGGCGCGTTTGGGCGCAAGTGAGAAGTGATTCAGTGCAGAGGAGGAGAGAAAAGGCGCAAGAATCCGCTGCGCCTCGGAGTTTTCAAAGTGCTTGTAATGAGGTATGATGTCAGGTAGGCATGTTTACTGCAGCCGCACAGGAGAAATGAAACCACCACATTCTAAATGTTCCTAATTAATGAAAGTGCTGCAGCCTGAATTATTTTAATTTACAGTTTGCAACAAGAGGCTCGAGTGTGAAGTTTGATTCATTTTAAAGGAGGTTGACGCTGAAACCTCGGGAGAATAATCACATGGCACAGAACACACCGTGGTCAATGCAGACACGTGGTCAATGCTGTAAAATCACAGCTGTTGTTTAATAATATAAAATATTATAATATTAATTTAGACCAGGAGACTGCAGCTCCAGTTATTTTCTGAACTTCCCTGTGGGAGAGTTCACTGCTGCTGCTGGTTGCTGCACTGGTCCTGAGAGCTGCTCACACACGTTAAGGCTTAATCATGTGCGCCTTCTACCGGAGATGTGGGGAATTACACGTCGTGCAGAAAGGCAGAGGGAGAGTTCAGCTCAGATGATGAACAGAAACCAGTAAAAGTAAAACCACAGCACTTTGACTTCACTGGTTATCAGGATTTCTCATTTTCCTGCACGTTGCACTAAATGCAGAAAATATTATTTAAATCTATAAAAGAATTACTTTGCTGGAGCCTAATTATTATTATGATCTTTGTTTATTGTTCAACATGCTAATAAAGGAAATAACTGAGAACTGTATTTGTATTTTGTTGTGTTTCCTCTTATTCCAGTTGTATAAATAATCTATATTTAGAATTGTTGATTATTAATAAAGCATGAGACGATCTGTTGCTGCATTTACTGTTAATGTGACATGAGTCATATTTCTATATAGAAATGAGCTTTTCTTCAGCTCAAAGCGATGCTCAAACACATCTGTATCATAAACAACCTCCAACAAAAAGGAAAAAACGTCAAAAGACAACAGATTAATAAGCTGGTGAACAAAACCAAAGTCAGCTGCTTCTATGTTTAAAAGTAAAAATAGCCTGAGAGTCAGAGCAGTGCTGCTGCTTTGTCTCTGAACAGCTGATGTGTAGGTGTTGAATTAATGTGGAACATGTGGATTCATGATAAAGAACTGCAAACACACAGGAGCTGCGTGGAAGTGACAGCAACATTGACACCACTGCCTCACACCTATAGATACATACGTGAGGAACAGCTGCTTCGCTGCAGAGCGACAACTGTGTGAAATTAGATGCATATAGACAAATTAACGTATACATTCAAGCACACACACACACACACACACACACACACACACACACACACACACACACACACACAGCAGAGGCCTGCGCTGAACGCTGCCAGTCAATTTTCACATCGTGCCGGCAGCCACCGGGTCAGCAGCTCCACTTTTACTCTGAAAGGCTGCTGAGTCTGAATTAACCCCACAGATAGAGCAGGAGCTCATCACTCCATCACACACACCTCCTTCCTTCCCTCCCTCTCCTCTCCTCTCCTCTCCTCTCCTCTCCTCTCCTCTCCCCTCCCCTCCCCTCCCCTCCCTCCCCTCTCTCAAGGTCTCTCACCCCCCCCCCCCCCTCCAGCAACATTTGGCACCGCCGGTATTATTTCAGGTGTGCTAATGGTGTCACAGACACATTTGCCACGAGAGGAAGAGATGGGACGGACTGAAAAGAGGAGGACAGAAGGAGAAGATGAAGAGCAAAAGGAGAGGAATATTGTCATCATCATCATCACCATCATCATCATCATCATCATCATCATCATCATCATCATCATCACATGAACTTCTCCCCTCCAAAAATTCAAGTCGGCCAGTCGCACCATTCAGGGTGGAGGGGTGAGGGTGGCAGTGGGCGAATGGTACAGGATGGGGAGGGGGGGGGGGGGGGGGAGGTTGTCACACCTCCCACCGAGGCTGTGAATTGATCAGCACCTCAGAGAGAGAGAGAAATAGAGGGAAGGAGGGACAGAGGAGAGTGAGAAAAAGGGAAAGATGAGGGACGAGGATGATGATGATGATGAGGGCTGGAAAACGCTGGGTGTTGGAGCCGGGCTATAAAACCAGGAGGGAGGGAGAGAAAAAGAAAAACAGAGCGATAGGAAGCGAGGAGTGAGGGAAGGCTGCAGAAGAGGTGTGAAGACTCATCTTTTCCTGGACGGGTGTGAGTCGAGTGGCCTGGGAGCACAGCAACGCCTGGTGGTAATAAACCAGGACCAGCCAGCAGCAGCCAGAGGGTTTGATTCAAAATGTAAGACACAGTCTGAATTTGCTGAAGTGCACAGATCAATATTTTAAATAATGCAGCTGTTACTGTGTTAAACTTCAGAGTTTGACAAATAGCCGACTTTATATTTAAACATTTTCACATATTAAACTGTGAATATTTCATAAAACGACAATAAATTCTTAATATCTGGGAGTAATAACCGAAATTCAAATAGGTAGTAAAAACACAAAGTGAAAATGTGGAAATACTCCAGTTGTTACTGAAAGTTTGATTTTAAACGAAGGGTCTAAAGGACATATTTTTTAAATGACGGATATTCAAGTTTAAAAAAGCACAATAAAGCAATTTTTGCTCAGACTTTCCAGCCTCGTGCAGAGAAACCTTTTTATGATTCTCCGAGTCAAAACCATTTCTCCGTGTGATGGCTGCTTTCTTTCCAGAGCGGCTGGTGGAATATAAAAACCTTTACCACGACCAGCGTTTGGCTTGTGGCTGATCTGCAGTAAACACATGGTCACAATGAAAGTACAGGCATAACGTGCACACACACACACACACACACACACACACACACACACACACACACACAACAACAAAACCACTGTGCACTAATCATAGAATATGTCAATGAATGATAGCCTGAGCGTTTCAGCTTCCTCTTTGATTGAGTTACATCTTATGAAAAATTAATAGCTAGTTCATTATTTGCAAATACACGTGTATCATGTTTCAGATTGAACTTTGACCAGCGATGAAAAAATTAAGTAAAGGTTTTTTAAATATAAATGAAAAAAATATAAAATAAATATAGTAGATACCAAACAAAAATATCAAAATAGGAATTGAACAATAATATTAACTTAAAAAACAGCGACGATACCCAAAATATTAGTGATGAAAGCTGAATATGTTGGATAACACAATGGACATTAAGTTTTATTGTGTCATCTATAATATTTTTGCAGCTGTGCAGCTTTAAGCAAAGAAAAATTATTGTACAATTCAACAGAAATAATTAGTTAAAAAATCAGTTTACAAAAGATTACTGTGAAATCTATGAAAATACAAATGTGAGTGTGTTGCCTTCAGGTCCTCTGGTGGACTGTGGAGGAGCGAGGGGCGAGGAGCGAGGAGCGAGGGGCGAGGAGCGAGGGGCTTGATTTGGAAAAACCAACAACAGATCCTTGAAAACACACTTTCTAAAACAGCCAATGGAAGGGTTCTGAGCGTGTGTGCCGCTCGTCACGTGTTGGAGCCGATCTGCACTCGATCTGAACACAACTCAGGATTCGTCAGACGCCACGAGGCAGCGTCAGATAAAACGTGGGCTCTGGGATCGTTATGAGCTGCACTTCAAAATAAATTCTAATCAGTTGGTAAAATGTTGAGACGGAACTGAAAGCAAATATTTAGCATGTCGGCTCAGGTACTTGTAACTCCAGTTCAGAGGGGGGGCACTCGTCCGTCCTGGCAGCGGCGAATCAGATTACCAAACACACTGATTGACTGCAGCGGTCGCCGGTGAAACCTACAGCCGCAGCAACGTCTCCTAAACAAAGTTATCTCTGCCCAAGTTCACCGAGAGGTCAGCGGCCACATCGTCTCAGATCCGTCGTATAATGTCCGACTCTGCAGGATCCTAATAAAGAGGCTTTCAGGGCATAAATTCCTGTCATAACAACCAATGTCAGAGATACGGTGAAGTGCACGAGGCTGCGCGTGCCGTGCACTAACTGAGGCTCCGCTGCAATAAATGGAAGCAATTGTTCTTCTCCTTTGTCATAAAAAAAAAAAATCACAAAGGCCTTTTCAAACAGGGAAACTTTTCTTTTCTGTGAAAAGTTCCTCTGAACTCACACAGCAACTGTCACAGAATCAAGGGAGAGTAATTTGTTGTAAATTTATTCCACTTAGCTTTTGTTAATTATCACAAGTGTCATAACCATCAAAAGACAACAACAGACGACTTGGCACTCGCTAATGTTTGACACTTCTATCTTTATACTCTTTGTTCTGTCGCTCTGTCTCTCCTCCTCTGTTTATCACACATTATACCACACCTGTCTCAGATAATTATTCCTTCCACCCACTTTTCTTTTTTATTCATCCTTGAGCGGAGGACGTGTACCTGAAACTGTTACTGTAAAGTGTTTCCTTTAATATCAATCTGTCTGCGACGGCGCTGCACTTATCTTTATCTGTCGCTTATTCAACTCGGGTTTCAGACATCATGTGAGAAGGTCGGCGAACATTGTGTTTTTGTGTTGAATGGAAAAGTTAAGTCTTTTAATTAAGGTTGAACTGAACTGACAAACTCTTTTTTTTGTACATTCTCCTGTCAGAGTGATTATTTGTTTTTATTGCATCTATACACTCGACCTGGTTTAAAGTTATAGAATATAAATACCTCAGTGTTTAAAGAATTATCTCGAAGGTGCAGAAGGTTTCCACATTTCCTCATTTGACCTCAGGGTGAAAAGAAAGTCTGTAAATACATAAAATACACAATAGATAAAGTTGCACTCAGTAGATTTTATTACCTCCACAACAAGCTGCACCAGATTACACACACTTATACACATCAGCCCCCTTAATATGTCCATGATGTAAGAAAACTAAACAAAATAAAAAACACACGTCACATCCTTCCACCAAGTTGGAAATCAACAAACCAACAAACCAACAACCAACAAACCAACAAACCAACAAACCAACAAACCAACAAACCAACAAACCAACCCAGAGACGGGTGAATACGTAGCTCAATGTAATTTAACGTATTAAATCAATAAAACAGGTGTTTTTCATCCTCTGTCCCTGAAACGTTTTCCCTCTGCAGACGTCATCTAATATAAATTCACTTGTTTTTGAATAAACACAAGTCAACTGGAAAACAGACTCTAAATATTTGTGTAATCCAACAGAGAGAGAAGCGGAGCAGCTGCGGACGAACCACTTGTGCTTTTCCTACGATGGGGGGGTGGGGGGGGGACCAGTGACAGAGTTAATCAGACTGAATTGACATGTTAGCAGTGATAACATTGGGCCCTGGATTTGCTCCTCACCACCAAAACCACCAGAACCTCCACTGCAGGAGGAGTTCACGTTCCCAGTTCCTGTCACTTTCTCCAAACTCTGGAATAAAACCATCATCAAACGTCACAGGACCAGTTTCTGTTAATTCAAACTGTCTGCACATCTATCTGCTGGGGGGGGGGGGGGGGGACTACACCTAATACTTCCTTTTTACGCCACATTATACTACAGACACACACTACTGTACTTCTTAGTCAGTTAATGTGTCATATGATCAACAAATATAATGTTATAGTTTCAATCTTACACATGAATTCATCGAGAGTAACAATCCAATAGTATGATATATATATATATATATATATATGAATACCTAACAGGGAAAGGGTTAATACTGCATGAGTACTTTTATTTCAAGTTTTAAAATATATTTTGATGTTGAGAATGTTGTACTTTCTCAAGAGTAAAGGATCCACGTACTTCTCTGTTGCTTCCTCGAGCAGAAACCTAGTTTGACTCGGTGCTGGAAGTGTTTCTGACCCGAGTCTGTAAAACCTAATTCGCTTCTTACTTGTGTAAATATAAAAGTAGCAGCGCTTTGGGATCAGCACGGGTTAACCTGAGCGTCTCCAGAGAGTCGACATCACAGGGCGGCACATAAACATTTTAGAGATTGACCTTTCACCCATCGGGCACCAGAAAAGAGTCTGGTGGGGTCGCTTGTCCAGAACCATTACGGATCACATGCACTTCTCCCTCAGACGTTCAGACAGGTAAATTGTGAGCATGCGTGACACACGCGGTTACAGAGAGTCCCAGAGACCCAAAACCAAACACTCCAAACACAGGTGAATGTCTCCTCTCATACACAGACGGCTAAATAATCGATCAAGCACACACACACACACACACACACACACACACACACACACACACACACACACACACACACACACACACACACACACACACACACACACACACTCTGTCTGAGAGCCAGTCTCCAGCTGACAACATCAGTGCAACCTGATCTGGTTTAATAAAGACCCTTACCTGCAGTTACTGCTCCGTTAAGACGCCCTCTCGTTGTTCTTCCAATTCACCACACTGTAATTGCACCGTGGCTGCATATGGTCCTCATCTACTGCCCAGCACAAGATAAAAGCCAACAGGCTGCGGGTGCACGACGCAGGGGAGAAGTGTGTGTGTGTGTGTGTGTGTGTGTGTGTGTGTGTGAGCATTTGAGGGCAAATTGGACTCAACATAACTCAGGGAATAGTTAGGAAAACTGCATGATGTCACTGTTATTACACTGTAAACGCAGTTGATTTGGCTTTGAGGATTTGTGCATGTGGCGGCCTCTGACATGTGCGCCGAGGCTGCTCCACAGATCCCAGCTCCACATCCCGGCTTTGAACTGCTCACTGAGAACCACAGTGAAGTATTAACACATCAAGCCAAATTAGTCAGCTAATAAGTCACCTATTGTGTGTGTTTTATTACTTCTACAGGAATATTTTGGGGAGTTTTACTGTAGAAAGAGATAAGAGAACAAGAGAGTAATAAAACGTGCAGAAAGAAACGTCCTCCGGTTGATTTTAAAGGACCGTGGGTCACTTACTTCCCCAGCCGGTACAAGGGCTCCCTGTTCTCCTTAATGATGAACTTCAGGTGATGATTTGGCAAGAAACTAAATAAACTAAATGCACAGTTCAGTAAGTGGATTAGGACTGACAGGAGATTGGCTTGTGGACAAACTCACAGGGCCTCCTTGGTGCTAATGCCAGTGCTTCTGCCTCCTCTGCCCAGTCAGGTTTATGAAAGTCAGCCGGATTAGAGCCCAGCTGGGGATCAGTAAACCAACACTCGGCCCTCAGACTCACACCACCATACATGACTTCCCAAACAAATCTCGGCGTCCACCCCGCCCTCCTTCCTCCGGGCTCCTTCCCCGCTCTCCCCTCGCTGTTTTCCTCTCTCCGCGAGCATCGCTAACACGGCCTCGCATTGCAACACACACACACACACACTCTCTCCCAGCACAACGCACACTCTGCTCCAAATTAAAATACCAAGGCTTATTGAGCAATACTCCTCTAATGGTTTCACCCACCACTGGTTTTATCTTTGCACACGCAAACACACAGGCAGCGTCTCGTCTCCGACCGAAAGGAGCCGCTCTCCTCTCTTCTTACGTAAGCTGGCAGAAAATCTCCTAAATCCCTCTCTTTTGCTGTTGTTGTGTTGCGTCTCGGCCGCTGTGCCCCTCGCACAGAGCATCTGAGACCCGGGGCAATTAGAACCTGAGCAGGGCCTTTGGCGCATCAGACCATTTAGCATAGAGGCTAATAAGGCTGACTATGAGAAAGCCAGCGGTCCTGGTGGCACCGCTGCTCGCTATTGACAGTGATTTGACGGCACTGAATCGTATCAAAGCGCTTCAAGATGTTTGATTCTCCCTCGTGAATTTGGAAAGTTTTTCTGGAGCGTGAGGAATTCTGACTCCTGAAATGTGAAGAATTCAGAGCCCTGAAGAATTTAAAATGCCGTCATCTGCTCCTTTTCTCTTGAACATATTAAAAAAGTAGAATTCTTTCGCTCTTTGATGGACGCAGAAGAATCTCTTCTTTTTTCAGCAGCCAGCTGTAGAACCAGCTGGAGACATAAATGCAGAATAAGGACAGGACCTGCTCCGTCATGTGAGAAACTCCGACAGAGATATAAAATTTATGAGGAGAAAAATGCATTTTTATACGCTGACTCAAATTTATAACGTCAATTAATAAAATCCAGACTTCGCAGGCACAGCAACAGGGTTCTCTGTTTTCTGAAATTGAAAAGTTAGTTAAGTTAAAACACTGAGCTCACATTCTGCCGTACGGGAAGAAAGCGTCAGTGTTACAAGGGAACCAGCGACAATGTGTATGCAAGAGACAATGAGAGGAAAGGTCATAAAGACGGAGAGAGAAGGAGTGAACCACGCAGGAGAAAAAGGCAAGAAAGAGAGAAAGAAAGAGCAATGGAAGGTTGCTGCTAATTCTTCCATATCTAAGCCTCTTTGCAGAAACTCCCTTTGTCTTCCAAGTCCCAGTCATTAGAGCCTAATCCTATCAACCAGGGGCTAATCTGAGGGCAGAGGGTTCAGCCCCCTCAGCTCCACAGGCCAACACTCACACACACTCACACACACACTCACACACACACACACACCACACACACACACGCACACACAAAGTGATGATGCCAATTTCTACTGAAATAATTAAATCTAAACTTTTGTAGAATCAAACAAAATCAATCTTGTCTCTTCAAAAAGTGCAGTTCCACCCCAAACTTTTTAGGTTTCGTGACGATCTACTTTACGCCTGAGTGGTTCAAAAGCCTGTGTGCGTGCTGGTGTGTGTGTGTGTGTGTGTGTGAGTGTGTGTGAGCGTGGGACAGACGGTGGGGGGGCAGTGGTTTCCCACACATTCCAGCAGAGCCTCTCCCCCTGCCGTCATCATTCTCCTCTTTATTTCAGCGCTGACTATGGCCAAGATTAGTTATTGATCAGCGAGGATATAAATTATTCTAAAATGAAAGCTCAACAACACACTCATTATAGATTGACTATTGACCAGCTCCGATATATCATTCCATTTCCACCGCACTGCGCCCCTGCCACCGGCTGGAGAGATGCTCAAATAATGAGATGGGGTTTTTTTATGACTTGGGCATACTCTGCCTGACCTTTCACAGGAAGGTAGATGGATAATATCAGCCTCGGCTTCTCAAATCCGGAGCCATTCGGAGACTTTGGCCAGAATGACCTGGTAAATTAGGACGGAGACAGATTTCGAGATGAGTTGCCAGCGTGAGAGGTCTGAGGTTCCAACTCGGCTTCAAACAATTAAGAAATGTTGCCTTTAAACCATATTAAAAGGTATAAGTTGAATAAATTCAGATCATACTAAAAAAATGTGTGTGTGTCTCACTCCATTCAGTTAAATGACTGATGAAACACGATATAGTAGCTTCTAGGAGCAAAGACGTCAGAGTCATGCAATCAACGATTATTTGATCATCAAAACAGTCCCAGTTTCACAAAGTCCAAAGTGACACTAAGGAAACTTCCTGGTGAAAATGAAGAGGTGGTATTATGGTAAGAAGTATTACTTTGAGATCAGGGGAACTCCTTCATCGTACGACTGTAACAACCATTTGTTTTTAGCTTTGTGATGTGAAGAGAAACCAACATGGTTCAAAATGACAAACGTTGTTTCTCACATTAAAATCCAATCTTTTCATAAAACATTCGTCCACCCTCGACCCCGTTCACCTCGTTACTCTTAAATATTAGCACCTCACTTCCTCGACTGTGGATAAAAGAGTTTAATGGCATCTGGAGGACTTTGTCTTCAACATATTGTTCTTGCTGCGCTCGTTTCTCAAACAGGTTTTCAGTCATACTGTGTAGTTTTGTTGTTTAGGATCTCAGGATATAATGGGGCGTCATTATTTCCTGTATATCATGACTCGGAGGCGATGTAAGCAGTTGGCGAAGCGTCCCTCGCGTCCTTGATGCTTCAAAGTTCTGTCACACTTTGTTTTATCGTTGCTTTGTGCAGAGCAGCGAGGAGGCGGAGACGCGGGGCTGCATGGGACAAAATGTGTGTGGGGGGGGCTTTATCCATGGAGGTGTCAGAGTTTAGCAAAGTGTAAAATACATCGATGCATCAGGGCAACACAATCCCCTGCTGGTCACAGTATAAATCACCATATATTCTTATTGGCCTAAGCCCTTGTTATGAGTAAATACATCCACAGGCAGGGAAGGCTGGCAAGGTTCAGGGGAGATTCATCCAGCAAGAGCCGAGGGAAAGTCACTGTGTGAGTGTGTGTGTGTGTGTGTGTGTGTGTGTGTGTGTGTGTGTGTGTGTGTGTGTGTGTGTGTGTGTGTGTCTGTGTGTGTGTGTGTACCACATACCGCTTAGGGAGGCTAAGGAGAGGATAAGGAGATCAGCGGAGGGGGAATATCACGCCTCTTAAGCATGTATACACTTTCTAACTTTTACTTTTTCACCCTAAATAAATCCCCCCCCCCCAACTACAGGAGAGTGAATGTGAGACACGTGAGCTCCAGTCTGTTTATTTTTTATGTTCTAACAAAATCCGGTCAACAGGACTTTTACTATAAATTATCATGGACATCATGTGACTGAAATCACGTGACTTCACCGAAAGAGGCGCGGCAAGTGTCAATCAAAAGCTTCCCCCTTGGAATTGCATGACAAGGTCAATGACAAGATTCTGACAAGATTAATGTGAAGGATATAAATCTGTCATAAAGAGAAGACAATGAGCCGGTCGATGAAGACGATGATGATGATGGTCTCTCACCTGCAAGGACTCTTCGTTCACACCTTTAATAGAATGTTTTTAATTAATTGTATAGTTTCATTATTTAGGCTAGAGTTAGGGTTAGGGTTAGTTGGTAATATTCTGTGTAATAATGCAGATATCGGAATTAAATTTCAAATAATTACCCAGATTACCCGAATTCACCCTGAATTTGAAAGTGCATATTATTTCCGATCAGCGATGCTTGTTTACAACACTTCTCACCGCGTCGTGAAAGCCTGACGTATATCACACATACCACACATTGAGGTTTTCATATTTATTTTTCCATCCAAGCACCAAATTATCTATTGCTTTCAGTTCCTTGTCTATTTAATGGATGATTTGGGTTAACGCATGGAGGAGGAGGAGGAAGGGCGAGAGAGAAAAACAGTTTCATATTTCTGTAAGCCTCAAACTTTTGGCAAACAGAAGAAAAGAGAACTTGGCCCTAATTCCATCTCACGCTGGCGTTTGTGCATTCTAAGTTCTCGGGGGCTGCTCTGGCGGAGGGCCTGAGCCCGTAAATTGGATATTAGGGGGCGATATAAAGGAGCCTGTGTGTGCTCCCGTCCCGGGGAATTATTGCCTCCAATATCCCTGCGTATGCGTCTCGGGCTTCCGAAGCCAGGCCAGATAGATCCTCATCTCATAAGGGGGCCAACACTATATCCATCGCTCCTTAACTTTTATGAAGCTTCCAAGCTCGACAATGGGATTTGCCAGGGTGTCTTTTCCCCTTATCCAAGCAGGGGGGGGGGGGGGGGGGGTGTGACAATGCAGATATAGCTGCAGCGCTCAGGCTCCAAAGCTCCGACCTCCTATTTGAATACAAGCATTCCAAATTGTAAAGTGGCATTCTCTCTTTCCGTGAAGCCGGCTCCATGGCGAGATTTCTCCTCGGTTTTAGAAATGCTTTTTTACTCCCCCCCTCTCTTTTCTCTCTTTCCTCCCTGACTCTCACTCCTCTGCTGCCGCTCGCATCTCCCTCTGTTCTTTACTCTCATTACCCACCTTCCCTCGGCTCGCCTCTCCCTCCCTCTGTCTTTCTTAAGTCTTGTTCTCTCCTGCGAGCGGCTTCACTGACTGCCCCGCTACTCCCTCTGCCCTCCTGCCCCCACCCCCACCCCCTGCTTCCCTCGGGTAATCCTAAGAAGGGGCAACACCATCAGAGGGTGTGAAATTAAATACATTACAGCATTGCGGATTAAAGTGTTTCATAGGCAGTTGCTCATCCACATCAAACTTTAGCTTTTTAAAGCCTAACATTTGATCTAGGTTAGAGACCGAGGCCAAGCGAAGGGATTGGGACACTTGTGGGCCCCAGAGAGCACAGAGAGCCACACTCCCCAGAAGAGAGGAGCCCGTTCAGAGGCCGACGGAGGGAATGGAGACGCCGGGACACGTCTTATCCTGAGGAGAAGAAAAAACTCCTCTAAATGAAGGAAGTGGAGACGAGGAGTTGGACCAAAGATTTACAGCATTTACTGAGAGTGCCAGCCAGCAGGAAAATAAAGCAGGCAAGTGTTCTCTTTCATAAGGCAAATATATAAATATATATATATATATATATATATATATATGAGGATAGCGTAATCCAGGAATTAAACTGCTCTCACACAAGGCTGTGTTCAACAACACATACTCACCTCTTTCAAAAGTAATAAATGTTAATGTGCCGTTTCCCAGTTAATGAGAATTACTCACATCATCCATCACATCATCACAATCTGGGCCACACATGGCTGCTGTCGCACATGGCAGCTGAAGATGGACTCACACTTCAGTCACACACACACAGACACACACACACACACACACACACACACACACACACACACACACACTGATATAATTTGTCAGTAGTATACATTATAATTTAAAGCTTGAGTTGAACCAGTTTGCTTTAAAACAACTTACAGTCATTGAGAAATGTTCAAATTTCCTCTCTTCCACTTTCAACACAATTATAAAACAGAATTCTCTTTTCCTTCCTCAGTCACAGCAGAGATGCCCTTGAGCAAAGCAGAGCCACGGTCACATGGACAAGAAGTGATAACAGCACTACTTCTTCTTCAGGGCAGACTGGACGCTACAATGACTCACTGCATGACACAGACTGGCCCAAATGCAGCTAGCATGCTAACTTCAGCAGAAGCTAAATAAGAGTTTACACTGGCTGCTCCCCCCCCCCCCCCCCCACCCCCCCAAAGTCTGGATATAACGGTGACTCCAGTCAGTTTCTGTAGAAGTCGATAAGAAAATGATCTTAACTCTTATTTATTTCATCGGGCTCTGTCAGGCTCCGCCCCCCAACTCCTCCAAATATGGCTTCTTCTGGCTTCAAAAAACCAAGATGGCGAAGAAGAAGTTTGATGCTGAAGTGGCCACATTTCTGCAAGAATGTTAACTGTTCCTGCTAAATTGAGCTTTGTAGAAATAGTAATAATGGACAAATAGCAAATTAACAAAACGGTCAACAGTCAATTATCAAAATATCAACTGAACTCAAATTTGAAGGTTCATTCACTGACTGAAAACTTTGCCCCTGATGGATCTGAGGACTTTATCCATCCCGTATCTCCTACCAAAACCAGACCAAGCATCTTATGAACTTTTACGTTAACTTTAAACACCTGTCCCTGTGTTGCCTTCACGTTGGGGTGAACCCTTCTGACTTTGCCTCTGCCGTCCGAGTCTCTGACCAGATGGACGTCCGTGAAGTCTCTCCTGGTGATGAGGTCAGATGTGAAGGGAAGTCGCTCCAGCTGGGGTCGGTCCCTTTCTCTCACTCGCTCTCCTTGTTCCTCTGCTATTCTAATGAGTCTCCAGGGACGCCGGCTCTCACTTAATCCACTCATCTGTTTTGACTTCCTGCGCTTGAGAAGAGTAACCTCAGAACTCCGGTAAAAGGTCATGTTCTGTCAGCTTTGTTCAGTGACATCTACTGATGCAACTCCCATGAATGAAACCCTGAGTTTGGGTTTCATGGGTGCATCCGTAGAGAGAAGAGATATTCCAACGTAATGAGGTGTCAAATGTACTTGATCATTATCCAACTACTAGAGGCACTAATAAACCAAAAAATGAAGGGAGCTTGTTGTGATTATATATTTGTACCTTTAAGTATCTATTATTCTTGTTCCTCCATCTAAGAGGAGGGACCCACAGCAGCTGCCTTTAGGACGAATCACAACAACTACTTAAAGATCAGAAACAGACACAACAGAAACTTCTGCTGCGTCTAGACAAAGCAACTTATTAAGGAAACCTGAGAACAGGAGGAGCTGGGAAATGACTCAGAGGATGAAAATAGCTGTTGATTTATGTGCTTTATCCTCGAGGGGATGGTAGAAGCATCATTACAGTAAAAAACAAGTTCATTGTATGAGTACGTTTTCCTGTTTTTGCCAAAACTGTCTGTTTTAATATTGTTTTCTATTACTTGTTTATTTTCCATTGGATGAGCCTGTTGCTTTCTGACCTCTCATACACATTTCTTATTATTTGTTTTTTCAGAATCTGGATTTTATGATGTTTTAAACGTGTGCAAATAAAAATAATAAAACAGTTTGTAAACAACACAAGTTAAATTAGGTTCACGAGGCTATGGACACAAAAATACATTCTAAAGCAGTATTTGAAATCTAATTTTATCTTTGTATCAGAAATAATCTCCATCATTACTCACACATCTGAAAACAGATATCACGTGAACGTTCATGTACGACATGTGGCTATGAAAACAGGAAGCAGATTCTACTATCTTGAGGTTTCAGTACAGTTCAACAGATAGATGACACCTGGTGGTGAGCTGCAGTATACGTCATAAATCCTCCTCCATGTTGGTGGATGGGGCTTGAGTCAAATTAACGGGTGAAAGTTCCTGATTGACAGTATTTAAATAACAGTATTTAAATAACTCTAATGGCTTTTCACAGCGCGGCTCATCAGCTGCACCCGATTCTATCGACATAATCAGACGACACATCATTCAAATTAAATTGTTTGAACCATAAACTTTTCCCTCAATAAACTGTGTGACACACGAACACACACATCACAGGATTCATCTCTAAATCCACATTTCCCACTGGTGTTTGTGTGGAGCAGCTTTCTTCTCGAGACCTGACTGACGGATCTGTTCAACTGCAAATCCTCCATCAACATCCCGTCATCTGGAGATAGCTGCTCACACAATGCTGTCCTATTAAGAGAAGAATCCTCCAAGGTTTTGATTGAAGGATTTCAGGTCACAAAATTTAGCCGAATATCAGGTTTATAACAAATATAATAACATATAATACGATCTCCAATCTTGAGAGAAGCAGTAAACACGCGCCACCAATGAAAAGCAATTCAACAAGATCTCCGACTTATCTGAGCATGAATGACCAAAATGACACACGCAGAGTTTTGCTCAAGCTAACCTGACACGCGTATTTACATCTCCACCTCCCAGACGAGAGCTCGGTCTTTGTGTGCACGCAGCCGGAAACATCTCGGCTGATGCTCCTGCCGTCGCTCACCCACTGTACCAACGAGCTTTCTGCGGCGACAAGTCAATCATCCTCAACCTGCCGCTGGTAAACAAGCGGCGCCCAAAGAGCCGCCACGTGCAAACCAGCCGCCGCACGAGGACACTCGCTGACAATAACACCAAAGGCAAACAGATCAATAGAGAGAGAAAGGGAAGTAAAATAAAGATAAACACCAACAGAAAGGGGAGCAGTCGGAGGTGGTGGGAGGGGAGGGCGGCGGGGGGTTAGGAACGCTGGCTGGCTGTGTGTCTTTGGTGAAATCTAAATGAGAGTGTATAATATGGGCTCTTCATAGGATTGATCCAGAACATTCCCCCCTTCACTGGGCTTTTCTTCCTGTTCAAATTGAGGGATTACCCCAGGAGGAAGTGCTTTGATTAGGCACAATAGGCATCTATCCTCTGTTGATTTGTGGGATTGAGGAGGCAAATCCCTGACAAAAAGCTGATACAGAGAGCGAAGGCCGCTGGATGATGCCTGGCTGGGGGGGTGGGGGGGCTGGGGCTGGGGGAGTAGGAATGCTTCCATAGAGACACAGCCAGGGATGGCCTCTTCCAAAAAATCTTTGGCAAACGGGGGAAAAGGAAGAATCAAGGTTGTTTCTGGGGTCACGTGTGAGGGAGGGGGACGGGATGTCTTATGAAGTTCACGGCAAAGAAAAAAAAAAGATGAAATAGAGATGCCTGATGTACGCAGCTGCTTCTGTGGGTTTCTGTCAGACAGACTTTACCCGTAAAGGTTTTAACAACAGCTTTCTGTAAATCAACAAACAATGACAAATAATTCTGGGAGAACTGAAAGAAACGTTTATCACAACCATCAAGGTAAAACAGATAAATCCAGAGTTTTCAGACGTGAACTCCTGAAAATGGCAATAAAATTGTTTCTGGTATTTTTCCAGAGTTTGTTTTTCAGATATGAGGAACGAGAGGACGGAGGGAAGAAGTGAATGAGTGTTCGTGTTTGTCTCTCATCGTCCTTGTATCTTATTTTAAAAATGTCAGCATCAGCCTTGAATCTCGTTGTCTTTCCAAGTTAAAACCATCGTGGCACTTCTAAATTCACTTTTAAATTCAGATTCTGATCATCTGTTTTCTCACATGGGCTCACTGATACTGAGGAAAGAACCAGGACATGTCCAGAGTTCTGTGTCTGTAGGCAGCTTCTGGTTGCACAGAGTTCTCTGAAGAAAGACAACTGCTCACTCATGTTTTCTTCAATGACTTCTGCAGCTGTCAAAACCACCAGTAGGCACATTAAAACCCCTTAAAGAGGTTAAAACCCCTCAGATAAACACTTTTTAAGTATTTCCTCGTCTTCTCTTTAGCAGACGCCACACTGCAGTATCACTTAAGTCAAATAAAAGCTAATTGTGTCTCAGGGTAAAGTTTAGGATACTGAACTCTCTGCAGACTGAACCCGGACAAAGGGCTGTGAACAGGCCTCTGTTCCCAAAGGATCATGGAATTCACCCGGCACAAAAAAAATCAAGCGATGCAGCTGTGTGTTTTTACCCCAGAGTGGAGCTGAGGTAAATAAGAGGATCAGCCTCCTTTGAGAAACAGTTACCTCAAGTTCTTCCATTCAGAGTCTCTAATCTGCTCTCTCTCTCTCTCTCTCTCTCTCTCTGGTTACTGCTGCAGGAGACCATGCACGGTCCCCCGGCCCACCAGGCTCCCCCTGTCGTCCCAAACGAATCCCCAGCTCCTCTAAACACGGCTGTTATCCACTTTCCGTGGGGACCCGGAGCTACGAGGCAGAGAACCGTGGGCTGGGTGGGAGTGTTGGGCGGGGGGGATTTTTGTCGGATTTACACGTATACAATTTCAGGGTTTAAAACTAAGTTCCCCCTCCCCGAGGTCAGAGCCCCGAGTTAAAAGGGGCTGTCGGTGTCGCCGGAGTGGGCTGGAGCCGCCGGTGTAACACCCAGAGGTGCAGCTAGGGCCACACGCAGGAGGGTACGAGGGGCCGTGCTTTACCTGTTGGAGGCGAGAAGAGCTGCCACGGCCACGGTGAACTGAACTGAGAGGGGCCAAACATCAAAGAAGGTGGTGGTGGTGGTGCCGTGGGGGGGGTCGGTGTTCTCATTTAAATTCTTCAGTCCAGTCCCTGGGATTTGGTTTAATGAGCTGAGAAGCAGGGGTAGACAGCTGACTCCTGACTGGGTGTGCACGTGTGTGTGCACGTCTCTGTGCATGTGTGTGTGCGTGCATGCACACGTGTTGGAAGAGTTTTCCCACCACTAAGTCCGTGTGTGCACGTATGCAAGTTTGGTTTGCCAGACTACTGTGGCAATGCACCGAGACACACACACACACACACACACACACACACACACACACACACACACACACACACACATCACGCTGACACACACTTTCCTCTGAAGCCTCTCCAGCACTGGAGAGTCCACGCACTCACACTGTAAAGGTCCAGGGGGTTTGCCAAGCTGCAGCAGAGTGGGTTTCAGAAGCCGCAGCTCGGCCTCCCTCTGTAAACGCTGCCACTGGTCAGAGCTGCTGTTTTAGTGGCTCCAGAGCTGCTGGCAGCGAGTGTTGGCAGCCGTGCATCTCCTTACTTTTTATTCCTCTCCAAGCCGGCCCCTCTCTTCACGTCTGTGGTGTTTTTCTCACTCAAACAAGTGGCATCTGAAATATTGAGCCCTGACTCACACCCTGGCTGACTGACACTTAAAACATTACACTAATCCATCCTGTGCGCTCGTGACGTTGGGGATAGTCGCTGTTTCTCCACAGGGTTTGACACAGCAACCAGCGCCTTCGCTTCGCCTGTTGGTCTGTTTTTCCACAGACGTCATCAGCCTAGAGGAAATGATGCTGTAGGGCCTTTGCTCTCTGGCAGAGACCTGGAAAATCAGTAAGACACGAGAGGGAGGGCCTCGGTTGTGACGATTGCTGTTTTGGCTGCTCGCTTGAATCAATAAAAATGAAATACAGTTAAAAATCTCCAACACAGAATATTTCAGTGCATCTGTTCGGATACTGACATTTATAATGATGCAAAACAGCCAAACTAAATATACAGAGTAGAATCTATGTCTAAGTCAAATACTAAACACATTCCTCTGTAATTAAAAAAGTCTTTTAATACAAAAACGCTTGATGCAGAGTAAACAGTAGTAACATAAGTGGATATTTGGTCTGGGATCTGCTCCGGCTTGTTAGTGAGTGTGACAGAGAGGTCCAGCTCTGGCAGACAAAGCTGAATATGACACTAGTGTTAATCTCTAACCCTGCAGGGGAAGCAGTCCTACAGAGGGATCCTATTACATCTTTCATTGGGCCCCAGCGGGCCCCATCCTGAACAGAGGGATTACTGTGGGCTCTTGCAGTCACTTAGCCGTACGCCGCCCCCAACCCCAAAACCCACAACCCACCTCTGACATCATCAGACGGGGACGCCATTAAGGAGAAATGTGTGTGTGTGTCGGCGGGAACACAACATCACGCTGATTTACGAGAGGTAAACAATTAGCTGTCAAATTTTTTGCCTCAGTTCTTCAAATAAACGGGCTGCGGAACATTATTTGTTAATGAACAGCAATTGAGTGAAATGAAAGTTATCATCAGCAGATGTGACGGCCGGGGCGGTGGCACGCCGCCCAGAAGTGGGCTGGAGCGGGCGGAGGGGCGGCGGGAAAAAGAAAGAGAGCAGAGAGAGGAAGAAAGAAGTGGAAGAGGAGAAGGTGAATGAGTGTGGGGAGGAATTTGAATCGGAGAGTGTGCAAGACAAAAAGTCAAAGGAGGAGAAGAAGAAAGGAAAGAGGAGGCCTGATGCCCGAGCTCCACATCGAACTTGAGGCTGGTGCCGTACGACAGCGTGTATGACCGGGCGCCATATGCTTCGCCATCCATGTTCCGTCGTGTGCGAGACAGATAGAGCAGACGAGACGACAGCTCTACTGAGCGGCTCTGTCGTGCACCTGCAGTATTTGCTCCTGGCGTTACTGTCTGGATTCCTCTGTGATTACCCAGCAGCCGCTCCGCTGTGACATCAGCCTGCAATTTACATCCAAATTAGAATCAGATGAATAAGAAACAGCTCCTTCCTTTACTTGTCTTCTGGCCATTCCTCATTCTTTCTCCTCCCTTCCTCTCTCTTCCTGCGATCCCTCCATTTTCTCCGCTCTTCCTCTCTGATCGTATTGAGGCCACGTTAGCACAAATGTGACTTGACTTCCACTGGATGTCTTTATCAGAGCAGCTCTCTGAAGTTTCAGTTGGGAGCTGAGTCGAGAGCAGAACTTTTGATCTGAGGCTCAGCAGAGTTCCTGTGAGACCAGTAAACTCTGCACTGATGAAACGACTGAAACACAAACATGTGAAGAGAAAGTCATCGTTTGAGCTTAAATTCACTTTGTCTCTGGGGGAGTGTTTTCTCTTTTGAAAAGGTTTAGGGCTCTTTTCTGTTTCTATTTTATAATAATAATATTAATAATATCTACAATCACAGATCTATCAGGTTGTGACATTAGATTTAGATCAGCAGTTACTCTTCTTCTGTTATTCTGATTGTATGATGATTGTTGCCTTGTGGCTACAGTGGGAACAATTATATTAATTATATACACAACAGCAATCTTTGCAACACTTTCCAGTTTCTACCACTAGAGCTACGATACAAGTTCAGGGCATCAGACACAGTAAACGTTGATTTCCTTTCAGCTGCCAACCAGTGACTGGTAACCACCACGCTCACTCTCCTTTTAGCTCCACTTTGGTCTCCACCCACTATATGTTCATCAGCTGGTCTTCGGTTGGCAGTAAATCTCACTACCAGTCCTTGCTGCAGTGACCTACGTTTGAACCCTGCTCAGGCCTTTTGCTGCATGACATCCTCCCGGTGCCACCACCTATCCCCACCTATCACCACCTATCCCCACCTATCACCACCTATCACCACCTATCCCCACCTATTCCCACCTATCACCACCTATCCCCACCTATCCCCACCTATCACCACCTATCCCCACCTATCCCCACCTATCCCCACCTATCACCACCTATCCCCACCTATCACCACCTATCCCCACCTATCCCCACCTATCACCACCTATCCCCACCTATCACCACCTATTCCCACCTATCACCACCTATCAAAGGCATTCGTTGTAAAAAAGAGGAAACTATGTTTAAGCAGGTTTCAGATCCACAAAGCTTCTCTGTCTCCTCTGTGTAACCTTCAGATGGGCTCCACTCTCTGCACTACACCCCACACGATCCATCATCTAATCTGGATCAGACACACTCAAGTACATGGACCACAGTTTTAAGGCGACCCATCATTTGTAGGTGGAAGGGGGTGTAGTACAGCAACAGCGGATTGGGGCTTGAAACCTCAAACGTGGATGCTTTAAGTAGCTGCTCCAGCTCCTGCTTGGATGTGGCTCCTCGTCTTCACTCAGAATCCACATCAACATGTTTGCTGTCCTGGCAGAGGCTCGGTCTGAGGGGACACACACTGAGAGGCTGCGTGGCCGGTGGGCGCAGAGATCACAGAGACAAACATATGTTCACTGGAAGCCTGAAACCCTGGAGGATGGAGACTGGCAACCTTTTAACCTCCACACACACACACACACACACACACACACAATAAAACATACACATGTGCATGGAGTAAACACACATGGGAAAGGATGCACAGATCAATATGCATGTACGAACACACACTCCTGCTTTCTAGTTCATGCATAAGCACAGGTATCTCCACACAAACACTCAATGTGGTTACAAACAAACACACACTCTCACACACACACACACACACACACACACACACACACACACACACACACACTCACACTCACATGCACTGAGCTCCGTCCAGCAAGCAATATTTGTTTATTATTCATGAGGGAGAAAATATTCAAATAATCATGAGCTTCTGCTTCTGCAGCCGACACCGTTTCTGTGGTTCATATTCAGACATGAGAGAGAGAGAGAGAGAGAGAGAGGGAGAGAGGGAGAGAGAGAGAGAGAGAGAGAGAGAGAGGGAGAGAGAGAGAGAGAGGAGAGAGAGAGAGGAGAGAGAGAGAGAGAGAGAGGGAGAGAGAGAGAGGGAGAGAGAGAGATAGAGGGAGAGAGAGGGAGAGAGAGAGAGGGAGAGAGAGAGATAGAGGTGGAGCGAGAGAGAGAGAGAGATAGAGAGGTGGAGCGAGAGAGGGAGAGAGAGAGAGAGAGAGAGAGAGAGAGAGAGAGAGAGAGAGAGAGGGAGAGAGAGAGAGAGAGAGAGAGAGAGAGAGAGAGAGAGAGAGAGAGAGAGAGGGGAAAGAGAGAGAGAGAGAGAGGTGGAGCGAGAGAGAGAGAGAGAGGTGGAGCGAGAGAGAGAGAGAGATAGAGGTGGAGACGAGAGAGGGAGAGAGAGAGAGAGAGAGAGAGAGGGAGAGAGAGAGGAGAGAGAGAGAGAGAGAGAGAGAGAGAGAGAGAGATGAAGAGGAAGAGAGAGAGAGGTTGGAGAGTGAGAGAGAGAGAGAGATAGAGAGGAGAGCGGAGAGAGAGAGAGAGAGAGAGAGAGGGAGAGAGAGAGAGAGAGAGAGAGAGAGAGAGGAGAGAGAGAGAGAGAGAGAGAGATAGAGTTGGAGTGAGAGAGAGAGAGAGAGAGAGAGAGAGAGATTGAAATCATCAGGATCCTTCACCCCCCCCCCCATGTCACAGTTTGACCTGATCCATCTTTAGTTGTATGATGTTAAAGATGTGTTGAGAAGAACTTTGTCTGTGGTTGTTACAGAACAAGTTGAGAAGATCTTAGTCACTGGATTATCTGATTAGACAACAATTTAATAATATCAACAAATCAGACTCAATATATCATATCAGATTAATTCTAAAAAACACTTTTATTGTTTTACTTAAAGACATTTATTGTTTCAAAATGCCAGATATCGGCCTCATTAATCAGCCAATCACTGGGAAGGAGTAGAATACAATATTAAAAACTACAAATTAATTACAAAGAATTAAATTAACCTTACTCCTTAGAACAGAACAGAACAGAACAGAACAGAACATATATCTTGTTGCTCTCTGGTAGTAAATGTTGTTGTCAGCAGCTCCGTCTCATGGACTCTCAGAGTCTGACAATGTTTCCACCACATGTCTTTGCCACTAAATAAACTGCGGGACGTCCCCTCAGTCCAGCAGTGAGTCTCCGAGCATCGAGGTGTCGCTCAACCTCCTCCACCGCCACAGCGACTAAAACAAACTGGCTCGGCGGACCCGTCTTTGTTCGGCTCCATGTTAGCTGTCCGTCACTTTGATTGGCAGACAAGTGTCAGAGTGAGGGAATGTCGCGGGAAGCTGGGAGGAGAGCAAAAGCCACGACGGCAATCTCAATATTTCATCTCGACCCCCGAAGAAGAGCTTCGACAGTCTCATAGTTTAAATTCTAATCGTGTTAGGCCACTGGGGCATGTCATTTAGACGGCCAGCCCCCGACTCTCCGTCCCTCTGCTTCCCTCCCAAACAAATTATTAGAAGATTCCATTATTTCTCCATTATGCATGTGTTTGTGTGGAGCTGGCTGTTGCAGGCTGGGGAGACAGAGCACTGGTAAATAGCCTTGGTTTAGCTCATCACAGGCCAATACGTCTGGCCCTGGACACAGCTGGGGTCCTCAGGGGTCTTCAAATTGGAGATCATTAGGGTCCTAATGCTGCTATTCTGCTTCTGCTAATGCCCCAGTGCAGATAATCCTGTGCAGAAAGGATCCTGCTCTCTCTGTGTTTCTGTCTTTCATAGTGTTTGATTCACAAAGGACGAGTGAGGGCCTCATATCTGCTGCAGCCACTGATGTCGTCCATAAAAGAGCAAGGATCTGGGATATTTATTAATACTACGTCCTGGGATTGAGATTGTTTTGTAAAATACTGTTTACAGAACCAATACGGTTTTATTTTGTCCGTTTATAAACCAACATGAATGAGAAAAAACGTAAATACCTAAAAAAGAAAGTTTATTTAACAGCCTCATTTCATTAAAGTGATGACATCACTGCTGGATTGTGGTTACTGATGCACTTAAGACTTAAAGAGCCGTTAAAGTGAAACATGGCTTCGTGTTCAGTGAGTCTTTGAAACAAGGGAAAGTTTTAAATTAACAAGTTGAACTGAAAAGCTTCTTTTTCCTGAGGAAGATCATGAGATGTTCTATGAAAAGCTCCAGAACAGCCTCTGACTGGACCTTGTAGACCACAGATCTGCAGCAGCGGCAGCTCGGACTCATCAACATGTATAATATACATCAGAGGTGAGAACTATAGCTGATTCAACCAGGATGTAAATGATTCACATTCTTATCTGTGTTACTATATGACAGTAATATTTGTTCAGGCTAATCTACACTTTAATATATAAAATATAATCTCAAATGACAAATACTCTCAAAGGCAACTGGGATAAACACACGTCACAAGAAACCTTCCTGTGTGACCATCAGGGAAGTCATTCATTATGAAAGAGAGCGGAGGGAGTTTTCCACATCATGAAAGATATAAAAGAGAATTGTATTGAATGAGGACATAATCCATATTTCTGCCTCGGCCAGTGTGTCAGGGATATTTCTGGCAATGTCAGCTGGCTGTTTTTAATGGCCCGCATATTTATAATGTCATGGTTTTATATTTTACAGCTTCAAACAGATTTCCTGCAGTCACTGGGGCTGTAATCATGGTCAGTTCATAACTCACCGGGGATTATTGATGCACTTTCACATCAGCATAACATATCCCATTTGGTGGAGCCGATGTCATTAGTCCGTGCACCTCACGGTATCGGGGTAAATATATTCTCAGTGTGGGGCCTGAAAACACAATCAAGAAGCTGTTGGTGCTACGACTTCGCCCACTGTCAAACACAAACTGTTTCTCCTCCTCCCGTCTGAAGCTGAAATATTCTGGTGACCGGTGCTGCCATCTTGCCGGGGTTATTGAGAACTTTGTCCGTAACAGCTCCTGGATCACGTGAGACACATTAATCCTGAACCTGCAGAGCCTGAAAACAGCAGCGACATTCAGCTCACACACCTTCTCTGTGCACACGTGACACAATGTGAAGACGCCTGTCACTAGAGCCAGTCAGAGGGGATCGTTTAGCCCTAATGGCCCTTCTACAACCGGACCCCCTGTCTGTCTAACCACAGGCCCCTCAGCGCTGAGGCAAAATGTCACCTCTGAAAATTAGCCATCAGGCGGGGGCAATTTTACCCCGAGCTAAATTGCTAAATAAGTAGCAGGGCTGTAATAGGTAGCAATCTGGGGCTAATCTGATGAGATCATTTAGAAAACGTTGAGCTGGGGGGTTGTGAGGACAGGAGGGGAGCTGTGTGTGTGTGTGTGTGTGTGTGTGTGTGTGTGTGTGTGTGTGTGTGTGTGTGTGTGTGTGTGTGTGTGTGTGCATGGGTGAACACAACTCATGTGTTTTGCATGTGTGTGAATATATTTGTTTGTACGTGGATGTGACAAAACTGAGCATCATCTACGCATCCATGGCAACTGATGGAATCATGTGACGTCGGCTGGACGGTCATATGACCACAGAAATATTGGTGTGTGTGTGTGTGTGTGTGTATATTATATTATATATATATTATATTACTCATAACGTGGGGATGAGACAAAAAGCAAATCATTGAATTTTAATTTTAAGGGGATGCATGTGTGTTTGTTTGTGTGTGTGTACTTGCGTGGGTGTGTTCGTGCGTACGTACGTGTGTGCGTGGATGAAGGGGACGCGGGCGGAGGGTGAGTATTATTGTTGGTGGGCACCAGATGCCAGCTGGCATCGGCACAAAGGGAAAAGACGGCCTGAACAATTACTGTTATTCATAGCTGAGCCAACAGAGAAGCTCTCTGCCATTAAGAAGCACACAGAGAGGGATTCATGCACTAACGTGTGGATTCAGGGCCGAACAAACAAGAGCACATAGCTGTCGATCTCACACTGCTAGTAAACACACACACACACACACACAGACCTACACAAACTGTAGACAACCACACATTCTCTGTCTGTCACGAGGAAATATGTCCGTGCACCTTCTCGACAACAGAACCTTGTCGAGCTGGTGTAAACAGCCATCACACAGAGAGCCGCTCCCTGACAGCACCACTTTCAGTTAGTTCTGGATATTCACTTGATCGTCATTAATTTATTAAACTTTCACAAATGTTTTTTTTTCTTCCTTTGTTTCAATAGTTGAGTTGCTCGTCTCGGCACAACCTCATTTTCTCCTAACCCACTTTCACGCAGAACTACAGTAATTGTTATTAAGATCAATCAGAATGGGGTCAGCACTGGAAGCCACTCGGTCCTGTGTTTAGTAATTAACGTTTCACTGTGAATATCTCATTAGGAGAGACAAAGGTTGCTAATAGAGGCTCCGCGAGACTGAGAACACGGAGATGAAGCGACAGAGCCGCTCCCGTTTTAGTCTGGATGTAATCAGTCATGGCATTCACCAGCAGCTCGGGTATTTTTGGACTGGGTGTTTTAAGATCCTTGATAGTGTCACAGTGTAACGTCCACTCAGGAAAACACACAACACGGTTAATACTGCTATTAAAAGACTTTAACAGCAGCTCTCTGAGTGACGATGTCGTTCAGTCGGCCCACACTGACATTTCTTAACAGCTCTTTAATGGATCTCCATGAAACCATGAGTCCCACTCTATTGACCTTGGTGATCACGTGACCTTTTCTCTAGCGCCTCCAGCAGGATGGTATTTGCTTACGACTTTTATATGGATTACCAAGCAATTCGGTGCAAGAAATCACTGCCGTAATGCGTTTTGGTGATCGTGGACCGGTTTTCTTCAGCATCACAGAGCTGCGAGCATTGAAGTAGACTCTTTGTTGTAACGATAAACGATACTTTACTTTATAAGGTGGACGCTGAATGTGGTTTTCAGTCAGAAACAACAGAACATGTGAATTCCTATCGGAGAGAAGACATAATCACTTTGCTATAAACCTGAAGCTACAGGTGAAGTAGAATGGAAGGAAGCTGTTTGTGTGACTTATTTAAAATACGTGAAATACTGTCATTCATACTGTGATCTACAAACCAAGCAAAGCCTCATACGTCTCCTATATGATGAAATACAGTGCGCTCCCTTTCACCCCCCCACCCAGCACAGGGAAATGATCCAGTCTCACTGATCTTTCCTCCGATGGAAGGAAGCACCTTCTGTGATCAGCCGGACCGACGCTGGACCTCAGAGGCCTCATCTCCCTCGATAACCAGACAAAGAGGGTAGATGTGTTGATAGTGGCAGACGGCGCTGGAATCCTGGGCAAATGTGTCAAATTAGATCTCACGTCTGGGTCTAGTTCCTCTCCACCTTCCTGTGATCCTCTGCTCCCCTCGCTGCGCTGCTCTTTACACTCATTCTCTCCCTCACTCCTCCCACGTACACCGCTCCATTCCTCATGTGACCCTGTCCCTCGCTTCTCGCTGCCCCTATAGAGTGGGGGGGGGGGGGGGGGGGGATCTCCTGTGATATTGTTTGATTTTCATGTATCATGTTCAGTTTTCCATATTTAAGTGGTGGATGTGCTTCCACAGGGAAGTGGAACCAGCAGCAGTGATGCTGACACCAGAAGGAACCATCACCTTGTTAATATGGCATTTCTAGTCTACTATAAAATATGCCTGTGTACTGTGAAACTACTTGTCTTTACCAAATATACCCCAGAGGAAAACGTCTCCACTAACTTTCATGGAAACTGGTTATTAGCATTAACCCAAGTGGTTTGAGCTGCGGAGACATGGCCGTGAAGTTTGAGTTACACTTTAGTGACCAACAGTCGACAGTGATCGTTCTGTAGAGTCGCTCAAAATGAACATGAGGAGATGTGTGAACACACGTTTCAGCCTAATGTTAATCAAGAGCAGAACCCAGGTGGCCTCAGAGCTTCATATAAATATATGTGGGAATGAGTTGTACAGGAACATTATATTTTATGAGGCCGAGCTGCAAACAGCCACCTGCTCCGTGATCCTGGCTCATTAGCATGAAACAGTCTTATTTATAGAAAGAGCTAATTCTACTGTGTAGCAGCGCTAAAGCTAAAGAGGCTAAATCAATAATAGCAGATGCTGACTGCTGCATGGGCAGGCTGCACTGTGTGTGTGTGTGTGTGTGTGTGTGTGTGTGTGTGTGTGTGCTCTGAGAGAGTCAACACAGCGAGCGAGTGTAAAACCCAGTGGGAATATGAAGAAGTGTGTTGGTGTTATGACCCAGGGACATACACTGTGTGTCCTCCCAACTTCATGACTTCTCCTCAGACGCGCCCCCCCCCCCCCCCCCCCACTCCGGCCCCTGCTCCACCCAGGGCCCTGTTATAAAGCACAGGCTCACAGCCTCTATGTGTTACTGTATGAAGCCTCTCAGTAATTCGCCCTGTGCTTCCAGCGAAGCCCCTGAGCAAGGTTATAGTGCTAACATGTACTGTATGCTTTATTTATGCATGAGCCACCCTTCTCCTCTCCGGGGAAAGTCTGATTCTTTTCCCGCGATAAAAGTTGCATGGCCCGACCCACTCCAAAGGGAGTAAATGATTCAACACCAGGGCTTACGGTATGGTAAGTAAGCAACTAATGTTAATTCAGCCATTTTCTGATCGGGTATCAAGTCGGGGGCATCGCTGCATTTACCCTCATGTCCCCTTTAAACATGTGGAGAGGCCGAGGGAGACGGAGCCCTGCCGTGTCACGCCACATGTCATCACAGGCAGTAAATATGGATTCAGATAGAGAGCTTCATCAGCTGGTGTGTGTGTGTGTGGGGGGGGGGGGGGTCAAGGGATATTAACAAAAAAAGAAACAACAATCACAAACTATGATTTTAGTCTGAAAAGTAGGATTTAAATCTGCTATAAAGAGCAGGTGCTAACTCTTTATTTTGATATCAATTGTTTGCGTCGTATATTTCTGCGTTTGTAAAAGTGAACCCGTGCTCACATGTCTCTATAATCCAAAACTGTATTTATTTACCACCCACAACCGTGCTAATGTGTTTATGATCCAGCCCCTCCTCCCCTGCCCCTGAACCCAGGGACTGATCAGGCAAAGGAGGCCACATGTACTACTTAAGTCCCCCCCCCCACCTCCACACCGCCTCGGAAAGCCTCAAAAATTCAAATCAACATTAAAATAGTTTTATGTGTAAGTGAGATTCAGCGAACTCCATTATTTTCCCCACTATTTGCTTGAATAATTCAGGGGAGATGGCTGAATTATGGATAAAGTGTACAGTTTGAAGAAGGGGTTCATGTGCAGCCCGAGGCTATAGCCTAGCTCTAATGATGTCTGAGATGGTGGATGGGTGGAGGGAGACGTTGTTAGCGTCGCAGTCATTTTCTCAAGGATTAAAAAAACACACGCGCTCTTAGAGCAGCGGGGTGGACCAGCGAACTGAGGGCGACCAGGAGGAGTGAACATGTAAATCCTGCTGAAGATGTGGAGGGTGTCCCGGCTGGAAACTTAGAACACCAGATCGCTCTCTTATTCTATTGGTGGTTCTTGATTCGGGTGATGTCATCTCGTGTTTGTTTTATTATTTTGTAAAACAGGACATATACGGCAAAAGGTTGCATCACCGAACATGTTTGTGGATCCACCAGCACAAAGTGTGAGAGCATCAGTGTGTTTTTAATGTCTTGTTTTTCTGTATTATCCTCACTTTTCTCTCATTTCCACCTCCGACAAAGAGGTTGTGTTTTCATCTGCGTCTGTTTATTTGCTGGTTTGTCAGTTAGTTAGATTTTGGTGAGGAACTGATATTTAAGTGTGTGTGCGATTTGGTGACTTTTAATTGAATTTAACCAATTTGCAACAATACTCATCTTCTCACAGAAAAGCTGGGACGACACGATACGCAACCAATTCCAGAAATTAAATAAATACACATTAAAGAAAATGTGAAAAATAAAAACAGGACTTTTCTATTATATATGAACAAATAGACATAAAGTAAACATTGTGGTTTCCCGTTGTACAATATCTCCTTCACGCCTTTTGCATCACATAATATTTGCAGCGAATCCAGGTCGAGCCACAGGTTCTACTTTTCTCCAGCTCCCTCCTTCTCTGCTTAAGAGTCTGGAATCTTGAACTGGCACAGAGAGGATTTACACGATTAGCCGGTAGCAATGACATCCAAAAACACACACTTACCCGCTCACACACATAAACACCCCTCCACAGCCAGCAGGGAGTCTTCCTGCTCCCACTCACTCCAACAGGGAAGCCAAGCACAGCCTCCTCTCCTAATTACCCACCTTCCTCTAATTATCCAATCATAAAGCCATTAGCAGGCTCACACCATATTAACATGGTACCGCCTATATGCCAATTTGTGCAGAGCCAAGATGCAACTGGAAGGGATTTTTCTGCATGTGACCTCAGTCTGTATCACACGGTCTGAGACGGAGAGATTTCCAGGCCCCGGACAAACAAATATTAGATTTCCTAACAGGATTTCTTTATTTATTTCCAAATAAAAGTTCAGCAGTTCATTCATGGAATAATTCCCGTGAACACACACATATATAAAGTTAGCAGGTATATCTCTGCTGCTGTATTTAAAGGGTTGATTTTCAGCAGGGTTCTGCCCTAAACACTCACCAACCCAAAGACACAGGAGCTTTACTCTGGATTCATGTGATATATGTTGACCTGCACCTCAGGCAATGTATCCAACTTTGCAAATGCAGGTTCAGAAAAACATTTTGGCTCCAATATTACTTGACCCTGATTATAACATGCTCTTATTTTGTAGGTATTTTGTGAAGAAGAGGATGTGATGAACTTTCACCCTTCGTCCTGTTAAACCCTCAGTCCACAGAGAAGAGCGTCTTCGTCACTGAAGCCTTTTCTCTTGTGAGACGTGAAGTCACACTCAGACACCGCAGTCACGTGCTCACACTCCACCGTCTCACACTTCACGTGCTCACAATCATCTTCTCCGACAGTTAACACTTTTCAAACTGTCTTTTCGAGCTCATCATCTGTGACGTTCGGTTGATTCTCTGCCTTGTTTCACTTCTGCAGTAAAAACATCGGCACAAAAAAAAACTCCTCTTCGCTCGTCACAAGATTATTTTCCTCCGTGACAGCAAAACACAAACAAGCCCTGAAAAACTTCAGCAGGTGAAATTGGGCAAACAAAACACATTTAACTCTGAAACACTCATCAAGGGGAATCGAAAACACCTCCTTGGCAACACTACACTCCACGTTAAAATAAACCATCATTCAACACACTTCATATGAAGCAGCTTTCAAACACGCACTGAGGTTGAGATTCTCCTGGAACTTCGAGGTATGTGTGAGAAAAGCAAATGTCCGAGCCGGTTGCTCCAGACATTTACCAGAACTTCTCCAGCCAGCTCCCGTTGTGAAATGTCAGGAGAAATGTCCAAATGTCTCATGCAGGCTGAAAAAGAAGCATAATATGGTCTAATAATAGCTTTAAAAAATTACTTTCTTCAGTATTTTACGTCATGTCCTGCCTCCTGTAGCTCTACCTAAGCTCCTCCCCTCACCTGAATGTTTCCTGATGTTGTGAACGTGCCTGTGTTCTATATGTAATAATATAACTTATATCCCTTCTGTGTTTATGAGATCATGCTACACGTCTTCCAACGTATAAATATATTCTGTCTTAAATTTGGACCAATGCCGGATCTCACTCTACATCTTTTGATGCAAAAGAAAGCACAACAAGGTGAATCCTGGTAAATGTATAATTGATAAGTGTTGAGTCCCAGCGGCGTGTTGTGCAACAGAGGATCCAGATTGTTCCCTCCTTTATTCATACCCATCAGAGGGATGGCAGGTTATTGGAGGGAATGGGGCGGACGAGGAAGACACAGAGCACAGATGTTGGTGCAGCTGCAGCGCCGGGGAGATGCTCGGGTTAACGGCTCGCACTCGACGTGCACAGACTGTGTGAGAGGGATACTGGGGTGCTCGCTGTAGAGGTAGCTCTTCCACCTGACTGATTTGGAGGTCGGAGGAGGGGTCAAATCTGCCAGGGCGAGGGAGAGGAGGATGGAAAAGTATGGAAAAAGTAAAAGAGTAGTAAAACAAAGAAGATAAGTGAAACCAGGTGCACGGAAAGTAGGAAAAGTTCAATTGGAGCTCAGATAATTTGATTCTATGAATCATGAGCGTACGTTTCCAAAAGGAATCGACAAATCACTCACGAATGAATTCACATTACAGCAGCAGTTGAAAATCAGTGTATGAGATCTTTGTTGTACTTTAATGTGACTGTTGACCTTATTCTGAGAAAGACATAACTCCAATTACTAAATAATTCATATTCCTGATTACATGTTACAGAGCATGTTCTGATTATGACTCACATCAACATTATACATCCGACGCTCCCTCCAGAATTATAAAGCCCCTGCTCGATGCTCCATTTAACATCTTGAGTGTGAGAACTTAAACCCCTGAAGATTAACACTCAAACCCAGGAGATGCATCGTCAGTTGGAAACGATGCAAAATGCTGTGAAAACTATAATAGGAGCTTAAAATGTGATCAAGATATGTACATGTTAACAAAATGTGATCAGGATGAAGGATGTGATTGGGTCAGAATCCTATTTTTCCCAATTTTTCACTAATTTCCCAGACAGGACTTCATGGATCTCGATGAAAGGATCCAGGTAAACTGATGAAACTGACAAATCTATGAGTGTGTGGAATTTGGTGCAGGTTGAACCGTTGGGCCTTGGCGGAGGTAAGGACGCTGCTGGGAGCCGTTCTTCCTCAGACGACTGTCTTCATCAGATTCGTTGTGTCCACGTGACCCTGTGCAGTGAGTGTTGATGTGTGCAGGCAGGGAGACACATCTCATGCTCTCTGGTTGTGTGTGGAGCTGCAGACATGCAGACTTGTCCAGTGCAGCTTTAAGAACATCTCATGTGTTATGTCCTCACAAAACACATTGTTTTTCGTCCTCCATTGAGATTAAAACTTTTATTTTCTTGACATAACACACGCAGTTCTCCAGCCATTGTCCCAGAAAGCCCACTTGGTCTGTAACACACCACTAAGTTCAGAGGCGTCTGGATGCGTGCAGCTAATGGTCGCAGGAGATGGCTCCTGCGGTGCCAGCGCTTTAATAGACTCCAGCAGAAGCACTGGCAGAAAGTCGAGCCAAGGTCGGGAAGGAAACTGAGCCTGTCAACATTGGCAGAGGCACAAACAGAAAGAAACTGTATCACCAAAACAAACTGTGGAGACAAACCCATTCATTCTTCTTCCCCGAAACGCCGGCTCCACAATGTCGTTGTTTCATTCTCTGTGAAAACATCCTCATTATCTGACCACACGAGCAAGGTGATGGCAAATAATGGTGCTTTGTCAAAACTGATCCATGCCCAAGGTATGGAGTGACAATGGAGGATCTCAGTATCTCGTCTTTATAAAGTCACGCAGCTGCCCCCCCCCCCCTCCCCCCCTCCGCACACAATCAAACCTCTGCCTTTCAGTGCCACTAACACAGAAACATCGCCTTTGTTTCAGCTTGACACCATTGTTTTGTCTTCATGAAGATTTCTCTTCTTTGGCATAGACACTTTTTTGTTTCCTTTCCAACCACAGTTCTCTTCTTTCTGTCTGAACAATGACAGTCGTCCATATTTGATTTTTAATTTTCTATTCTTTGTGCCGTCGCTCCTGATCCACACAAATCCACTCTGAGTGCAGCATGACAAAAAAAAAATGCTTAAAACTTGAAAACTTAAAACTGAAAGAACAATTATTTTACTTCATCGCTGCTATTAAATAATCTTCTTAACGGTATGAAAACCTCAGGGTCGAGGAGAGATGAGTCTCGGCGAAGCAGCTGCAGAAACGATGCCCGACAGCATTACAAGCATGTCTGTTCTTTTAAGTGGTTGTAGGAAAGAGATGCTCACGTTCACAACACAGAAATAACAGAGGAATGCAGCGATGAGTCCTTTCAGACAGATGTTGGCAGCTCTCTGTTGACGCTGTGCACACCCTGCTGTCAGCAGCTTAATAAATGGGTAATCTTAAAATGTAATCTGTTTCATCTTCTGGTATAAAAACCGAGGTTAGACTCTGAAAGAGATGCAGAAGATAACAGACACTTCAAACTGACCTCAAACCCATGTTTTGGCTCGGCGCTGACACACACACACAGATACACACAGACACACACACACACACACACAGAGGGAGAGACACACGAGTGAAAGAGAAGCCACACAACAGATACACAGTGGATCTAATAATAGATTAAACATAAAATGCTTCCATATGTTAAATAACTAGTAAAATACTGGTTATGATGTTCTGAGGCTGAAGCTGCTGTTTGCTGGACTGCAGTGCAGCGCCCCCTGTTGACAGACTTCCTCCCCACACTGGCCTTACATGTGTTTGATTGTCCATAATCCACGATATCATAATTTACCTTCTAATGTTCCTGCTGTAAAAAAACACTTCACACGACTTTTATAGATGAGACCTCCCACAGCAAATGAACAGGATACAACAGAGGAATAAGAAATCGATACAGACATTAGAGCGGAAGTGGAAACTAAACAGGAATAAAGCAGATAATTGATTCTTTACATTTTGTTTAGTTTTGCTCTATATGTTCCATCTTGTTCAGTGGGTTGTGACTGATACTCGCTGCTGTAACAGATCAATCTCACAGTTTAGAATCAGTAAAATCCTTCTGCCGACACAACTGTTAATGTTTGCAGAGGTTATACTCAAAAAGTCAAGACTCAATCATATCACTGAAATTTCATCTGGCACCAAATTGTGGATTATGTCTTTAAATGACCTCAGTTGAAGCAGCTCCTCATCCCTCCTCCTGCTCCTCTTCCTCTCCCTCTTCCTCTCCCCTCTCCTCGTTGGAGCGGTGTCGTCCCCTGTCATCTTCAGGTCATAATGTAACATGACACCGGTGGTTGCAACAAGGCCGGCCGGCCAACCCGAGCGTTTAAGACCAATGAATATCATTTGCTCCCGGTAGGTTCCCTGGCGCTTTCAGACGCTACCACCGCCAGACTGAATCAGCGTTCGCGCCTGTCATGTCTCTGACGTGACGGAACACACACACACACACACACACACACACACACACACACACACACACACACACACACACACACACACACACCACGGCCTGCAACGTGCACAAACACTTTCAAAAAGAGGCTCAGTTCAGAAGACAGGCTCACATGCATCAACACACACTGCCACACACAGACACACACACAGGATATTGTCAGCCTCCAGAGACCACTTTGTTGTTTCTGATGCTTCTGTCTCACGCTGCTCTTACAAATCCACAGATTTCTCACATCTCACACTTCTTATGTTTCCTTTAGAAAACCAGTAGCTTTCAAAGGTTATCACCGTGCAGACCACATCAGGACACTACAGGTGATGGCGGCCCTGGTGCGATCCCCTCCCTCATTAGGGGGATTAAAGACGGGACGGCCCCCTCTGTTAGAAACAGCCACAATAACCCCCCTCGCCTCTCACCTCACTTCTGGTTTCCTGGTTTAGACCGCTGGTTAAATTCCCTCCTGCCCCTGAAAATGTCCTCCCTGGGGTTCCCCGGGACTTTGATCAGCTGCCCCCGTGAGGGTGCACCGGTCCACCTCCGCACACACCCCCAACCCCACCCACCCCCACCTCTGGGGCGAGGGCAGGGCTGAGGGAGGTCAGGGGTAACGCTGCTGGAGATAAGAGAGAGGAGGTAAAGCATGAAAGGGGAGGGAGGTCTCGTAAAGATCAACTGGGGCTGGGTAAAGAGAGAGAGGGTGGGCTACTGAACCCCACTAATACCACCTCAACACTCACACACACACACGACACACACACTTATGCAGCCTAATTACCTGCCTGATACGCTGCAATGACAGCACCTGCAAGAGGGTCAGAGCACGCGTTTGGGATGTGCTAACAACCTTGTTAAGGGATACCTCATGTTAATGAGAGCTAATCATGTTCCATACTCCATGCTAATAGGACGGCATGTGATCTCAAAAGATCACTCGTAATGCACAGGGCAATCTTTTCATCTTGAAAGTAGCGCTGCGCTGAACGCCGGCTTCACAAGTCGGGCTGCGGGTAGAAACCACTGAAGGTATATCACATGCAGTCGTGCACAGCAGCAATAATCAGTGTTTGACATGCAAACTTGTATAAGACTCGTTTGCACTGGCAGATGTAAAATGTGGGGACGAGAAGACGGAGCTGAGTTTCACTGAGAGCGCTGATGATTCAATGGCTTCAGCGACTCGAACTTCATTTCCCTAGAATGTAAGAGTGATTCAGTTCGACCTCTGAGATCCTCACCTGTGTATTTAACTGTCATTTCAAACCAACCCTCTCTATCCAGGAAGCATCTCGTTTCTCAGAGACGTGCTGTACATGTGCAGGAAATCTGCTCCGAGACGTCCAAGATATCACAACAGATCAAAGATAGAGCAGCTTCCATTCTGCTATCTCATCAAATTAACGTTTATTAAGATAAAATGATGCTCCGATTAAAAACTAAAAAGTGAGTGTGTGACAAGAGCAAAGAAAATCCTCGTCTCACTTCAAGAGAGAAACGCAGAAGTGCCCGAGGCCCAGAGCCATGACCAAAGACAAAGTTTTCAGGAGGAAGTGATGAAGTGGATTTGGGGAAGAAGACGAAGACAAAGAAGAAGACGAAGAAGAAGACAAGGAGTCTTCTCATGCAGCCAAAATATTTCTTTCCCTATAAAAGGGCAGGTGAGCCAGTTTAGTCTGAATTATGTTGGAACATATGAGCATAAAGCTCTGAGATGTGGAGCTCAGGCTCTTTCTGCTCTTATCATTCATTTATTCTCTATTACAATACATCTCATGAATAATGACACACTAACCACTAACGTTATGCTGATGAGACAGATTATCTTCGCTCTAACTAGGAATTGCTTCGTCTGAAGAAAAATGCTTTATTTCCTCAACACATTTTACACATTGTTTCTGGGCTCGCTTCAAAGAAACCGTGAGTAAAAGCATTTTTCAGTTTTGGAAATGTTCTTATTTGCTTCCCAGTGAGAGGAGGAGCTGCCACATGACAGATTAAATCCTGCACGTTAATGTAAGGGAGCTTGAAAAGTGCTGATGGGCAGAATTTATAAATGTTGGACCGAACCAGGTTAACAGTTCACCCCCATTTCCAGTATTTCTGCTAAGCTAAGCTAAGCTAAGCGGCTGCTGGTGGTGATGTAACGATCACAGACAGATATGATAGAGTGAGATAATGTGAAAAGCAGCACATCTTTGAAGCACTTTGGAGAGCGACTGGCTCAAGACGCAGAAACAGAGAGAACCTCCAAACAAGCCCAACTCAACCGGGCCTCTCCTGTAAATGGGCCCCTGCACTTAGGGGTATTAACGTTCTGCCTCTGATGCTAAGTGCTCGTTAAAGGTCCTCGAGATCAATTCATTTTCGAATGCCAACCATGTGCATTCAAACACAGGAGCATCGCCCACGTGTCATAACATCGAGACGGATGAGTCGAGTGAACGTAGCTCATCCCTCTGGCCCCGACGACGAGGCCTCGCCAAACAGCTCTAAACAAACTCTCTCAAAGCCCTGATGAATAAGTGAAGGGATAAAAGCTACATCAATACCATTCCAACGCATTAACGTGCCAAATAAATAAATAAGTGGTGATGTGCGGGAGTGGGGGGGGCGTTGCACATTCTTTTGTACATTGAATCTATCTTATCGGAGCTTGTAAAAATAGCTTGACAGAGGCTAATTGTGCTCATTGCTGAATAATGGATCACAGCGGAGAGGCCCTTCCTGGAACTGGGGCGGGCTCCGCTGTTCCCTGCTGAACCTACGGGTTCCTCTGCCTGGTTTTGCCTTCAGGTAAAAATCTGCCACGACCACCCCCCCCCACCCCTCTTCCCTCCTCTTCCTCCTCCACCCCCCAACCGTCGTCTCTTCCTCCTCCCTCCTGTTTGTCTTCATCTGTTTGTTAATGGGCGATCAAAAGTTTCTACATGACAAAAAAAAACTTGATGATGCATTTTTGAATCAATTCAAAATGTGGTTTAATAAACATTAAAAATAGAAACATTGATAATTGTGTTTTATAGGTGAAGTTTTAAGGATAAGAAATCAAACACAGGGCTTTAAAAATGTATAGAATACCTGTGAGTTTCAAAAATGAGTTAAATACGTATGTCTGAGAACTGCTTCCCCCTCGGGCCTCTGAGCTGAACTCTGGAGGAAGAACTCAGAATTGGGTCCGGAGGTTGACTCACACAGTGAACAATGCAGCAGGAGATTCTACAGACTGAATATATAGCATAGCAAACCAAACTAGCATCCAATTCATTTAGAAATCAATTACACATTTATATATATATACACACAACCATGATGCACACCATTGTTTTCAGGCCGTGTGGCAGAAAGTCACATTCCCGACTCTCCTGACAATTAAATTCAGAAGTTGTCGTTTCCTAAACCCTGACAGCAGAATAAAATAAAAAGAAGACTAATCCTCTTACTCTGCACGATGCGCCCACAAGTGAGAATCAGGCTTTGTTGGTAAATACCCGTATCAAGTTTTGTTGCCTCACATCTAATATGGCATCAAAGTTGTCGTTGGAAAGTTGAAAGCATGAGGTTGTAACTTTGCATAAACGTCTGAGCCGCTGTGGTCTCATCAGAGGACTGTGTGCAGCTGATGGAAGACTGCTTACACTCATTCCTCTCAACAACTAAAGGCTTGTTAAAAACTGCTCCCCCCCCATCTGTCATTTGAAATGCAGCATGTGTGTGCAGCTAATGAATCTCGTTCTTTGGGAAGTGGCTCTCGTCTTTGTTGTCGACGTCGGACGAACACGACGTATAGTTGTTGTTTGAGTTGCTCGTGGTGAAACGCCGACATCTTGCAGTCACGTGACGCTCGGCCCCAAAAACCACGGCTGCACTTTCTGCTGCGGCTTCGGAGAAAGTGTAGATAACAGCTGTGATAATCGCTCTGATAGACGTAACATCGCTCAGACAGATAACTGCATCTTCCATTACTCAGATTTTACACTCTCCACATAAATCAAGATCAAAATCTCTAATACGACGTCTTTGTTGATCCCCGTTTATCTGCGTCTCCTAATTGAAGAAACGTATTAAAGAGAAGCTCGGGACCAAACACCAACTGGGCCCAATACTTTCAGGTATATAACTGAGTGTGTGTTCGCACTGGATCCTGTGATCACAACACAAAGACAAACTGAATTCTGATAATCAGTTTTAGGATTAGATTTAAATTAGAGGATCTGCCTCATTCTTTTGTCTGAAACATGAAGAGAGGAGTCAAACAGGAAACTCAGCTGATTACAAGTATTAATGTAATCTGATTATTCATTAATTTACACTGTCAAATATTATCTATTTTCATTTACATTTATAATTCAGTTAATTATTTAACCCAATCAAAGAAATTCAAATGATCCTGGCAAGTAAACCCACCGATTTACTGTGTGTGTGATTTTTCACAGAAGGAAGATTAAAGTTTCAGAAGAAAATAACAAACTGCAAAAGTAGAAAATCCACAAACGTCCGTGTGAGACAATTAACAGTAATATGTCCCATTGTCCATGTTGCCATGCAGAGCACGTAAATAAAAAACTGTTATCATCTAAACTAAAACGTAAAATAAAGAATATAATAAAATACGCAAGGAGAAAGTTTCAGCAGACAAACTTTCAGGAGTCTCTGTTGCATCGGCCACTTTGTGGAGCTCTTATGCTGCAGCTCATTACACGAGCTGCTGTCCGGCCAGGGCTGGTCAGTTGTCCATTTGTCCATCAGAAGGCCTGAGAGCAGACCACTCTTATCAATATTTCATATAATCATATGATGTTGTGTTTGGTCAATCTGCCTTTTATGGTCCCGTGCTATCTTAAGCTGAAGCCGTCAGTACTTATGGCCGCAGAGGAAATCAATGGGCAGGATAAGATCAGTAGCCTGCTGGTTACTGTAAGTTCAGCATGACTATGTTAACGTTTCCTGTAATGTTGACATCACAACGTTGTTATGAGCGACTGAGGGCGAATCTCAGACACAGCAATATGTCTGTAATGGTGCCCGTGTGAGTAGAGAGCCTCTTATTGTTCGACAAAGGAAAAGTTCTGGGTTGTTTTTATGGTTATATCAAAAAACCTGCAGGATTGTTTTGATTCTATTATTGTGAAGAATATTGTCGTTATACACACGGAGGAAAGGTGTAGCTTTGCAGATGTAGGTAAAACTTAAAAGTGAAATGTTAACAGACAAGGTGAATCCTCCTGGATCCAAACATAACAAACTCTTTCCCTTCAGAGTCCTAATGATGAATTATCCCTCAGTTTCTAACCCTAAACCTGAGTTTGCTCTTTGTTCCTTTTCTCTCGACTTCCAGAGACTGTTTTTAAAACTCCTGCCTGATCCAAAAGAGACGGATCAATCTGTGTAACGTCATGAACTGAGAATTATTAAAAACAGCCTTCTTACCAACTTCCTTTTCCTATTCCTCTAATAATATATATAAAATATAAGAGATTTTAAATTATTCTCTTTTTTGTGTCTTCGTTTGTGCTTGAATCCTAACTGAGCTAATAATTGTGATTTGTATGTTTTAAGTGTAAGAGTAAAAACCACAGTGTGGGCCCTGAAAGATGTTAATGCTGAAGATAGAAATAAGAAATGAATCACATGACAGTAAGAACAGAGATTTCTGAGCCAAAGGACTGTGACGAATGAGGGGAGGAGCTGAGTCAGAGCCACAAAGAGAAGCCGACAGACATTCATGAACGAGCTCCGATGATTTGTTGCTGTTGGACCTGCCTGCTGCATATAAAGATGATAACTTCACTATGCAAGCAGCTACAGGACGAAGGTCTTTGACCAAAACATGTATTAAAGGTTCTTTAATGAGTAAACAGAGTGCATGTGTTTCTTCTTCTTTCTTCAGCTGCTACACTGAAGATTCAGGTGTGAGATCTGAGATGAATGAATGTGAAATGTTTGTATTTTCATTCCACCGCTCCGTGAGAAACCTTGATCTATATTATTTTTAATAAAATCCTAAAAGAGGAGAAATAAGAACCTCCTCAGTCTTTCCCATATCGAGGTGCATCAGCTGTTTGGGTTTCCGTCAATGCGTCCTAATGTTACCTGACATTTCCCAACTGTTTTAATATTCCAATATTATGATCAACGGCTCGTGATGCAGGCTGCATGAATAATTTCAGCGCATTTGGTGGAGGCCTGATTATTTGAAACAAGTTCTGTTCTGGGCTTGCGGGGGAGCCGGCGGATCCAAAAACACCATTAGCCAGGTGGTATCCCATGAATTAAAAATAGCCGAACACGCTTTTCCAGTCAGGCTGCTTCACTGCACCCCCCCCTTCACCGCAAACCCACTGCACCTCCTGCCAGCCACAACTTATCTCCACCCCCCCTCCACCCCCCACCCCCCTATACTGCGCACACAGTGTTTCGTGACAGAAGGCCGCCCTCGCTCCAACCTGATGAAGAAATCTGCTGGAATGAAAAAGAAAGAGAGAGAGAGAATCTGCCAACTGATCTGGACACAGATACATGACCCACATACCCTCTCTCTCGCCCCATCCATCCCCCGCCATGGTACGACTGTCATCCCAGGATGTTTTCACAATGTTTTACTATCCAATTCCTTTTTTTTGGAGTGTACTTCGGGGACGTGTGAATTAGATGGCAAACGGGGAGAAAATGTGGCGGAGACACCTCGGCGGAGCTGCGTTAGCGAGCTGTCACAAAGCCCGAGACGGCGCCTGCACCCGGCACCACCAGAGTGGTTCCATAAAAGGCTGAATTAACATTAAGGTTAGCCTCAACTCGATTCACATCAACACGGCTCCCGTTGCCAAGGACTCCAGCACTGATTCTAATAAAACATCTCCTTTTAAACCCTGTGGCGGGATTCACCTCTGATTTATGTTACATAGGCGGCCTTACATCCCAATGAGCTGCACAACAAGAGAGAAAGGAAGGAAGTTAGCAAGAGGACAGAACGTGGAGAAAGGAGGAAAGGAAAAGTTGACAGGAAGGGAAGAGACGGCAAAAAGGATATAAAGGAATAAGAATAACATCCGAAGAATGAAAAGGATGAATGATGATACAGATAAATGGGGGAACGAGCGATGAAAGACAAGAGGGAAAATAAAAAAAAGAGGAGAGACAGGTAAGGGAATAAAGAGGATGAGCTTACAAGGGGGGGGGGGAGGATGAAGGCTGGAAGAGTCTGCACAAAAAATGAAGGAATGTCAAGAAAAGACCTGAAGTGGAGGGGAAAGAGAAATGAGGAGGTAGAGCAGCATAATGCAGGAGCCTCCCAACAACACCCTGCATGCTCGTCGCTGCCTGCTGTATATTTAATAGCCACTCCATCATTCTACCTCCTTTCCCCCTCTCTCTCTCTCTCTCTCTCTCTCTCTCTCTCTCTCTCTCTCTCTCTCTCTGTCTCTCCATCCCTCCGTCATTCCCCCGCTCTTCCGCGGCCCAGACAGATGGAGATTGTAAGGCTCGGTGGCACATTCCAGCAGCACAATCTGTCTCCGCGTGCTGCGCTCCGATCCGGGGGAAAAGGCTGAAGCATTTCACTGTATTGTTGTCCACATATGTGGCCCTTCAGTCCGTGTGTGTGGGGGGGGGGGGGATCAGCAGAACGGCCTCGGAGTGGCAGCATGTCAACACGGACAGACAGAGGCAGATAGGGGGATAATTGTTGGGGGAATTAATCAGTTGGGAACGCTTTCCCCCGGTGCCATCCTGCGTGGGTGCGAGTCGCTGCCACACAGACCAAGTGGAGACTTAAATTTACACCATTACAAACATGTTTATCTTTATCCCTGTGCTCTGTGGTGGGGGGGGGGGGTAAAGTCTGTGTGACGCCAGTTCAAAGCATTGTCACATTTCACCATTTGACAAAGTTATCTCCCTCGGGGGGGGGGGGGGGGGTTCACTATTGTCTGTCAATGGCACAAATCAACAAGGAAACAGCCGGGCTGAAGGAAAGAGGATGGAAATGTGAGCTCTGGTCTGATTTCTTTAACAATGACCTTCTTAAGAAGTCACAATAAGCCAATGGGATTAAATTCTATTTTCACTTTTGTTCGATGTTTGTGAACAAAGTTTTAACACTTTGGCAAAACTCCACAGCCGCCATGTGACGAACTTGTTTTGTTAAAGGCGTCTCATAAATAAGTTTGACTCGACTCTCCCTGTGGGCACCAGCAACACGTCATTTCCATATTCACCTAATTGTGTCACTCACTCATCCTCAACCAAACAGCCTTTCCAGGTCAGAGAGATGCTTCTCTTGCAATTTTCAAAGTTCAACGGAAACCAGGAGAAGGAGAGAAGAGGAGGGAAGCGACGAAGGAAGCAGCGTGTGAGGCGGCGACTCTCGACACCGACAACACCGACAAACTTGGTGGTGTGAGGACGGAAAAAAATTAACGACAGCAGACAATAAATGTTTGATTCAGCCCACACACCTCAGGTGGAGTAGTCGAGCTGCAAGCTGCTGCGTGACGTGTAAAATGTGTTTGGATCTGGCCTGCAAACACTGCCGAGGAGCCCATGAAAGATGCATGGGGCCACTGGAGAGGTATAAAGAATTTAGAGATATAAAGGATATATGACAAATAAATCAGGATGCAAATCTCACTGGGTGCCACTGGGAGTTCTCCAATGAAAACGGCCTGAATAATTGACGAGGAAGAGGAAACATTTCATCAATGAGAGGAGTAAAATGCTCTTCCCTCCTTTTTTTAAACGCTTTTTCTTGTGTTTAAAACAACAACAAAGCAGTGGGGGGGGGGGGGGGGGGGTGGTCTTTAAAAAGCAAATTACCAGGAAGCACAGAACATTTTCAGTAATAGTTCCAAAAACTCCCCGATGGAGCTTCAGCAGGTGAGATGACAACTGATTCTACGTTCTTCTCAGATCTTTAACTGCTGCTTTATTTCTCCGTCTCGATTTTCAGTTTCTGTTTTGGCATCAAACAAGAAGTGGAATCTCCAGATAAACATGTTTTTAATTATTTATTTTAACTCTATTGTTCTTGCTGGTAAACCAGCAGCCACGGGGGGGGGGACTTCACATAACGATGTTGTCTTGCCAGTTCAGCCAGACGCTCCACATTGAGAGGAGGGAGGGAAGGGGGGGGGGTGTTCTCATCACCATGGTGAACCTAGGTTGCCAAGCACAACTGTCTTGGCAACGGCGTCACCGGGGATACTGGTTTCCCCCAAGATGGGGTTCATTGATTAGAGTTGGAGCTCACCCCAGAGTCCTTGGAATCATTAAACACTGTAGGTTCCTCTGCAGAGGAGGGAGACGAGAGCCCAGGGACGTGTGGGAAGGACTTCGAGGTCACATTCATTAAGAGGTTGGAGTCCAAACTGTATTACGCTCGCTTCCATCCACCTCCATGACATCACTGGTGAGATAATTACTGGATAACCTTCATTACACAGATCCCAGTTTCAGATGATGTCTGGTCTCGTGCTGCAGAGACAAACTTTTACTGCTGCTTCGAAAAACAACTTGTTGAAGGTTACACGTGATTTTCTTTTACCTTTGTTCTCCCCCACGTCTTTTGATTAGTTTAATTGTTTGTCGCCACAAAAAAAATACAAAAATTAATTCCGGAAGATTTCGTGGAAGAATGAGCCAAGAAGAAGAAAGGAGCCATTAAATGTTGGTGCTGATCCAGGCCGAGGTGCGGCTTCAGGATGTGTTTTGATGATTTCCCAGAGAATAATTCAGGGACCTCGATGAGAACGAATCAGGCACATTTAGAGGACTGATATCTATGAGTCTGTGCAACTGCTTGAATTTAAGGGAACTGTTAAGGTTCTATATTTCTATTAATATAGTGAGATGTTAAAGAAAGATAAAATAAAATCCTGGATCCACCCCTTGATTCAGATCCGCACCAAAATGTAATGAGTTCCTTCCAGACCCGGACCACGTCCTTCCACCGAGTTTCATGGGAATCTGTTTGGTTGTTTTTGAATCATCTTGCTGAAAACCTGACCTCCATGGCCGAGGTAACTATGGAATAATGAGCGTAGCACCTGCCTGAGTTCTAGTTATAGATTTAATTAACTTCATAATGAGTAAACGGTGAATAAGAGACGCAGGAACGAGAGAAACAGCCTCAGTAGCAGGAGCAAAGAGCAGGAAGTGAAAGTCTCACTTGGATTCTAACACGTTTCCTCTAGTTTTGCCTGAGTGGTCACAACAGGAGTTCACAACACAGGCTCCTGAATGATGTGTCACTCTGAGTTATATACAGGTATGCTCGTGAGTTGACGTGGCTCTGTTGTGACAAACGCCTGAGCTCAGTGTCACATCTCATACTGCAGAGTGACTGACGTCCCAAAGAACATACGCCGGCCACCTGACACCACCTGTCCACACGCTTTACATTTTAAATGCAGTGGACCTGACAGGATCTAATGTGTCCTCGGCTGTGGAACAGTGTCCTCACTAGTTAGTCCTGTTGCTGTGAGTAAGAATCTGCAGAAGAGAAACTCCACCGACCTTCACACATAAACATTAGTATTCGAGTTGTGAGCACGATTCCTTGAGTTAAGCTGCTAAGTAGAGTATTCTGTGAGTTAAGAATTTACTTTACAGGGGTATGACCCTCCTGGTGTGACTCTAAATAAACTGTCCAGTAATGAAGCCAATCTCACATTGAAACATGTTTGGTTGATTTTTAAAAAATGTTTTCACACGTGTTTTGTGAAAAAGTCTGTTTCTTTGAAATTGAAATTAATTGAGCAAAGACATATGAACTGTGTTACCTTGAAGAGTGTCTGGACGTGTTTCCAGTGTGTGTGTGTGTGTGTGTGTGTGTGTGTGTGTGTGTGTGTGTGTGTGTCTTTCTGTGTGAAAGCGGGGCATGGGTGGCAGGGCTACCTTGAAAAAGAGATGAGAGGAACTTCCTCATCTTGGAGCCGGCACAAAGCAGAAGGCAGCTTTGTGTGGGAGGGGCAGGATGGCGGGTAGCGGGGGTGAGGGCCAGTGCGAGGGCCGAGCGTCTTTGTGTGTTTTGTTGGCGGTGGCGGCACCCCTCAGGTCCAGTGGACACACGCCTGGTTCATTCAACAACAGCTTTGTCTGCACTTGGAAGGCGTCCATGAGCCGGGCGCGCAGGTTGTCGGGACAACTGTGGAGTGAGACGCACACGTGCACGCACACACAAACACACAGATAAGGAGGAAAACTGGTAAAGACAGCAGAGTTCATGTTGTGACACAAAAAACGAAATATCATTTCATTTGATGGATTAAGGCGGATCACGTGCAGCCATTTTAGAAACAAGTGTGAGTCAGAGTTTGAGCTCTGATATTACTGAAGTCTTTCTTCTATCAAAGTTCCAGCAGAGACGAAGCCTGAAGGACCGTGTGTGCGCTGACGTGCGTCTTTGTGTGCGCTCGTCTGCCTCTGTCTGTCCAAGCACTTGTCTCTGAACCCTGTTCACCTGGAGCAGCCGCACACAGGAATGCGTCCTCTCCAGCCCTCGTGCATCTTTCAACCCTGAGCTATGCCAGGATCTCAGAGAAACAGAGCATCCGTTGACAGCAGGCGCTCCTCCAAAGACATGCTTCTCATGCCCTGTGGAGGCCCCCCCGTCCGACCCCCTCCGACCCTCGCAATCAAAGACAGCTTCATTATCTGCTGACTAATTTCGCCCCCAAGACGACTCCCAGGTAATGTGGGTCCAGGTTCGCCCTCCTCCTCCTCCCCTGCACCTCCCCAGAAGAGCCACTGGGAGACTTAGAGGCCACAAAGCTGCGTCTCCCCTCCAACAAAGGCTCCTCTCACAGCATTGTGTCCCCCCCACCTGCACGGCCAGGAGAGGGAGGGATCCGAGTGGGGGGGGGGGGGGGAATCTTGAATCTCCACAGCAGGAGAGGAGCCAGAACTGGGACAGGCGGTGATACAGCATTTGAATGCCCCGACCGGGGACACACCGTCGTGCCTCTCCAATTAAATTATCCACTCCACAATGGCGAGGCCTCGAGAACTGACACCTCCATTGAGAGTGTGTCAGCAGCTTTGTGGGGACCGACAATTTCCATCTCTGCAGAAATAGATTTTCTCCCAAGGGGAGCAACAATAGCAGGGCAATCCTTCTAATGCTGGTTTCTGAGAGGGAAATAGGGATGAGAGCTGGGGATTTGGAAGGTTTACTTCCAGGGGCAGAGGGAATTCTCGTTTGGAAGTGATAATATATCTGAAGTGTCTGTGACAAAATGCAATGTGGGATGAACGTGTTGTTTTTCAGGTGGAAGCTAAAATCTACCTGGACAGGATGGACGCTGTTTTTTTTGTTCAGGCAAAAGCTGAGGGAATTGAACAATTTAGCAAGTTGCTCCCTGGACGGTCTGTTTTCAACAAGCAGAGAATGTGTCAAACTCACCATCTGTCAATTGAATGTTTGAATGTTTGTGTGGATGAAAACAAGCTGGGATGTGACGGAGGGAGATTCTCCTCAGACGTTAATGAGCAGTGTATGAAACCTGGTTCACTGAAGGGCTTCATTCAGGTGACGACTTTTCAAAGATCTCCACTGACAAGTTCTTATGTTCTGTGTTTCAAAGTTGAGAGAAGAGGAATAAAGAAGTGAATGACATCCTGTATTTATACTGGACACAGCCCACAGACACACACACACACACACACACACACACACACACACACACACACACACACACACACACACACACACACACACACACACACACCATGTGTATTAAAATGCTGCTGACATGAGGTGTCTACAAAATCAAAAAAAACCCTGTGTGACACAGAACAGCTCAGTGGGCTCAGCACACACGTCTGCAGCTGACGACACACACACACACACACACACACACACACACACACACACACACACACACACACACACACACACACACACACACACACACACACACACACACACTGCCAACTCCCTCGGGCAAAGTTTGGAAAACACACGAGCCGACACCTCTAAAGCGAGCGTAACCGACTGACACATGTACAAGTTGTCACGTTCCCAGCGTGGAGCGGAGCAGGTGTCCGGTTTTAAAAGACAGTTGTTCACATCTGGTTTCCAAACAACGCTGGGGATTAAATATCCCCTCATCTTATCCAAAGAGCCAACACTTAACCAAACTTTAAGGTTTAAGCAGACGGACACAAAATGAGCAATAGACCCAAAAGAAACTGAAAATCAACTGTGTTAACAGAAGCACTTTCAAGTTACAGGGCTGAACCGAATTATTCTCTGTTTAGACAAAGATTCTTTTATTTTGAAAATATGTTTCTGACATCTTTTGCCTTTATCAATGAAACTGCTTCACTGTGGAAGAGAGGGGGGGGGCGACACGTTGGGTCGAACCTTGTCACTGCAGCACATGGATATTCAGAGTCATAATGTGCATTAAATCAATTATATTAAACATGTCATCAAAGTTTTTCCACTAGAAAGAACCGACAAGTTTATTGTTCAAGCATCAAATGTCCCACGCGTGTCCTGGTCATCTCCTCTAACGGACAAATCCTTTAAAATGATGTAATAATTATGTCATCGCGTGTGTGTTGAGTCGAATGTTTGAACTTCAATCAGACATCTGAAACAACTGGATTTGAACCCCCCCCCCCCGTCTCTTTTATCACTCGTCAGTGAGACTCTTACCTCAGCTCACATAAAGACACAGTTGTTCTGTGTGACACAGTCAATACAAAGTGAATATGATGGACAAGCTACAAGGAGAATATGTGTCTGTCGTCCTCCTCTGCTCTAAGTGGAGGCTGCTGAAAGGGCGAGCCTTTACGTCTGACCCCCAGAGGTCAGGCCGATACGAGATAGGGTGTGTGTGTGTGTGTGTGTGTGTAAGGTGAACCCCACCCAGCCATTAATCTACAGCCTAAAACAGAGCTAACCAGGAAAATCTCATAATTTAGGTATTAACCGCTTGTTAATGTGATTAAAACTCATTTTGCGAGAGATTTGCAGAAGTTAATCATAGAAAAACAGAAATAATTGAGGAGCAACTTAAAGTCCCATGAAAAGAGTTTTTAATTTCCATAATGGATTAAAAGCAGTTTGTTGTACCTGCAGAACTGCTACTGGGAAATGATTTGATTTATACCAAATGACTTATGTTTGTTATATGCTAATCAAATGGTTTTTGAATATAAAAACTCATCCATCAGAATATAAATAGATCAATATGTGGTTATAGAGCAACTACTTCCTGACGCACTCGTGCACTGACGCTAAGAGGAACCCCTGGAAGCCCAGAGGATTCGTCTCGTCCAATCAGAGACAGCGGAGCATCCGAGTCAGGAGAAGAAAGAGAAGAAGAGAATCCTCTTTGTCTCAGTTTCTGGGTCAAGGCCTAATTGATTCCCTGATTAGTCGTCCGTCAAACTGAATCACAACCTGCCTTCACACCTGTGATGGGATGTGATTCCACAGTTGAGGAATTCATTACCACTGAGCAGGTTATTTATCTGCTTGACGAGTCTATTCTGGTCCGATGATCCTCGTGTCTGACGTTTAATGAAAAGTGCAGAACAATTAAGAAAAAAAAAGTTCAATTGAAAAAAGGGAAATTATGGAAATTAGATTCTGTCTTAAAGTTAATTCTGACTGTTGTTTTCCCGCGAGGAATTTGAGACGCGTGATTATTCATCTCCTGACAACAGCTCAATTAACACAATAATTTTGTTATTTCATTTGTTATCATCAAGGGAAATATTCCACAACAAGGGAACTTACTGTGTTATACACGAGTCCGGGAAATATACATCGGCTGTTAGTGACATTCACGCATTTAATTTGCGGAATGAGGCTCGATCCTCATGTGATACTTGGGCTTCAGCGCCGCAATTATCTCCTCAAGAGCACAATGTAGGCATAATTTCCCCAGACTGCATAATTATCCTTGAGTAGGATGACAAACCCGTCACAGAAGTTTTAGAAACACGCACTTTACGCAAGTAGGCCGTTTCTGAACGGAGAGGAATCTGCTTCGCACTGTTTGGAATCACGTCTGATTGCAAAGGCTGCAGGAGGAGCTGATACACGGTCAGGACTTCAGAGTTCAGATATCATTAACTCCATCCCATCACCAGGAACGACCACTCAGAGCTCTGTGCAGTGAGGGGCCACGTTAGGGTTTTTCTAACCATGGTGTTGTTGCAGTTCACAGCCAATCAAAATTACCGTTGCTGTGGACCAACATAATCAGCCTCCTTCTCAGGGGCCCCCCCATCTCAGCTCGGGGCCCCAGGCGAGTGCTTGCTTTGCCTACCCTGGTGAAAGCCCCTGACCACTGCACACGGTCACCGTCTCTTCACCTAACGTCCTGACGGGCTGGAATCTTTGTAGCCTGGACAAACACAATAATTCGGCCTGATCATAAACGATGAAGCAAAACTACAGAACAAAAGCAAACTTACAAACACATCACCGCTCCGACTCATTACTGCTGTGCAACGTGCAGGAGGGACGACTGTGACGTGGGAAAGGTGTTTGTGGACAGATTTTATTCTTATATCTTGTTAAACATAACAAATCCTGAATAAACTTTTCAAATGATCCTTTTTAAGGTTATTTCAGAAAAAGTAAAACCTGCAAATTGCTCTTTAAAGCACTCATGAAGAACCCTGACTGACTTCCACTAATCAGAATCAAACTGCTTCCTTCACATCTGCACTTTTGATCTTTTGTCTCCGGGGAATCAAAAACACAATCAGGACTCCATTTCTTTAACGACGTTTGACTTGTGGAAAGAAATAATTCCTTCTCATCAGGGCAGAGGAAGAGAAACTTAATGACTTGTGCAGAGTAAACATGGTGGTTTCAGCCTCGGTTTCATCAACACTTTCAACTCAATGTTTTCCTCTTGGTTCCCGGCCAGGTTCGGGTTAATCGAGCCGCGACTGTGGTGACATGCAAGATGTTTTGTTGGCATCTCCGGGGGTGGTTTGTTTTTTCTAATTCCCAAGTAGCAGCCTGAGATGGGAACGGCCCAGCTGTCGGACTCTTAATCTCACACCGACCGGAGCTCTCTTTATTGCACCTGATGACAAAATAATCTCTCGTCGGCTCTCGTCCCCGTCGGAAACGTCCCGAGCAGCTCGACACGCTCCGACACTTTGCTGGAGCAGCATCAGAGAGAAAGCATCAGCGAATCAAACTCACACATGAGAAAAGTTTTAACATTTAAAAGACATGTCTGTCATAATCTCTGTCTGTGAAGTTCCTCGTGAGTAAACGCACCATTAGGGGGAGAACTGAACACTATTATGTTAGTGACAAAGGTGTCTGGCTTTGTGTTTTCTGTCTGCAGCGCACAAGGCCACAGGAGGAACCATCCACACAGGCCTCGCCGAGTAGAGAAATATTGTCTTACGCTCGGTCTCTGCTCCGGTCGATGCTTTCCCTTCAATTTGGCCGTCATTAGGGGAGTATTTTGGTGTGCTCACGGTCACCTGACACCACTGACTGATGCTGATCGCTCCCCACAGGGCCCCACTCTCCTCCAGCAGGCCAAGGCGAACCCAGCTGCAATTATAATACTTAAAATAATTCCACAAAAGTGGAGCCATCATTAAATAATTCAGCCTTCCAGTCTTGTCAGGACTTTGCTCGACTCATGACATCATTCGTGCTGAATATCCTTTAGCAGATGTGTGAGCCAGAAAATGCCCGAGCTCGAGCAGGTATCACATTTCCGGAGCGTTTGAAATGTTTTTTTAAAAAGTGGAGTTTCAAGCGGCCGTTTCCTCAAAGTGTGTGTGAGCCGCAGAAAGTGTGTGGTGACTAATTGAAATCGGGGCCCGCAGCCCTGATCGGGCTTTGCAACAAAGCCCCGGAGTGGTCGGATTTGCACGGCAATGTAAACAAATCGTGTTTAATTTTACATGAGTATTTGCTTGGCGCCCGACACCCTAAGAGCACGGCCATATCATTAATAAGCCAGACTTGCTCATCAGACTGTAAATGGCTCGCTTCATGTATAAAATATCAGAGGAATAGAGTGGCCCTGCATCTCTAAAGAGGCCTGAATGGACCTCTGCGTTCTCAGCAGGGATTTATGGAGCACGTCAACACCTGGACTTGCTGATGTTTACAGCGCCACTCCCACAAAGCTTAATGGATGATGAAGAGCCAGGATGGAGCGCTGCTTTTGTTGATCCCCGGACGGTCAGGAGTTTAAAACTGTCTTTTGGGATCTGCTACTCGAGGCTGTTTGGTTTTTCAATCAGATGCTCGGCAGCCAAATTAGGCTGCGAGGGGCTGTTGTATGAACAGTTGTATTTTATTACGTAGCTAATAATGATCTAAAACAGGACACTGTGCATTAGTGTTTAATATTCACCAAACCCACAGACACAATGAGTTTGATGCATTAAGTCTGTAGCTCCTGGTGTTATGGGTCTTGGCGTCGACTGCTGGTTGAGTGAGTGGACGGAGGCCGAACCCCCTGAACTGCATCATGTGACTAAACTCTGTACAGACCAAGCTCAAAGGTCACAGGAGTCAATAAACCTTTAAAGTTACTGAAATGTTGGTATAAATAAAATATGCAATCATTAAGAATATTAAACGTGGGCATATTTCATCACATTTTGTTAAATAACAACATTAAAACAAACTGAGAAATATTTCTAAACATATATATTAATATTATTTGAACTATGGATATTTTCCTCTGCTCGTAATGACATCATCACAGGCGTTAAACATAATGAGGCGGAGAACAGAAGCTTTCTGCTGCTAAACTAATTAATGTCCTCGCTGTTTTATTTTAAATTGATTTAAACCCAGACGAGGTCGTTCACAGGAAATTCAGAGGGTTACACAGGTTTAGCTCAGAAGAAATTATAAAATAAATGAAGGAGAAATGATGTTTAATGTAATATCATAGAACTCAAAATGTTCAAACCAGGATCTGATGCAGCTGGGGATTGTCATTAATTAATAGTAATAATAAGGAGTCATACATTAAGGTATGGCCTGCCCGTTCGCTGAGGAGCAACATGTAAACTATGGACACGAGACTCAAGATGGACGTTGGACTGAAGAAAACAATAGTGTTCAATAAGACATGAGCCCCATAGTGAAGCTGAAGTTTCACAGCACTCGTCTTTACGGGGATTTGTGCAACATACGCAGCCGGTCCAGTTGATATTAACTATTAAGCACGAGCAGTCTCCTGACCACAAGTTGCAGTGGATATTGAGTTGTAGCGTACGAGCTGTTATTCCCTGGATCTTTCGCAGGAGGATCACACGAGCGTTTCCACATTTGTCTGCACTGCGGTGTGTAATTGTAAATAAAGAAGAAGCCACTCATGAATGCTCCCTCTGCTTAGATGATGTCCTAATTGAGAGATGCAGTGAAATGGTTATAGGGTGTTTTCATTTCATGGTTCAGTCCACACTCACCATGCGCTTGCACACACACACACACAAACACACACACACACACACACACACACAAGCCCTGTGGTTTGCATCATGAATAAATTGAATATCCTCTTCCTAAGCTACTAAACACATCTGCAGTGTCACGCCTCAGTGGGTGAGGTGAGGCCTGTTCTGTAAATATTGGTGCTTCCCACCGATACACACAATAAGAATATAGACATTCAGGTTGTGGGATGTTATCGGGCTTCACGGAGGTTTTTTGAAAGTACAGTGAGGACACAGACAGTCAAGTCTGAGATCTAATAAAATCCCAAATTCAGTTACAGTCTCAATAATATGATCAAAAATAAATACCACTTGCTCTTTGTATTTGTCTGATTTCAATCTCATGAAGAACTTTGCTTTCCCTGATCTGCAATTTACACAAACAAGTCAATTTTTGTTTATCTTCTAATGATTAAGATTCATCTGTTAACTCTGATTTCTAAATGCATGTGAAGGATCAACTTAGCATCATCAGAGAGTGAATCAGAGTCACACGGACTTGACACCTGAAGTCTTTCTCCTGTTCTGCAGCAGAGAATGACGCTTGTGCCGAAACACGCAGCTTTAGATTTACTCCACAGTTCAGAAACTGCTTCATATACAAAGTCGAGCAGGGAAACTGTGTCGGAAGCAGCCTGACATCCGCAGGTCTGCAAACTAGACGCCGCTCGTTCAGGCGGAAAAGACACAAACACACCATTTTGGGGTTTCTGAATTTCCATGTAGCCCGCCTTAAATCTGGGGGTTAATCCCGTGAATATTTTAACAGACATCCATTAATTTGGTTGTTATAATGCCTTATGTATAACGTGCCTGAAATAGCCCATTCTCCGGTTTCTCCCCAGCTTTACTGTATTTCTCTGAGTATTCTGAACCCGGCAGAGGAGAAATGCACTTAAACAAGAAGAATGGGAGGAGGAGTTCCTCGGCTATGCAGCGTGCTCTATTGGCCAGGACCTGCGAGTGAGAGAGAGTGCTCCTTGTTCCCTGTATTAGTGCCTCGTTCATTTAGGGTTCTCCAAGGACAACATTGTTTATGCATCACGGCCCAAAAGGAAAAAAGATAACCTAATAAAACGCCGCCCATGAGCTGCACGGGGCAAGAAACTTCCCTAACCCAGCTTTATGAGAACTTAGTACTGTGTGTGCAGGGTGCATGTGTGTGCGCCTGTGTGTGTGTGTGTGTGTGTGTTACAGTAGTCGCTGCAGCACATAGCCAGGGGGCTCAGTGTTTGATCCCTGGCTTGTAAAATGGATTATCTGGTGGCAGGAGGGTGAAAGGATAGTAGTGTGTTAGCTTTAAAAAAAAGGACACACAAGCGAGTGCGTATGTGTGTGTGTGTGTCTGTGTGCATGCACGCACATGAGTGTGCATGTGATCTCAGCAGCGGACAGCCCAGGGGACTGGGCGGCCCCTGAGGAAACGTGTCTTAAGAAGCTCTCCATGGCTCCAGCTAATGCTCACTTTGTCACCCAAACAGGGCGGGAAAGATAATCAATAGCCTTTGATAGCTACTATTAGGGTTTTAACAAGCTTTTCCTCACGCTGGGCTGCTCCACTGAGGAGAGGCCATGGAGCCAAACAAGCCTTCATCATCCTGTCCCTGGCAACGTCCCTCTCACTGCACATCCTCTATTTCATCTCCTGTTTGCTCACAAACTTCTTCATATCAGGCCCGAAGGTTTCTTTATACAGTAAATGTGTGTTAATGTCACGGTGAATAGGAAGATCACAGCCTCTTTGAACCGCATGTGTCTTAGTTACTACATTTGATATGAATACCCTACGTGGGCTTTTGAGTGAAAACTAACCCAGCAGGACCCGAACCCAACGAGCAGTTTGCTTCTCTCACCCGACTCGAGCCCGATGCAGTTACTGAAAGCTGAGTTTGTGTGATTCTGTCCCTGACGTGCACAGCTACTGACAATACTCTGATTATTGACATGTGCAGTGTAAAGAAAATCAGCCAAGCCAACACGATCGACCTGAACCCGAAACCCGAAGTGAGATTAAAAACCACTAATCTCACTGATGTCCAACTCGACAGGTCCCTGGGGAGTGCACGAAGAATATCAGAGCATTTTGAATAAACAGGCAAACTGCACTCTACAGCGGGGGGGGGGGTCTCATCAACACAAGTCACATTATGACAACTGCACGTTTGCAAAAGTGGCACATTTACGACAATGGAAACGACAACGGATTCTCCAGTTCAGTGGTCAGTGTAAAACAGTGTTGATATGGCAGAGAATGGGGACTACACAAACACACAAACACACAAACACCACAACACCACAACACCACCACCAGTGGCAGCCTCCCACCACGACCAGTAGGGGAGCACCTGAACTAAATCTAATTTGCAGCATCTGCGTTTGTCACATCATTAGAATAATTGTTCCCTCCTCAGCTGTTTCCCTGCTGTTTTGTATCATTGTCTGCCCCTCAAACCCAGATGATCTGTTCATCTCAGAGGCGCACGTGGGATTTTTAAATCTCCATTAAATCTCAAGCCACCTCTTTCAAAATTAGCCCCTTACTTAGAAGCAGCGATCGCTAATGACCGTAATTAACCTAAAATGGAACTTAAATAATTACGGAGCAGGAGGATTGCTCATTCAAGAGAAGTGTAAATTAATCTCCCGTCTGAGAGGCTGATCAAGGTGCATTGTGTTGTATCCCTGCAAACACTTAATCTTCATTTACTAACAAGACGTCTGGAGTGCGGCTGAGCGGCTGCAGTCACCTTGAGAGGCGCAAACGGGTCGCAGGCGAACTGACGAGGGGCCGAGGGGCCGAGGGACAGGGAGTGAGTGATGAACGCTCCCGTGTTCCAAAAAGGCCATCAAGAGCCCCTCGAGCAAGGCCCAATATAAAACACTGTGTGTGTGTGTGTGTGTGTGTGTGTGTGTGTGATGTACAACATTGACAGTGAAAAATCCCAGTAAATTCAAGTGTTGAATTTACAATGAATATTAATACTTTATGGTTAAAAAAACATGTTGAAGGATCATCTTTAAATGTAGAAATAAAACGTGTTTGTCTCAGATTGTGATGATCTGTTGTAAATACATTCGTACGACAGGTCGGCTGCTGCCCCCCCCCCCCCCCCCCCCCTCGTCTCTCTGACACTATGCATGCTGGTACATATTGCTTGGTTAGTTGCACATTACTCTTCACAATGCATTGTGGGAAACAATGAGTGGACTATATAAGGTATAAACTCCACGCCCACGGGTTTTTCTTCAACGCACATCAACAACGGTCCTCGACATGTAGGGCTCCTCCTCTTCCTGCTCTTTCCTCACGTGGGCTCACTCGTACATTGTGTGGACAATTTCCTTAGAGCCTGGAACTTGGACATTTGCGTTCTCACTCACAGCCCCTCTGGAAAACGTACAGACTTCAGGTCAGAAAGCAACTGCAGAGTTTTGAGGTGGATCACCGCAGCGCGATGGGACATGAAACCTCCGGAGCTGAGGGGAAACAGGACTGTCGGGAGGTGTTAGCTTGTAGTTGTGTTGATTTGTAGGAGCCGTGTGCAGCCAGACTTATTCTCACAAGCTCATGACGACGGTTCAGTCTGGAAACAACCTCGTGAGCCAGATCTGATAGGCACCGACCAATCAGTGGAAAGATTGAGATTACATGACTCGCACATTCAGGCATTTCAGGAACATTACAACATGAAGCACAACCTCTCACATCAGATGTTTTTAGAACCTGATTGTGGTCGATAGCTGAAGACTGTGATAACATTTTCCTGAACAGCTGCCGGATTCTCCTCGACTGAAAATCTTAATCAAAGCCCAGCAAGTGATTTAAAGATTTTACTGATGACTTATGAAGTTTTACTATGTGCATCAACAGTTGACTGACTCCTGAGGCTGCAGGAGCAAGATCTCAGATCAGTTTGTGGTTTTCTCGTAGTTCTCAGGGTCCAGCCGGGGACTAAAAGCTGTAAAGACTCAGAAGGACTTCATACGTCTGTTACTGCTCTTAACTCTTATTTTTCATCTCTAGGTGGATTTAAATTGACTATATTTATGTTTTAAATTAAAAAAGGTTTATTGTTTTATCCTTTTTGTAAAGTGTTGTACAAATAAAGCTTATTATTGTCATAAGCTCAGACAAGACTTTGTGATTTCTCTGTCTGTCGGCAAAATACACAAAAATCTACTGAACCAATTCTATTGAAACTCACTGGAACAATGAGACATGGAGAGAATCCATTGATATTTTCTGTCTTTCTGATTTTTGACACTTCTGTGCGGCCTTGGTGGAGATCTGCTCTCTACTGAGGTCCATTGTTCTGTATTAATCTGCTCAGGTGGACGAAGACGTGTTGATGTCTGACAGACAGAGAGAGAACTGTCACCAAATACAGTTGACTTAAGAAGTAAATATTGTTGAGTGGCTTGACAATGTATTTAACTTTAAAAACAGCTCATTAAAGACAATAAACTTCTTTTCTATTCTCAATTCTAAAGAAAAATGATTGCCTATACCCTTTTCGCACAAATCTAATTATATGAATATACATTGTTTCTAGAGAATTAAACAATAAAAAAACAGGTAGGCAGTTTAGTTTGTGAATGACCTTGATGCTTGTATTATCTAAGGAGGGAGGCATGATGGGTAAAGGGATGTGATGGTCCCCCCCCCCCCCCAATGGGATCCAATAACCATTAGAGGGCTCTGGTCCGGTTCATTTACAGTCTTACACAGACTGGGACAAGCAGCACATCTACGAACAACACACAGCAACAGGCTCCTTCCTGTTTCCTCTGGTTCTGAGAGGCTTCATCAGGTTTAAAGACTCCTCCACCTGCACCCCCGGCCACTGACGCTCAGCTCTGGACATCGTGCTGCAGGATGCTGATGTAGGAATGGACGAGTGGGTGAGAGGAACCTGCTGAAAGGCTGGAGGGAAGACAGAGGCAGACTGAAGGAAATCTCATCCGCCTATCTACGTTCCTGGCTTCCTCCTTATCTCATGCAGCAGAAGACGAGAGCGTGGCTTTGTGTGTTTTTGTTTTTTTCTTTATATGGGGTTTACAGTAATTCTCAGAGGGTGAAATTATTCCTGGAGCCCCGAGTTTAATTATTTCCTCTCGTCCACCGACGTAATTTCCGTGTTGATCTGATTAAAGAAATATTACATTCTGCCAGGGCACGGGCAAATTGACTTTGGTGGCAAGGTCTTGACAAGAACCAGACACGCAGCTTTATGCATCAGTAACGGTGTAACCATATTATCCATGCACTGCTTCCTTCAGTGAAAAGCAAGATGCAGGCTGTTTCCAATGAAGACAAAAGAGTGGAGGAAGGAAACTCAGGATGGAAGAGACAACGTTGACGTGCACCTTCTCTGAAAAATACGAATCCCTTGTCATCAGGGCCCAGGAAACGTCAGCTGCATCACTTCTTACATTTCACACTCATTGAATCTAAAGAAGAACGGTGTGATACAGATCGGACATGAGATATAAACTCAGCTGCGACTAAAACTAAAACAACATCATTTTGCAGATATACAGAATCAATATCGATCACAGAAACATAAAAACTCTGATTTGTTTAAATACATTTTCTCAAGATTTGCATTCTTCACGTTAATGTATTTTATTAAACATATTTTTATGTCTTCCAGCAAAATACTTATTTAAACCTCCACGTTTAGATAAGTGCTTTATAAATAAAGTTCATCGTTCTGTTTATTATCCTAAGATTATTGTGAGGCTCACATTTTACAGTTTCACTCAGTATAACCTGTTCAGGATAAGAGGTTCATAATCAATAAACTCAGGATATGGGTCATTATAAATTTATACATATGTATATATTACATTTTTTAATTATTATTTTTGTTGTTTTTTATTTTTTAAAGAGAGGCAAAGGTGAAACAGTTTCCAAATCAACTTATACATTTTGAAATATTGTTCTGTAATTTCTAATATTTCTACAATCTGTTCATAATGGTTGATATTTGTTCATCATTCAAATAAATTAGATTGACTTTCTCTAATTCTGCAGGATGTATAAACAGTTTTTAACTGAATGGAAAAATCTGAGCTATAAACTGTAAAAACAGACCTGATCATCAGATTCTTAATTTGCAGATCTGTGAACTCACCGTGTGCTTCCACCGGAAATATAACAAACTTTAAGCTTGAAATCATGATATGTCATTAATAGTTACCTTATTCCACATGTGTGTTTATATTTTGGAGCCATGATCTTAATGTAAATGTTAAATTAAAATGATGAGAGGGTCAGAAGAGTGAATAATTTCCCTAAATCCACGTAAAGGTTTTTTGGTCTTCACTGACATATTAACACGATGGGTAAATGCACAAAAAAAGCAATGATGAATGTATTTTTTAGGTGTGTCCTAATTTCTTTGACCTATCATTTCTATCTTTACCTCCGTCTGTTAATTTCTACTTCTCCCTGTAGACCTCTCGACGAGCGAAGGGCCATGAACTTGTTGCTTTCAATCACAGGCGCTGGAATCAGAGCAGAGAGATGCAGCAGCCGCACCTGCTCATTGTGAAGATTTGGCAACGACAGCAGCTGTGACCTTGTTGACTGAACTGAAATGTGGTTAAATGAGAGTCTGCCGAGCGAAGGAATTAGTATCTGACTGATTTCAAAACCTAGTAAACAGTTCACTTCTCTTTTTTAAATCTTCACGCTATAAGACATAATATTACATCAGATACACTTGTTTAAGAAAGACATATTTACTAGAAACACCACAAATAGCAGGAAACAAAAAATAGCCTTTTTATATATATATCCCTTAACTTTATTATCTTCAATATGCAGAGGAGTGCAAAGAAAACTGGTTCAAGCCGAGTGAAGGAATGTGTGTCAGCAAATGTTTAAAAGGAGAAGAAGAGTGGGGGGGGGGAGGGGGAGCCGGGGCAGAAGAGTGCAACCATGTGCCGGCTCGTACACCTGTACCCAGAACAGGTGTTTTCCGCCCCACTTGCAGGCCCTCTGATTAGGAACTGCCACGCTTGCCTTACCCCGTCAAAGGCTAGCTAATCCCCCATCAGTGCAGCTCAGGCCCTGGGTAAAATGATGGTTAATTAGCTGCAGCAGAAAGCTACAGGCTGGAGGTTGATGGAACCCCCCCCCCCCCCCCCCCGGTCTCTGTTGTACACACAGACCCGTGGATCCACAGAGACCAGTTTGGAAGCTGAACTCATCTAAACACTGGAGAATGAAATAACTCAGGTGGAGAATAATCCAGTTTAGTATTTATTGTGCTGTTGTCTCGGCCTCAGCTGAAACTTTGGTTTCACTGTTTTATTACCTCCATCTTCTGAGCTACTGTCAGAGCTGAACAGTCCGGCACTTTTACATAACAGCTCTCATTAAGGAGCATTATTATTAATAATGATTACTTATAATAATAAGTATCTTAGATTCGCTATTAGCTTAGAGACAGAGCTGGATGTGGTTATTTGAGTGAAGGGATTAATCGAGCGCACTGTACTTTATTCTGTATAACATGTTCTGTTCCTGGCTAATCTGTACATACATGGGGAAGCAATCAAACCAGAGAGGGGGGGGAACTATAATTATGCGCAGCTGCAGAAGCGGGGGGCCATGAGAGGTTGCATTACCCAGCACTAAACACTTTCACCTGCGCAGCTATGCTACCCCGCGTTAAACACTTTCACCTGGAGGGAGCCACGTTTTCAGGGTTTAATCATATTTCCACCAGGGAGCTGAATAACTGTGCAGCAGCGACTTGGTGCCGGCCGACGCTCGTGAGACGGGAGAGGGCGACGATGGGAGCGATTCTCAAAGAGCAACAGACTAAGCTATTGGTCCAATAATCTGCTTTAACTGCTGCCGTGGCAACAATTCTGTCTTACATGGCAAAAGGGTTCATTAAAATTAAGTAGGTTTATCCCCCCAGGACCATAAATGTGCTTGGTACGTTTGATTGCAATTTCCATGTCAGATTTTAGAAAGTGGAAGAGGAAAAATGTGTCCTAATAATCGCGGCTGCAGAGGAAAAGTTCACGTGGGGCAGCAAAAATATTAGGACTCATCCTCCGGGAACCATGAACATCCGCAGCTGAAGCAGCATTCACCTGAAGTTATGGCAGAAATTATGCCAAGGGACAATAATGAGCTGAAAAAAGGACGTCGTAATTACGGGGATTCGGCTGCTGTGGACAATGACTCTCCACAGTCACTGGGGGAGACACACAGGAACTGGTTCTTGGGCTTCATTAAACACTCATAGGTGTTTTATAGTGTTATCACCAGCACAGTGTTGAATGCAATATGAGAAACAAGGTCGACTCGCTCCGCTCAGCACGTTGCTGCACAGACACAGACTTGCTGACCACCTCCCCGGCCTCTGTTCCTTCAGTCCTCTTTCTTGTAGAAAGGTGTGTGTCTGTGGCCTAACTTGCAACACACCAGACCGAGGGCCAGTATCAGGCCCTCACCTTTGTGGGACCAGGTCTGATCAGACATCATTGATAAAGGCCCTGACACTGACGTTCCTTCCCAGGCCGGACTCGTCCCTCAGCATTCAGGGTGAAGTTCTTCTTCTTTAGAAAAGCTCTTAGTGTGGCCTCCTCATCTGGAACCCAATGTGCCTCAGGAGACAGCTGACGCCTCCAGCAACACGACCCCGAGCACCACACGGGCACGACAACCTGTCAACCCCAGGAAGGGAGGGACTCCTGGAGAGGGAAGGTGGCTGTGATGGGGACTCTCACTGGGAGCTGGTAATAATCGGCAAAGTGGGAAATCCTTGTGGTTAAAAACAAGAAGATTTAAGTTCTACCACATTTAGTTCTGATGTTATCTAACCAGTTTCTGCCATTGCTGCAGAGTCACCTTGACTGTGGCCACGACTTACAAGGCTTATATAGTGGAGCTGCCATGAAAGGTCCTCGCCCTCCATCATGAGCAACTTGGGGTCGAGTGATCGCACGTGGACCAGAGGATTGAACCACCAACCCTGCGAAAGAACTCCCTCCATCACATGACCCTAGGGGCCCCGGGCCCTCCAAGCCTGAAGCAAAATGTAAAACCTCAAATGATCCTACACTACACTTGACAGGAACAAACCTGCTTCACAGCATTAAGATGTGAACTCTCTCGCAGCCACCAGGGCTCAGGGTGCAAAAGGTTTTATCCAACCACAGTACTGAAAGTGAAATGTGTTGTTTCAGAGTGGACAGAGCACAACCTGAGTTTGAGAGGAAGACAGGAGAGGATGTTATCCACAGCAGAGTGGAGGATGCTCAGGCGGGAGGGGGGGGGGCTGAGCATGAGACCGTCCAGGGGAATTTAGGTTTTGGCAGGAGTCTCTCTCTGTGGAGCTGCTGGTACTCACAGATCAGAGCTGTGCTTCCTCCAGGCACACCATGCAATACACTGAGGTGGTGGAAACACATGTATACAGACCAAGACTCACATCCTTGTATGCAGACACACTCACACACACGCCTGCTGTACATACACATCTTCCCTGCAGCCATAAGCACTGCTCTGTAACCTAATTAAAAGAACAATTAAGTCTGAGGCAATGGAGATTGGAAATGAGGGCTGCTCCGTGTGTGTGTGTGTGTGTGTGTGTGTGTGTGTGTGTGTGTGTGATCATCGAGACCATACAGTATCTGAAAAAAAGATTTACGTTTGTTGCCACATTGTCTGACAGTCGCCCCTTTACCCCCGAGCAGAAGTCTGCCGCTCATTTGAATCGAGGCTTAAAACATTTGTTTTTTAATTTATGGCATTGAATTTGGCAGCGTTCACACTCCATCATTTATCATTTATATACTTATGTTTGAACTGTTTGATTCAAATTATGTTTACTTTTATTATTCTCTTACTCTTTTAGATATTGTTGACCTATTTCCATATCACCAGTTTTGTATCCATCCATTTACTACACATCTTATACTTTTAATTAACACTACTGCTACTGAGGAGGGAGAGGAGGAGCAGAAGGGTGGATGAAGAATGACAGGAGATGGAGGAGAAGTTGGGAAGAGGTTAGGAGGCAGAGGGAAGATGGAGAGAGTGGTTGGAAACTGGAAAGACTGATGGAAAGGGAAAGGATGACCAGAGAAGAAGATTGGTAGTTTCGGCCTCCGTTTTCTTTTTCCCTTGCGATGGGGGCAGCAATTAAGAAGAATGAGATAATGACAGAAAGAACCAGAAGAACGAGGCATGTGAATCAAACTGTGTGACAGAAAGGGGGGGAAATGAAAGATAGAAAGAATGACAGACACGGAGAACCAGGGCTTTGGAGAGCGTCAGTGAAACCTAATAGAAACCAGTGCAACAGCAGAGTCTCCTGCCAAACAAGGAGGGGGGGGGAGGGGGGGCGCTGGCTGCTCTTTTCAAAATAAGCGCATTAGCCGGTGCCGCTTCCTCTTGCCGGGAGTTCCTGCCGCATATTCTGAAAAGCCCCAAACCGCACCGGGGAATATTTTTACTCCGCTGCCATTGACAGGATGAAAAATGACACCTGGGATATGTAAACAAATGATTACATCGCACGTGGCCACGAGGAACCATACGTGCCCATTACTGTTCACCACGGAGCATGTATCAAGACAGAGAATAATGAAAACAGTCATATTTATTCATATGCATGCAGGATATACTGTATGTTTGCAAATAAACTGATAATTCCCATACTCAGGCGGTGTGTGGTGATTCATGTGTGGCGCCGCCCTCCAGGGGGTACATGTGCCTCCGTTGTTGTTTGCTTTGACTCAGGGTGTAATTACTGTGTGTATCCAGAGACTGGGCAAAATAATTTCATGAATCATGTTCTTATGCATCTGTGGTCGTTTGTTTCCTGAATCCAAATTAGCTGCCACGGCAAGTAGCATGTTATTACCCAGAATGAAAGAAATATGTTTTATATGGTAAATGAACAGGGATTTGTGATGAGTTATCATCGTTATTAAGATGGTAATACAAGAGCCTCGATCAAGGAATAACGGGCGGAGACGGCATTCGCACACTTTTAGTGGGAGAGGAAATGTTAATTAATAAAACTATTATGAAATTAATTAAGCAAAGAAACTAATTACTGACGATTTAAAAAGTTGTAAAACTATGCTGCTTTTTTTTACAGCACCAGAGCAAGTTAAGAAAACCTTTCCGCTGCTGAACAGTAAAAGTTTTAATTGTGACTAAAGACATATTTAGATGCTGTACTTTCTTTTCTTTTTGTTAGAAGGCAGAAGTAATACAATCATTTACGGAAGTGTCCTGTAACCAGCGTGAGCACGTTGTGATGTTTCACTGGTCACAGCAGAAAGAGGCAGAAAGATTGTGATCGTGGTTAAAAACATTAACTGAAATTCGGTGATGAAACTCTACTAAAGCTGAGATCTTATATATTTTGTGTCTCTGTGTATATTTACATTCATCTTTCTGTGTGCATACAATCTGACAGCAGTGCAGTTAATTATGTTCATCCGTCTTCTGCTCCTCCAGTGCAGATATAATGAGGACTGGTGGTGTAAATGAATCACTGATGTTGTGCTCTTAAAGCAGACAGAGGTGTCTGATTACCTCTCTGTCAGCAGGGAGCAGCGAAATGTCCCGAGCAGCCAGAGGCCTTGAAGAAGAAGAGGAGGAAGAAGAAGGGAAAATATGGATTGCAGGAGAAGGGAGGAAGGGTATTTAAAGGGTCAGGTCAAATACACACACCCACACAAGGTCCTCCCATTGCTCCCATCACTCTCACTGATGAAAGGTGTGTCTCCGCTCATGGGTCGTTTGTTGCAGGCATCTCCATGGACGGCTCATTGGAGAGTGCAAGGACCCCTTCATCTTTCACCGTGACAGGTCTCGGACACTGGGCCCCCGTGACAGACGACCCATAATTCACTGGGGGGGAGTGGAGCTAATGGCCTTGACTCCAGGCCTCGGTAATGATCATGTCCAGATTTCTGGTGTCAGGCCCCGCCCACATGAGCAGGTTGTTGTCACTGTGTGTGGATCAGACGCCAGGAGGCTCCTCCCTCATCAGTTACTGTCTCGTCTCATAAGAGGGTCCAGGATGTAAGAGTGGACGTTCCACCGCGATGTCACATCTGCAATCTGTACATTTATATATAAGAAACACTGCATTTAGTACTTTGATGTTTATGAACTAAACTTCACAGAGTTAACACGCTGCCAGTTTCCTCAGCAAGTATTTTACTTTAGATTAAAAATACGTCAAGTGAGTCCTACTCTCTTTAGAAAGTTACCAGGAAAATACACTCATGTAAAGGGCGAATATTAAGGCTACTGTGAAAAGCAAACTGTTAATTTCCCAGAGCAACTGTTGTGTTGGCTCGACGACAGGAAGTGATTAACTCTGCTACAGATTATACATTTTTATGCATTTTTTGCTTTGTGTCTTTTAATTACATATTGTCTGGGGGCGTTCCGTGATTTTTGTCTCCGACTGTCGGTTCAGTATAGAAATTCAATTGTTCGCTGTTCAGTGATCCGTGGATTCAGTGAAGTTCCAACACGTAACACAAGGACAGAAAGTATCGAGAGTTCACGTGAACCCGTCGCCTCAGTTACACTTCACCAGGTTGTTTTCCATCCAGAACATAAACTGTCTCCTCCCCTTCTCTCGACCAAGCTCCTCGTCATTCTGCCTGATTTAATGGAGCAGAAAACCTCTAAAAATCATCTTTAAGGAAATGTTCTGAAGTGACTTTGAGTGTTGGAATGAAATTCAACAGGATGTTCTCTTGTCTTTTTCATATCCAGCGACAGGACAAGCTCAGCGTGGTTGAAAAGATCTAACGACGCAGGTTTGACGGGCCTCGTCTCCACGTGTAACCGAATCCCTTCCAGCGAGGAGGGCCGACCCAGCGGCTCCTCATCACTCTGCGGGGAAGACGCTAACTATGATTAGTAATAGCGCCATTGATTTGCACCGAGCGGCGGACGCTTGCTCCAATCCTCCTCGCTCAACTAAATACATGTCAGAGATCTCTTCTTTTTTTTGTTAAAGGGCACATTTCACGTTCAGCGAGAGGGATCAGGAACTTATTAGAGCGTTTGTGATTGCAGCGAGTGCGAGTGCTGACAAGAAAGTGAGGGCTCCCCGTGCCAGACAGCGTGGGATTCGGTCTCTCACAATTTAACTACAGAGACGAGTTCAGAGGAAATAATATAATGTTGACCTCATGGAAAACTGAGCAGTTAAGTACTTTTGTCTCTGCGAAGCCCAGTGAGACTCACCTCATGGTATCAACCCACACGTGTTCAATCTCCAGAAATAATCATCTGATACTAATCACCGAATCACACAGGCAAAGGATGTAATTATATTTTTTTCCCTTTTCTACCACTGTAAAAGCTTGAGGGGTGTGACACCATAAACTTTCATATGCCAAACGACTCATTTGGAATTGAAAATGAGGTGGAAGCACGTTACAAAAAGATGAATAAAGATGGGCAGGGAGGAGAAGTGGGGGCCATGAAAACTGAACTCTTGCTTATGAATATGCATATTCATATTTGGACCCTGGTCGGTGAGAAAAACAATGGGGACTCCAGAGTTTGCTGGCCCCTCCGAGCGCATTCAGCCCCGTCCCATACAAAGACACAGATTTTCCGCTGAGGCCTCGTCAGGGACGGCGTGGAGGGAAGCTCAAGCACCCCTGAGTGTCCCTGAATCAGACAGACAGGAAGTGGTCCTGCGAGAACCCCCGTCCCCACAGCGATTCCCATGAATTCCCACAATTCCACTGGCCCGTTGGTTGGTTACAGATTCAACTATGCGCCACCGTGCTCCCCTTGAACGCAGTCATAAAGGGACGAGAGGGGGGGTGACGAGCGAGACGGAGAGAGACGGGAAAAAATTATATTTCATTCACCGTCACAACATGACCCAGATAACAGTAGATTGGCCTTTTTGAGTCGGGACAAAATTGCCTTTGTGCCCAAAGTTACAGGAGCTGAAGAGAAACAAAAAGCCAAACGAAGAGAGGGTGCTTCAAAGGTTAATCCGCTACAAGCCAGATCAGAGCGTCCCTTCTTTAAGGAACAGAGGAAAATCTATGTCTCTTCTCTTTCCCTCCGTCCTCTTTTATGTCTGGCCATAAAGAGCGGGTTTTATGTACATTCGAATGGCTGAGGCTCACAGAACATGCATGCGAATGAGAGGGAACCACAGGGGGCCGATATATCTTTACAAACACATATGCACATGGAGAGAGAGAGAGAGCGAGGACGGGACAGAGAAACGGGAAATATATAAAGACAGGGATAAACAGAGACGAGGAAGCGAGCGAGAAGATGCAGGGATTGAAAACGAGGAGGTTCTGATGGAGAGAGGAAGAGACGGAGGGAGAGAGACGGTCTGGAGTTAAAAACGGGGGGGGGGGGGACCAGTCTGGTGCTTTAATCGCAAAATCAGAGCTGAAGGAGCGAGGCAGGCATGCAGTCATCATAACCGATCCCATCTGAGAATACTATTACAGGCCTGCCTCTGGTTGTGGCTAACGCTACCGGGTTTACAGCACAGGCACTGAAGCTTTGCCTTTCAGCCATGACCTGCTTTAGTACCTGCTGAAAACTGTGCCTGCTTAATATCAGAGCATTCATCGATTCCTGTGCTGCAGCAGCAGCTGCTTCCAAATGACCGGAATCTGCCTTTTAAACACTTAAAGTGAGATTTTATTGATCTAAACTTGTAATTTCTCCCTTGATTTAATGTTGTGTATACTACAATTTGTAAATGTCTCTAATTGACCAACATGTGACAAAACATGAACATTTTTAGGATCTGATATCATTTAAAACGTCAGATTTTTAATAGTGCTGTAAAACCTGGCTTGAGATGATTTTATACGACAATATAATATCCAAAATGAGGAGAGAAATTGAGCAGCCCCATCTCATATTTACAGTATAGGTCTGTTGAACATGTGCCAACTTACCTGCAGGTCTGGGGGATGGAGTGATGGATAGAGGGAGAAGGAAGGTGGTATGAAGCGAGGGGGAGGAAGGAGAGATGCTGGAGGGAAGCAGGAGTCTGGAGTTAAATATTAATCCGTGGTGATTCATCTGCTGTGGAAGCCTCCAGGCTCCTTCTGCACACCGCCAGCTGTTGGCCCCTGTCTCTTGGCCCTGGACCTGGATGTGAAAGGCTGGGCGGCTGCCCAGGGTGCCCAGGCATGAGCTTCCTTGGCTGAGGGAGAGGCAGCACAGGCCAGGGCAGGTGGTGGACGTGGCCAGGATGTGTGACTGTGCGTGACAGTGTGTGTGCGGCTGTGCCTGTGTGTGTGTTATGGGGAATTACACATTCTGTATAACCACAGCTGTAGGGTCTCACAGTCTAACTCTGGAGTCGCCACAATAAGTCACACCCGTGGAGGGCAATGAGACTTGACACCGTCAGGTTGAGAGGTATGAAGACGCTGGGGCTGCTCCGGGAGAGAGGGATGGATGAAGGGGGGGGGGCAGGGAAGCTTCGAGTTGAACCTTCATGTTGTCGTGCAGTAACATCTGGTTCAAAGTGAATCAGTCATTCAGCAGGATGTAAATAAAGATGGATGACGTGTCATGAACATAGGTGCCACCATCTTTTGACATACAGTCTATGGTTTGGTCATTGTCCAATCCACTAACATGGATGAGGTGCAGTTTAAGACCTATACTGCAGCCAGCCACCAGGGGGACATGACTTGGTCTCACTTCAGGAGAGCGGCCGTGTCTTTCATCTTGTTGTCTACACCTCCAAACACCAACATGCACAGGATATTCAAAGCAGTTACAGTGCTCATGTACAGTTTGGAGTTTAATACAGTTGCAGTAGTATTAGTACCAAATAGTGGGTGGTCAGTGGGGGGGGCGAGTGAGGCAGACACACACAGCTGCTGCTCTGGCCATCGCACAAAAGCTAAAGTACATTTCCTGGATCCTCAAGGACACGAGGAAGCAAGAAACAAAAAGAAACCAGAGTTTGCTTGAAGCATTAAAAAAGGTTCTCAAACTGTGAACTGAACAGTAACTTGCAGAAAAGTTGCGGACATGGAAAATGCAACAGCACATTGTGACAAATAAAACGTTGGAATAAAGAGCTGTGATTAGTTCGCTCCGGCTGCTTGATAAACATTTTCTGTCAAATGGTAAATGCTCAGTATTTATTTAGCTCTTTCCAGGCCCTGAGTCAAACTCTATGAGTCTGTGAGTACATCGGTGCTAAGCTAACTATAAATCAGCCCAAGTCCCTTCATGCATCACACATGAACCCAGTTTCCCAGTTTATTATCTGCACATGGAAAAGTACTTGACACAGTTCTGCAGAGTTTCCTTGTTGGTTTAACGTGTGAAGCTCAGATATGAAGGAAACTTGAGTTTTGTCTTCCAGGTTCGGTTTAACGAAAACAAAGCTCGTGAATTTTACGACTGTAACGGTATTTACAACACCTTTATAACTTTGTACACTCACTCTGTCATAAAGCCATGCGAGTGCATAATGAGGGTGGGACCACGGCAGAAAAATATTATGCAATTACAATCCTTTCTCACAGAACAATAAAAGAGCTGGATGCCGGGCAGCAGCGTCTGCAAATCGCTCCCACTCGGGTTCAGTGGAGAGGCGAGAACAACAGGATGCAGTCAGTCTGTGATGAAGATACTCGCGAGGAAGACAAAGAAACTAGAAACTAGAAAGAGGTGTTTCTGGTGGTTTCCTGGCAGGTGTGTGCAGCTGAGCTTTGACTCAAACTCCACACTTAGACTTGTTTCAGTGTTCACTTCAAACCAGACAAGAAAGAGGAGGGAATGAAAAAGAGAAATGTTCAACTGCAACAGGAGCCAACAGGACGCCAGAGAGGCTCAGGGACTCACTTTCCCCCCAATTGTGTTTTGACTTCTTCCCATTTTCTCCCCCACAAAGAGTCTCACTCCGGGATGACTCACTCTCCAGCAGAGAGGCAAAAATAATTTTACAAAATACTGTAACTGCCAACATGAAAGTGCAGCTCTGAGGTGCACGAGTTCACGTCCGCAACCTTCATCTAAAGAACACGTTTTCAGGATCATGTTGTAATACTGAGTCATAAGTTCTTAACACAGTTCATGGCTAAACTGGAAAACATCAAGCTTCAATTACATTCCTTTGTCAGGTTGAATAACTGTATGTGTGTGTAGATATATATATATATATATATATATCTGTAGGTCTGTTAACACTATTGTTTAGGTCTTAAATTTATGAAGAACTTTACATGATACATTTAATCATCGTCGTCATTTTTCAGTTAACTTTTTAGGTCGTTTAAATCTCGACAAAAGGGTCATGAACAGTTTTTAAACTCTGTTGTACATCTCCATGTCTAAATCGAAGGTATTTCTTCATTAGAAACTCCTGGAGAAAGTGTCTCAATGCTTCTCAGCAGCTTGTTAGAACTCCTCGCTGAAACCAGGAAAGACAGCTGAGCCCCTGAACTCCCTCCATGCTTCCACCGTCCATGTCTGACATCACACAACTCTTTTACGAATACATTACATCTTCAAAACCCTTCTCTCACAATCTGTGTTCATGTATGACGCCCCCCCCCCCACACACTCTCACAGCACCTAATAACAGGGCAAAGGCTATGAGGAGGAGGAGGAGGAGGAGGAGGAGGAGGAGGAGGAGGGTTACTACAGCATCTTAGGGAAAGAGAGCAAAAATTTGAGAAGAGAAGAAAGAGAAAACGCTGGGTCATGAATTATAGAGCAGATCACTTTCGTCTAGGTCCAGGGAGAGAGAGGGAGTGAGCGAGTACACGAGAGATGGAGATTCACCCTCTATTCTTCCGTGCCCCGTCTGGTACGTGGGAAGCCACTGGGGAGAGCAATTTATGGCCAATTGAAGCAGCAGCAACATCTCTTGGAAGGCAACGAGTGGATCCATAGCAACGATCCTTGCGGGGCATATTAATCCCCTGCTTTATGTAGTGCTAAGTGTACAATAGTAATCAGGATTGGAGCAGGCCCCACTGATCATTAAGGGAAAAGGCTATATAAAGAATTCATAATGGGATTAGCCCACGGCGAATGGAGAAAGAGAGAGAGACAAGAGAGTGTGGGGGTAGATGTCTGGAGGATGAGGACAGGCAGAAATGGGCAGAGGGAGGGCGGGTGGCTGGGAGGCAGGGAGGGGTGGCACGACGCTGGAATTAACTCACCCATCAAATTGCAAAGAGGAATTTTAATTTACAGGTTAATGTCGTATTGTGTGACTAATCACAGAAAACCGTTTCAATGAACCAGTAGGAAATCGGGGAAATGAGACGCTGCGACGAATGAAAATACTCTGAGTATAAATAATGTGTTGAGACGTTCACAGAGGATCTTAAATGTGCATCCGAAGCCTGGTAGAAAAGACTTGAAGGGGAAAAGTCACAGGAAGCCGCCTCTGGCCACAGGGGGAAGACACACACACTCTCTCTCCAATGAATGATTACAAGGTAGAGTTCAAAGCTGTGACTGCTGCGTATTCCAACAAGCATTCAATACACAAAAATAATTTAAATCCCCATGCAGGCGTGTGGGGGGGTTGACATATTCCAGCCAGCATGGGGGACGCCTCAGGAAACCCACTCACCTGTCAGCTTTCCACCCAGGTGAGGCAGCGGGGGGGAGGCACCGCAGACGAGTGGAGCATCGTCCAGTGAACAACTTGTCCAACTGCAGACAGCCTTTCAAAATAGGTCAAACCCAAATGGGCATCAGAGCCTTATCAGTGTACTGAGCCATATCTGGGAACCTGGCTCAGTTCTGCAGGAGCTACAAACTTAAAGTGTAGAGTCTTGTATGAAAAGCACCTTGACCCCATCACCAGGCCACCAGAAGTCACAAAGAAAGTTCAGCCTTTGCAGCACTAATTCTATCTGGGGCCTTGGCTCAGCTCGCTCCGGGTAGCTCCTTCATCACTGCGGCAGACCGGGGGGAGGACTTTATTACAGCCACAGCTCGTTAGCTTGAGTGGTCTTAATGAAGCAGCGTGGCGATCAGACAGAAATCATGCTGCCGAGGCCCTGCGTCATTACACCAGCCTTTAATTACGTTGATATATGGCTGGGATGGGCCTCGATGCCACGGAACTCACCAAGTCTGACTGGACTTCAGTCTCCTCCACTCTATCACACGATGTCCTGAGTGCAGGTAAGTCTCAGAATCACAAGGCAATACCGGCTCCTTCCTATTGTGCCAATACTAAATTTAAAATTCCATCACACTTTTTGTAGATTTGACAGTTTTATAACCAGAATCTCAAGCGTATTTCAGATTTGCACCAGACTCTTGTTTCAGCGTGAAAGCGCCTTTGAAAGAGCAATCAGAGCATCATTAGACACTGAGTCCCTCCACTGAAAGTGTGGATAGAGTTTTCAGTCCCAGCATGCGTCTCCGCACAGCAGGTGGCAGAGAGGATCTCGGGACAGATCGGGAATCGGGGCCAAGTCTCGGTGAAATCGGAAAAGCAATTTGACTGGGTGAGAACAGAGCTGAGAAAAGGTACTGTTGTTGTTTCATTACTATTCATGAGTTTACTTCAGTTTATGTTTTATCCAACTGGGGGTTCCAGGACGTCCAAAAGGCCCTCGAGGGGGTTTCAGAGCACCGCAGAGGACATTAGTGTCAAATAGTGGCAGGAAATAATATCTTGTCCACTAGGAGCCGCACACAGGTTGATATCTGGAAGAGTTTATGGGAAGAAGAGCATAAAGTAAAGTGTACAACAAAGTAAACTTAATAGAAAGTGTTGTTTAAAATTCTGGATCCATGTCAAAGTTGCACGTGTTCTTTCTTGGCCAATGTCCCGTCTCTGATATGAACTCTCACACAAGTTTGTCTTTCACATATGAGGAAAACAGCAGGAGATTGTCTGTGTTCACAACAACAGGAAGATGTCGAGGGGAGAGGTGTGAGGAGAGCAGGCAGGAGGGAGGACATTACGTATAAATACAAAAGCTCATCAGCACTTTATAGTCAAAAACCATTGCATCTCGTTTTTTCCAAGTCGAAATCTTCATTTGTATTTATTACATTTATGACTCTTTCTAATCCTGAGATATTTGTGTTATTCTGGTTTTTCACACATTTTCTTGCTTCTCAAATGGACAAACACTCAGAATATGTCGAGAACAACTGGCGCTTACATTTGTGATCTCACATCCAGCCGTCTTTATGGAAACATGGGGTTCAGTGCATGTCTGAACCCAGCATACGTTTGTCTGTTCACTAGATTCTTTGTAACCTTCCTGAAAATCAAACCAACAAACAAACCAACGGACAACAGAACCTCCTCGGTCGAGGTAATTACCCAGATTCATCTTTTTAAGTGAACCATACTTTGCTGCTTCTGTCTTCTACCAACTGTAATGTAACATGTTTGGGATAATTTGTCAAAAATAGTTTCAAGTGACATGAAACCTCTGAGGGGTCTCAGAGGTTTCCAAAATCCTTCAGTGGATAAATATTAAACCACACATGAAGCTGCAGCAGCACGTGTGCAGGAGGAGAACAGCCGTCCACTGCTGCTGCTCAGTGAAACATAGACCACTTCTCTTCCTCTGGACTCAGAGTTATGATAGCTATATTGTGTCATGCTTCCGTACCTCCTTCATTATTCAAAATGAACAGGAATCCAGTTATATAATACGAGGGCAGAAGTTCTTATGCGATTTGGAAAGCTCAGCACTCGACATCTCTACTCTGTGTTAATTGGTTTTGCTTTTGAAAGGCCATCATTTTCTTTCGGGCCCATTAACCATAATGCTCCAGAGTCCAGGATTAGTTCACTCAGTGAGACTGCTGTGTTGTCGTTAAATTCAATTTAATGTGGCACCCACCAGTGCTAATTACTAACCCCCGCTCACTGCTCCGTGGTATTCTAGTCACCGGTCCTGTGAAAAGATTTCTAAACTAGAGCAACGCTCCTTCACCTCTTGACCTTCTCCTGGGTTTTGTTCTTTGTGCGTTTTAAAAACTCTCCTGTTCATTTCTAGTGTTTTTAAATACTTCTTCATTCTTCATCACCACTAAGTGTTTATTTCTAAGACCGAGGGTAACTGGTGATGATTCTGAACAACGAACTGAGGTGACAGGACTGAGAGAATCTTACTTATAACTACTGAACTCTTCCTCTTGAGTTGATGCTGCGATAACAATGTATTTTATTTTGTATTAAGTTTGATATGTGACTCGCAGCAGGAAGGTTCTTGGTTTGAACTACTGTTCGAACTTTCTGTGTGAAGTTCGCATGTTCCCCAGGTTCTGTTTAGATTTTGTCTGGGTCCTCCAGCTCCATCTTTAACTGCACACTCTAAACTAAATGTATGAGTGAATGGGTATTTGTCACACGACAGCCCTGCTTCAGTTCATGTGTAAACTCCAAATTGATTCAGATTAAGCCACAGTCATTCTTAAATCAAACAAGTTCTCCCTCCTGAAGAAGAAGGACAGTTAATCTGTTCATGACTTAATAAACCACTTAATGATGAACGTGTTCGTACTATTGCTTCTTGAACGAGGCCCAACAAGTCACTGCTACCGAAATAAATGTGAATTATTCTGGGTTTACTTGCCTTCACTGTAAATGACAAATTGTGCCCAGTCTTTAAGTTTAGTTTCCTTTTTCTCCTTCTGTGATGTCACATTCAGCATCATAAAGACCATGTACCTTTTTATATGTTTTTACTTCTTCGAACTCAACTGTGACTGATGTTCAAGCGCTTGTTGAATGGAAAGAAACTGAATGAGGGGCTGAGATAACGAAGATTTGCAGAAGTTACAGGAAGAGGAGACAAGCCCCCGTGAAGCTTCACACTGAATCCAGGTGTAATGTTTCCATCGCTGTCGATCTGGAGTGGAAACAGAAATGCAGGCTTGTTTAACCCAAGAGTGAACGTTGAATATTCGTTT
>CM048050.1:22370000-22527500 GCA_026259375.1 Verasper variegatus
CACTGAAGTTGTGTGTGGAGAGAGGTGAGATGAATGAACTATCCAGAAAAAGAAGGAACAATAACGAGCAAGAGAGTGGGGAAGTAAGGACGAGTAAAACAGAAATAATGGGAGAGGAAAAGAGACAATGGGAAGTTAAGTGAACAGCACTGAACGGATAAAGTGGGAGCAAGCACGGATGCATGTCATTTCCTGAGAGGCCTTTCCATCAGTGAGATCATAGCTACTAATTTGATTTGTTCATGGGAAGGGGGAGGTATAACTGCCTCTGTAGAAAAAGATTTACTTAGGGTAAATGGCTGGAGCTGCCAGTCGTGACTGCTGTGGTGTCCGACACGAGGAACAATCACAACTTCACATTTCTGTCTCGCTCTAGAACTTAATCTGAGAACTGGGAGAATGTGGAGAATCCTTCAAAAGGATGAGTTTTACATATCTGACATAGAAGTTTGTTTATGGTACAAATTAGAAAACCAGTGCAATTGGCATTAACTATAAATATGAAGATGACTGAGCTGCACCAAATATAGTTTCATTTCAGTAACATTCAATAAAAATACATCCGAACTGAAACAGCTCAGGGACAATATGTATCAACGCTTCCTGTCATAAATACACGAGCAAGGAAACTAACAATGCAGAACGCAGTCCTTGAAGGCAACACGCCGCTGACAACACACCCTCCGTTATTTGCAGGCCAACAGACAACTGTGCACGGGCCCATTCCATGTTGTGCAAGCGTCTCTTTCTTCATGCAGCTTAAGACATTAAGAAGGCATGAAAATGGCAGCGAGCTAAGCCTTGGGCAAATAGCAAATAGCATTAGCCACCGAGCAGACATTGCATTTCGCTCATTCCAATATCCATCTGTGCCTGCGGCTGTGCTAGCTAACTGCTATCAGACGGGCTTATTCACAGACATTCTCCACAGCTCCACTGCTTTTTACAGCAAAATTCAATCTTTGGTAATAAGTGAATTTGAGATGGAGCATAAGCGCAAAACGAAAAAAAGCAAATCCAAATCCATGTTGGTTTTATCTAACAATGTATTTCATGGCCATATTCCAAACTTTTATGAGAATGAGTTATGAATGAGCAGCAGAAAAATGATTATACGCTCGGCATGATGTTTCAATAACACATTCATCATATATGGCCAGAGAGGCTGACAGTTGGGTTGGATGGAGGGAAGGTTTGAAAGACAAGGAGGGGGGGGGGATTTATTGACTTACAATGAAAAATAGTAGAGAGCATCTTGTTCTCTGTGCTCATCTTCAAATTCATTCTGTATTTGGACCTCAGCTACGCACCTGATAAGTTTTGTGACTTGGGTTAGAGTGTGCCGTACAACACGTATAAACCTGCTACACGTGATGTCTCCACGACCACATTTCACCTCGATGACGCACACACGTAAAAAACAAACACCAGCCAGTCTGTCGATGCTGGTAAAAAGAAAAAAGGCTTTGGTTAAACCATCTATCCACCGACTACTCACTCCCTCTCTTTACTTCAATCCTCCTTTTACTCTCTCACACACACACACACACACACACACACACACACACACACACACACACACACACACACACACACACACACACACACACACACACACACACACACACACACACACACACACACACACACACACACACACACACACACACACACGCGATGGCATTGCCCCCACAGAAATAGAGTTGTGTGTACCATCCAATTATCTGTCAGGGGTGAATAATGGCCCCAATAATATATTCACACTGCCGCTGCCGATCAATTTTTAATCAAGCTGAGAAATATGGAGGAAGTGGAGCTAAAATGACCCACTAGGAACTCTCCCACTATGCCTGAGCAGAGGAGTCCCTAATTCTGCACCAATCAAATTACTTAGTCCCCAGACCCCTCCCCAGCGTCTCCAGCCCAACCCACCATCAGCCCCACCAGCCGTAATGGTGCCTCCCAGTGTGGGACCAACTAATCGTTACTACTGGTTTGTTCTTTCATAAGAGCAAAGGTCAGAGGGCAGGGGCCTTATTAAAGAAATGTTCTCTGATGATAAAGTGATTAGCTGTTACAAGCTGGATGGGATTGTTTTAATCCTTAACTGGGCTTTTTATGTGGAGAAGCCATTTTGTCCCTTTAGCTGTTTTTAAATGACAAAACAAGGGAACATCGCTCTACTCAACTGTAACGACTTGAGAGTTTGGGAACAACAGTGTGACAGTATAAAGTAAATGCATGAAACTTTAGGTATTAATTATTCAGTTAATAAACAGAAAGGTGGTGGAGATAGTAAACGTGCTAGAGGATTAGTAGCCGAACGCCAAGTCTCCTTTTTGCTCTGTTTTGGTCTCCACCAACTCCTGAGACCAGTAACTGCTCATGGTTATGTTCAACAGTGGTTTTAGTTTTCACCATCCAGCTCACTATCTTTATTCATTTATAAACATTATGTAGAATTCATGTGTGTAAATCTGTACATTTCCACACTATCGACCTCTCGTGCACTCCGCCCTACAGGGGGCGCCCCTGTGCACCTGCGATCGGGTCACTTGCGCTGAGGGCAATCAGCAATGAAAGCTTTCCCATTTGTAATAAACTGCAGCCTCTCAGAAGAGCAATCCTAGAGAGAATCCTCCATCCTCTCTGCTCACTATAACAACAGGGTCTGTAAAACAAATGAGCGGGGAGGTAATTGCAGACAAACAAAAATTACATTTCCAATAAAGGTTTGTGTCTCTTTGGGCTCCCAGAAGCCCCTAGCCCTCCTCAACTGTTTAACAGCCTTAATATACCCTCTCATCAGCTTCCTGTTGAGAAGCCGCCAGAGAGAGGTTATCACAGCACAAACAGAGCTCATCTAATGTGAACAGGTTGAGGGTTTAGTGGTTAAAGCGCTTTTACACCATTAAAAGGGGAAAGCGATGGTGGGGTTAGATGGATGAGAGCATTAGACCAAACACAGACAGTTTACATGGACCATACTTTATACCTGAAGACATTCATGGCACCGCACTAAAGGTTTCATAATAAGAAGATGTAATAATGAGCCGGAAAAACAGATTTACTATGCAAGCAAAGAACCTCAGGCAGGTTTCAGGTTGGAATACAAAGAGAGGCGCTCGCTAAAAGGACAATTATTTGATTTAATCAAAAATTATAAATATGAGATGTAAACGTTAAAGTGTTTCTAAGGTGTTTTGGATCAATTGGCACCTTAAACAAACAAAAGGCTTTTTACTTTTCTCCTAATGATGAAGTGAAGTAGGCTGAATGTGTCGTGTCAGCTTCTCTCAGGCAGTTTGAGGAGAAGGTCAGAAAGCAGCTGTTGCTCTTTTGTCCTTGTTGATTCAGTTTGTCTGCATTTTACATGATTTTTCAGATTTACTGTCCTTGGCTTGACACAAACTAATGTTACCCAGACTTTCACCAGTACAACTCCCCTTCGCCTCTTTGGAAGCTTTGTCGTCTCGTGTTGCTTTGAAACTCACAAAGTACCAACCAGCAGATTTATTTATAAACTGTGTTTCTACTTGTAGTAAAACTCACAGATTTAAAACCAGAGAAAAGCCAATACTTGAACAGCTGGAGCCTTAATGCTTGATACATGATAAACTGTTATCAAAGTAATGTTGATGGATAATAGTTGAACGTTTTAGGGAAACACTGTGTGATGATTGGATTATAATCCACAGATAAAGAGAACAGCAGCGTTTCCCAAGGCCGAGATACAGAATCATCAGGTAGAACTAATAATAATATAGTACAATACAGAGTACTTTTACTCTGAATCACACACACACACACATCTTTGAACACTCATACAGTTTATGACCACACACACACAGTAAGAATTCCACTGAGTGCAGCAGCAGCCTTCTCCCTGCAGCACTGAGATCCAATCAGCCTGTTTATCTGATGGTGAACCTGACATTAGGCCAAACTAAAGGTCCCTGCTCAGCTTCCTCTTATCAAACCTGCAAACACTGAACTCTGCGGCCTGGCCCCTCACGGGGGGGGTGGGGGGGAATTGATTACAGCCTCGGGCCGAAACAGCAGCGCGTCCGCAGCTCAGTTCATTCCATTACGAGCGGGCTGAGGTGGCTATTAGCTGCAGATTGTGGATCGGATCCTCAGATATTATCTGATGTTGTCCCAGTGCTGGGTTGAAGGAGAGGTGGTGTAACGTGAGCTCAGTCGCAGGGTTCAGGGGTCGTCTGACCTCAGTGGTGACTTAAGAGTCGCCGGTCGGAGCTTTTAACGAGAGGTCGCAGGAGTTCGTATTGGTTTGACATATTAGACTCAAAATGGATGTATTGACTGTAGTGAATGTGGAACAGGCCACTGGTTGCTCCTAAGGAACAGAGAACAGGACTAACTCTGCAGAGGTCACGTTTATTACTTATTGTTTGTTCAGTTATTAGCAGGATAAAGAAGAAACTACTGATTCTATTTCCACCAGACCTGACAGAAGAGGCCTGGGTTTGGGAGGAAACCATTTAAATGTTGGTGTGGATGTAGATCAAGAGGCTGATCCAAGAATCTGTCTACACTTTCTTTAATATCACAACAGGGGACACATCAGGAAATAATGCACAGATCATAATTTTCCACTGATAAGAACTGTATTTTATGACAAATAAATCATTTAGCTTATCAGACCACTTCCTTTTCTCTTTTATATCTCCACAGTAAGAACCTTTAAAAGGTTTTGTACGTGTGTGTACTTGCAGTTTATGCATCTGTGCACATATCTGCCTGTGTGCTATCATTCTGAATACATCTATGTGAAGGAGATAAACAGCAAGAGAGTCTTTGTGCATGTGTGGCAGTGCAAGAGAGGAACTAACAGTTTGAGGGCATTCCTGTCAGTGTTCCTGTATGACTGTGGGTCCTCTGTGGCTTCCTGCAAACTTTAATACGAAGACGGGTTTGATGTAAACGCTCAGAGGAGACAAAGCTGCTGAAACTCCCAGAGACATTTAACCGACTAATTCCTCCACCAGTGTTTCTTTCTCTTTGCTCGTCTCTCGTCACTTTGCCTCAATCAATCCTCTGTGGCGGAAAGAATCTGGGAATCAGAGATACGCAAAACAAACACACCCGTTTTCCTCATCATCAAAAAAGTGTGTGTGTGTGTGTGTGTGTGTGTGTGTGTGTGTGTGTGTGTGTACATACACAGATCCCCATCTAATAAACAAACACACTTTCATGTTAAAACTTCGCTCAAGGCGTTTCTTCTCCCCAATTAGACTTGTCAAAACTTGGTTTGCACCACTAGACAGGAAATTAAAAATGTGTGTTTTCCAACTAGAACAAAAAGGTTGAAAAAAGAGCAACACAACTTCAGCTTGGCAGAGAAACAGAGTTTTCATCATAATCTGCACAAAGAATGATTTGTGCAGGAGTCAAACTTTCAGTCTGAACATGAACCGTCTCTGTTAAGGTATCAAACGAGTCATGTTTGCTAAGTTGGTATTAAGCTGGTTTACAATATATGCAATTCTTCAGCTGGCATTACATTTGTTTTATAGAATATATAAAGAAGTTGTGATGTTAGTATAGTTGTATGGTATCATAAGTACCTCTCTAGTTTTGGTTTGTCACCTTCTCTGGATAAAAAAAAAGAATGTCCCTGAAACGATTTACACTTGAGCTAAAAGGATAAATCTGTTTAGTTTTAATATTCTGATCAACTGTGACAGTTTGTGATCGACGCAGGTGGCTTTATTCAGACACAACATCTTTTCCTGTTTCCCCATCTCCCATTCATCACCCACCACCCCCACACGGCTCCGTTATATAACCTACATATACAATAAACATGTATAATTGATTTGAATTATATTTTGCCACCGAAAGTCACATTTAAACAACTTTCCTTGCCCCATCAAAAGATAACCCATCACACCTGAAGTGGAAACTGGGACCCTCATGGTTTCTACATGTGGTCATATCACGCACGCTAATTGCAAAGTGCGATGCATCGGCCACATGCCTGCGTCTGCATGTGTGCACCCCCCCCACAAGCCGCCGGCCCCTCCCTCCTCGGCTCTGATGTGTTTTTCATGTTAACACTTTGCAGTGCCTTAGGTACATCATGTGGCTTCCCGCCATACACAGCCCTACCAAGCCCATTTAGAATGTTTTTATGGGATAACATCGTTTTATTTTTCAATTAAATTTTTATACTTTTGTGTTTTCCTGCCCCCCCCCCCCCCCCCCCCTTTCTCCTTTTAAGAGATGCTATTTTTCCTCATTCGATTTCCTCATGTGCCGGTTTCCCCTTTTTCTGTTCTGCCTTTGTCTTGAAGAAAAGCTGCTCGCTAACTCTGCTTTGGTCGAAAAACTGGAAGTGAGAAAAGAGAAAGACAAGAGTAAGAAGATTTACTCACATTCACCATCGAGTGTTTTCAATTATCAAAACATTTCACAGCTAAAACATTATCCAGTCATCCAAAGAGCTGTTTTCCAGAGTTTGGAGCGTTATCATGGTTTTGTGGTAATTATGTCACATCAGAAACCACAAAGGTTCTTTAACTGAACAAATTACTATACAACACTTCTCAACTCTTCTTCTGGTGTCATCATCAAATATAAATTGAATTAATCCAACACTTTATTGACTAAATACCTGCAGGACTTTGTGTTTAGCGCTAATTGTGCCAACAAAGATGATTATACTTGCTAAACACTGTTAGCATTGCCACTGAAAGCATGTCACCATATTAGCATTTTGCACAAAGCACTAAACACTGTGGGATATTAAGCCGTTTCCAGAGTTTGCCTTTCACATATGAAGAATGCAGCAGAAGTATTTCTGGGTCAGAACAGTCGGGTGAGGGGTCGCACCTCGGTAGCACGTGAAGGAGACACACCCACTCGCTAACTACGAGTTTTCTTGCTGTATTCTCACATGGGCCGCACTTTCTGGACAAGTCACCAGGGGGCTGGCGGGAAAGGTTCCACAGCCCCTCCAGACCAGAGTCCGAACTCCAGTGCACGTCTGAAAGCAGCTTTGGTCTTGTTTCATCTTTGATCGAACCCCAGACCACAGCAGCATCATAAAAGTGTTGGCAAGTGGTGAACCACACTCACAACAGTAAAAACAGAGCCCACAGTTCACTCTTTGCACACAGGAAGCGCAGCAGTAACAGTTACCATAAGCACTGCTCACCACCATGACACGGAAAGACACACGTGCTGAATATCAAAGGAGAATCCAGGGAAGACAAAAAGGTGAGTTCAAAGAGTCCAACTCAGACACATGACCTCTTAACAACAAAGATAAAGAGACACATGAAACATATCTCAACAATCATCACCTCTCCACCAAACTCTGAGAGCAGAAATCAATCCACGCTTCTCAAAGTAGAGAAGGCAGGTGGATCAGCCCTCTCATCTCTATCCCTCTTATCACCTACAGCACCAATCTGAATCCTGATTTCACTGGTTCTGTTGATGAGGAGAACCGAAAGCTTTGAAGCCTCATTGGGCCGGGCTCCTTTACACCACACGGCCAAAGTGATGCCATATCACATCTGACACCCCGAAGCCGGAGAAATTGATCCCGTTATGGCCATTGATCGGGTTGGGGTTTGAACGTGTGCTCGGGCCGAGCGTGGAGGGAAGGGTCAGGAGGAAGACGTGTGCCTGGCTCAGTTCTTTTGTCGTGGGAATCGATGTTCTCTCACCATGGGGGAGATTAGCCCATCAGGTCATGTGAGGAGCGCAGCCTGAGCTGACGTTATTAGGTTTGTATGTCCGTCTCCAATATGTCCTTCTAATCTGCGTTTGTCCTACTTTTATTTTTAATATAACTTATTTGTGTGTAAAGTTGCTTATTGGTTTTCCTGGCAATTGTATAAGCAGGAGCACTCACACACGCCCACATTTTCCCTGAGGCCGAATAAAACTCTCTGTGCATCTATCTCTTAAAAACACAGGCACAGTTTGCTGGGAAACCAAGTTGAGAGATATTGTGGCCAAAGTTCTGGATAGTGGGTGCAAGTGGAGATGTGTGCACCACCCAAACAGGTCACTTAGCTTCACTTAAAGACTGGAAATAGTTGGTACCACTCACATCTGACCAGTACATGTTGGGCTACATCCAGTAGCCAGTCAGCTTAACTTAAAGATGGCTGCTTGATGCCACTAGATAATAATGTTCACTTAGCTTAAAGACTGGAAATGACTGGAATGATCTGTAGAAAAGGAACAAAGTCTACATCCCAGTAACATTTCATTTAATCAGCTCAGAAACCAACATGTAAAAACAAGCTGCTTTTCTCACACATAAAGAACGAAGAGTAGAAAGAAAAGCAACACAAAGAAATTACAAGAGAACCAGAAGTGAGAGCCCGAGCTGGATCCAGAGCAAAGTGAAGAAAGAACAGAGGGAATAGAGTAGAGAGCAGAGGAGGTGAGAGCTGAAGGCTTTGGCAGGGCCAGAACAGGCCAGGAACAGACCAGTGCTAAAGGGCCCAGGACAAGTGTTGCCATGTCCCCCTGAAACTGCGGAGGCCGCTGGGTAATGAATAAATAAACACCCCCTCCAACCATCCAGCCTCTTCCTCTTCCTGCTCTCCACGTTTGGCAGCCAACACACACAGATGCATATGCATACACACACGGAAACTGGCACAGGCCCGTAAACAATACACACAAATGCATACATGCATGACTGCCATCGCCCTGACAGCCCAAACACACACTCACAAACATGCAGGCTCTGTGATTGTGTGTGTGTGTGTGTGTGTGTGTGTGTGTGTGTGTGTGTGTGTGTGTGTGTGTGTGTGTGTGTGTGTGTGTGTGTGTGTGTGTGTGTGTGCCGGTGGTGTTCTTCAAACCCAACTGAACGTGGGCCTGCTTTGCCTTCATCATACTGTTCTTTATTCCTATGCATTTTATTTGCCCATCCATATTTATCCGAGGCTGTTTGGAGACATTTGGCTGACTCAGCCGAAGCGAGGCGGCCTCAGTAAATTCCCACGCTCATGCCATGTACCAGCCGACTGAGAACTCAGCCACATGCCGGCGTGGAGGCGGTAACGCCGTGTCAGAGCTTCAGAGAACAAGAGACCGAAAGCCGCTCCTGGTCTGACAGTCAGTGAAAATATTTTCAATTATTCAACTCGGCGGATCGAGAAGCCGAAGACGGAGCAAGGGCCTTTTAACGTGCAACTTGTTGTGACAACTCTAAACAACCCCCACTCCCGCATGATGAAATATAGATATTTTGTTTTGTTTCCAACTAGATTAATTTGTCATTACCGAGTTGTTGCTCTGGCGAAGGCTGAGATCTGATCCTGTGACGTGTGAGAGGAAAGTGAGACCATGGAGCTTGTGTGAGAGCTGGTGAGTGACAGAGTCAGACGACCTCGACATCTGATCAGGACACGTACAGGACAATAAACACACATAAACTAAAAAGTCATTTGATGCCATTTACATCATTGTGTTACACTTTAGTTCCACTAGTCTAAAGAAACGTTTTCAATGGGACAGTGTGAATCTGCCTGTTTTCATTACAGCTTTTTATAAACTCTCAATCCAGTTTGGTCAGTCAGTGGAAACATGCTGCCAAGACCAGGGCCTGGAAATAAAGGGATTTGACCAAAACATCGCGGAAGTTTACAAAATGTTTATGAAATTAAATATTCGGACATTTGACTACAATTAAACCTGAACTGCATTTTTTGCATTTGCCGGCCCACACTGATCTGTCCAGCATTCCCATGTAGGACATGAGCCCCAGAACTCAAACTGGTTCATGTTCTTTATGTCCTGATGTTTATGAAGAACACAGAAAGTGACAGAGAGCGACAGAGATCACACAACTACTCACTCCCTCTCTTTACTTCAATCCTCCTTTTACTCTCTCACACACGCACACGCACACACACACACACACACACACACACACACACACACACACACACACACACACACACACACACACACACACACACCTCTTCCCTGCTCTCCATTAGACAGAAAATTACATGGCAACCTTGACCTGTCTGCCCATCATAAATTACCGCTCTCCACCGCTGGCACCTCATTCTGGTGTGTCATCAGCCTGCGCCCACAACCGCCATCACACTACATCAGTGCCTTGGCGAGTCCACTGTGTGTATAACACCATGTTGTGTATTGTCAGTGAGCTCCTGCTGGGGGGGGGGTGATTCTGCACATGGACAATATGGCCGCAAATGATGAACATTTGAACTTAATCCAACAGAAATCATATAACATGATCTACAAGTGCAGAGAGCAGGAATACAGGATCCAAAGCACACAGAGCAGGCTCCTGTTGTTCTCCTCCGAAGCACTGGGATGGAAAACAACAGCTTCCAGGTCGGGACGGGAGGAGATGAAGACAAAGTAAGAGCGTCGTTTTAGTCCCGTGTTATGATTTAGCTTAATAAGACCGGTGTATCCTAACAATAAAATTGTAACCCAGAGCAGCTTTAATTGAACTTGGCAATTAAAATGATTCACGTGCTGATCATTAGACCTGAGCACCACCTACACTCACTCATTCCTACACATGACGAACAGGAACAGGTACAAAGACAAAGACGTTCACACCCTCGTGTTTACAAACTGAAAGCTGAGCAGGAACTTGATGCAAAAGGCAAAACGATGAACATGAGAAATACGCCTTCGCGCTGCGTCGATGCATTTTGATGGGTCTACCCGTCGATGTTGTGACCCCCGCTGACCCTTTGTTACATCTGATAATGCTCAACACGCAGCGATCGACACTCGCAGAATAAGAACAATAGCTGTCGTCGTAATTACCGCACAAGTCAAGTAAACAAAGTAAAGTGGGAAATTTCCAAAAGGAGAGACATGAGATGGGAATTAAATGTTTCACTTTAACCTTGAGTGATTGCGGCGGTGTGTAGTGAGTGCGTGTGTGTGCGTCTGTCTGTGCTCTGTATGCATGTGTGTGTCTCTTTGTGCGACGTGCGTTCTCTCTGCTCTCCATGCTGCTCTTCTCCCACAGTGCCCCTGGGACCCATCTGCCTCCCTGTTATTAATTCATCAGGCTTAACCATGCAGTGCTTTATGACTCTGTTTGGACTGACGAACTATCACACACACCCCTATCGCTCCCCCACCCTCTCTCAGGAACACGCTATTGAAAAACAATATCTGTCACTGGATGCTGGAGCTACACTTGCAGCTTGATATGTCTGCTGCATTGTGTGTTATATACGTCTCCCCTCCTGGCGTCGGTGTACAATCCTGCTGTCTCTATCTGAAAAGTCGATATAGTGTGAACGAGTGGAGAGTGTGTCTGCATCGCTGCCGCCGAAGACAAACTTCCACCACAGGAATTGTTCTTGATCAGTTCACAACATATTTCACAACCAGAATTCGACTCAGAAAATAAAATATCTGAGCCAAGGCCCAACAGTCCCGTTAAATTCAGTCCTTACAGCAAAGGACAAATTCTGAGCTACACATTGGTGCTAGTTACTCATTTCAGCTGAAGAAATGCCTACATCCCTAAGTAATCACATTTAAATCTGAGCCAAAATATGATGCAATATTCACACATAACTCTGAGAAACAATCTGGTAATGTTAAAGAAAGTAAAAAGGATTCTTAAGTGACGTGGTAATCACAAACACAGATGAAAACATAACTTCCATGTAAAAATGTACAGTATCAAAACTGCCTGGTAATCCTTCAAATCAATAAATCACTGAAAAATGCTTATAATGGATTAAAAAAGCAACAAAACAGAAAATCATAATAGGCTCTATGATCCAGGAATCATTTCTCCGAGGGCCACAAACCTTCCTGGGTTTTCCCTGAACTCCACACTTGGATTCACTGTCCTCTGACTTCACTCTGCGGCTAATTCCCATCATGGAAACTATTTTTGGATTGAAAACACAGCTGATTGTGACTGTGTTCAGTTCCTATTTTTCTTTTTAAAGACAGAAATCTAAACTTTGCACTGAAAGATAATCTACGAATCAATCAATGCCCTTCACGTGAATACGTCCTGATTGCCATGTCTAAACCTATTCCCATCAAAGAGGCAGAGATCGGAGATTGCGGCACATCAAAAGAGTTTATCTCGCTCGTATTATGTGGCTGTAAATAGCTGCAGAAAAGAAACATGACACACTCACGAGCACTAAGGAAGAAGAAGTGGAGAGTGAAGGAGTGAGGACAGGAAATAAAAACTCCTGCAGCTTAACTCCAGACGAAGCATTTCTCCAAAGACACAGAAACAAACTAAATAAACAGTTTTTCATCTTTGCAGCTTAAAGAGTCAGATTCTGTTTCTTGTGTCCGTTCTGTCCATCTCGTCCAACTGTGACCATTTGTTTTCTTTTGCATGAATTCATATAATTTACAGATCTGAAACTTAATATTAATATTAAAAATGATTCAGTTTAAATTTTCATTTCACAAACGTAGAAGTCGAGGTACTTGGTGCAGGTGACTTCTGCCTCCTCTTCATCCCTCAGAGGGCAAACACTAAACCTGAGGACAACCAGGGGGAGTCCTCCTCGTTCTCCAGTGGCTTTCTACTGGGACTGTACTGCCCCCCAGTGGACACAATGTCAACACAACCCCCTGCCGTGCAGAGTGGAGGACGATCAGCATCATGGTCGAAAGTTAAGAGTTTAGTGTGGACAGAGGAGGGGGGAGGGGGGGGGGGACACAACTCAGCAAAAAATGCCCAAGACACTTTAAGACATTTGTTTATACTACTTTTTTAAATTCATAATACTCCTGTTGAAAGTACTGAGCTGTAACATGTTTCCCACCTCGGAGCAGTCTGTGGAACAAAACGATTGACGATGTTTGAAAAGGACAACATGATGACAGACAGAGAGCCACTCGTCACTTAAAGGAAAACGTCTTGGAGAGAAGAGACAGAGAGATGTGGGAACACAGCGGAGGAGAGGAATGAGAACAGTCGACAGGAGATGGAGAACAGTGATGTGACACGGTGGAAATGGAAGTTCAAGAGACGAGAAGAGGAAGAAGAACGGTATGAATGGAATCTTCAACTGGCTGAAATACAAGTTTAAGACAAAGGCAGAGAGAGAAGTGGGGGGTTTCTGGTCCGTCCGACTGTGGGATGGAAAATAAAGAGGACAGAAAAAGGAGGAGACGTTTCATTAGGAAGCACCATGAGAATAAAGGTTAAGGTCAAATATGGAGCTGGGAAAAAACTTAACAACAATATGAGAACCATTTGACATCAGGGAGATTTCCAAATAAGCACAAACTTCATTAGGACAATTCCTTCAATGCTAAGTGAGACACAAGCAACGTCCTTATGTGACTCAATCAGCAAATGTCATGAATGTCTACAATGATGCAGCCCAATGTGATGATTTGACCTGGACTTGTCCACTGGTGAGACAATTAGGACACAGGACATGTAACGTGGAACAGGAACGTGGCTCGTGGAGGAAGTAGCAACCTTTTCTTCAGATGCAGAGAAAGAGACACTAAACTTCCTGTAACTGAGCAGAAGTGAGCAACACGACATTGGGTTCACGTGGAGGTGCAGCAGGCGTGAGGAATTACATCCCTCACAAAGAAGAACTGTTGTTTTGTTTAAATGTTGCTGGAGGGCTCGTCAGATTACGTGTTGACAACAAGGACAAAAGTATCTGCTCTGAATGACCCATAATTAATGTCATTAGGTCACTGAGAGAGAGAGAGAACCAGTATGAGCATGTTCACTCGCCCCCAGTTCAGTGATGGCCTCTAACACGGGGTCAGATTCCTTATGATCAAAAGAAGAAAATGATTTCAACTTCACACACGACGTAGTTTTCTGAGCTAATTCTTAGATATATTTGTTTGGGGGGGGGGACAGATTAGATATATTTTGTGTCTTAACAATGAGAGACTTCACTTCTCCTCAGCTCTGTGCCTTGTAATGTGATATAAAGCAGCTCAGCAGCACAGGGACCTGCTCAGGCACGAACAGGAGTTTCTCCTCTTTTTACTGACACACGGTGGATCTACAGGAGTTTCCCCAGACAGACCTGATCCACACAGATCCACACAGTTCCACACAGTTCCACACAGATCCACACAGTTCCACACAGTTCCACACAGATCCACACAGTTCCACACAGTTCCACACAGATCCACACAGTTCCACACAGATCCACACAGATCCACACAGTTCCACACAGATCCACACAGTTCCACACAGTTCCACACAGATCCACACAGTTCCACACAGTTCCACACAGATCCACACAGATCCACACAGATCCACACAGATCCACACAGTTCCACACAGATCCACGCAGTTCCACACAGTTCCACACAGATCCACACAGTTCCACACAGTTCCACACAGATCCACACAGATCCACACAGATCCACACAGTTCCACACAGATCCACACAGATCCACACAGATCCACACAGATCCACGCAGTTCCACACAGTTCCACACAGATCCACACAGTTCCACACTGTAATGCTGAAGTACACAAGATGGAACAGATATTTTTGACAGCTTCAGGAGATGTTGAGACATTTTCTCCTCTTCTCAAAAGACAGAAACATCCTTTATCTCCTCTGGTAAACTGCTGCCTTCTCTCCGTCTCCTGCCCCGAGCCACCTCACTTAGAGCCGTTCCCTCCGGGAGCCTTTTCTTGGCAAACAGGGCTGTTTATTTTAGTAAAACGGGCCCTCACTTCAGCTGTTTGTCTAATTAAAATGTTGCAAAAGCATTGTGGAGTAGGCATTTTATTTAACGGCTAATTGTGCTGACACCAGGGACTGGGATATTTTATGCATACACTTTCCAGGATCTTGGGGAAAGAACACAATTGTGTGCACATGCTCACTCACACACACACACACACACACACACACACACACACACACACACACACACACACACACACACACACACACACACACACACACACACACACACACACACACACACACACACAGGAGATCAGTGTCTTGTTCATCGGTGGAATGAATTTTAAACAGTCAGGAGTATCGAGTTAATCAGTGAGAATCCTGTGGGGGAATATCAGGTTGCCTTTGTAACACGGGAGGATGCATGTATGATTAACGCATCGCTCCCCATCGGGCCCAACACAATAATTGTCTTGTTTACCAACAGGTGTTTTTAATCTAGACACAGAAATTAACAATCCTGGTTTGTGAGGGCGCTCGGGGGTTGTCATGTTTCAGATGTAATGACTCGTAATGTCAGCAGCTCCTGTCGTCCCGATCCAGTGCTGCGGGTCTATAGGTTTAGAAAGGACCAGTTGTATCTGAAGACAGTTTAACACCCTGGAGCTGTTTTCAGACATGAACTCATAAAAATGAGGCTTTTGCCGGAGTTGGTTATTTGCATATGAAAAACGCAGCAGAAGTTTCTCTGGGTCAGAACAACACGAACATGTCAAGAGCCTGGACAGAGCAGCAGCAGGAGGAAGGACATGACGTTTAAATTGAAAGCTATTGAAACTCGTGGTCTTTCCAAGTTAATGGATCTTTTTCAACTTGAGATATTTGTGTTCTTCCACTTTTGCATCCGTCACGTGTTGGAAACGTCATCAACAGCTCGCTCGTTGGGACTCAGACATTTTATAGAGTTAAAATACAAAATTTTAGTTCATTTATAATTTGATAACTACTGCATCACATCCTGTTGCATTAAACCTCATTGTGTTGAGTCAAATTGTCTCGAATCACACTGCATTACATCATATGAAGTTGCTTCATATGTACTTTCAGTGATGGAGACGCCCTCCTGCAGATTCCTTTAAACAGACATGAGACCAATGGGAGATCAAATTAAAACCACTCAGTATTTTTTACATTCATTTATCCTACTAACCAGATAAATAAGGTGATAATAAAAACACTACCAGCAGGAGTTTTCTCTCAAGGGGTTGTGGTCTTCCCTGGATTCAGGGGGTTTGGGAAGAGGATGGTGTGAAGTTGGTGCAGGTACTGATGCAGTGAAGAAGGGGGGGGGCCTGGCTAGTATTACCTTTTCACACGTCAGCCTGAAGCTGACAGGTTGCTAAAGCAAAGGTATTTTAACATCCAATTTCAACAGTTTTGTGGCACAGTTGTGTGAAACTAGGGGTGAAAATGAAAATGGACGAAGATAGAAAAGAAAGGACGGAGGCTTTTCTCTCTTGTGTAATTTCTTCATCCAGTGAAGGAGACAATAAAATACACACACCAGTACCTTTAATCATGTGTGTGTGTGTATGTGTGTTTGTGTGTGTGTGTGTCGCTGTTGAGACTCAGCTGCTCCAGACATTTTATGAAACTTTTGTAAAATCTCTTGAAACCGGCTTCAGAGTGGAATCCATCTTCTCATTTAACTCTGAGCAAGAAAGCAAATACGAACATTTCCCCAAATGTCAGAATATTCCTTCTTCTCTTGTATTTTTCACATCTCACACTCTATCATCTAAACACAAATAAATCATAGTATCGACATCAGATTGGTGGTAAGATTTGCGTTGCTCTTTAAAGCCCCCCCCCTCCAGCGAGCTGGATCCTATCCTATTTAGAGAAGGGTTATCCAGGATTAAAGGGTGTTTCTGTCACTCTTATCTAGTGTTTGAGCACTTGATCACAGAGGCGTGCCCTAATCCGAACATCGATGCGGTTCCATCAACACGCTCTCCTGGAGCAACTTGCCAACAAAGCGGCTGCTGGGGCTTGTTTAGATGTGGCCACACACACACACAGACACACACACACAGACACACACAGACACACACACACACACACACACACACAGACAGATCCTTTTTAAAAGAACACTTTTTCTGTTGCTCGCTTTGATAGTTGATGCCAAACGTCTAATCTCATAAACTTCTGCTTGTTCTCTGCTGACGGACTCAGACTTAAGATCTGTGAAGTGTTTGTGTGCGTGTGTGTGTGTGTGTGTGTGTGTGTGTGTGTGTGTGTGTGTGTGTGTTTGTGTGCATGTCCTTGGGACCTTTTCCAGTGTAAAACTGATTTTGTTGATGTTCTTCTGTTGGTTGTGTTTGGTTTAGGTTGTCTACAAAAAATTTAAGTGATTGCACCATAGTTGTGAAAACTGTGTGTGTGTGTGTGTGTGTGTGTGTGTGTGTGTGTGTGTGTGTGTGTTGACTTTGTACAGAGAAATACTATTCTATAGTTTAATAAAGAAAAAAGAAAAGGAGAAAGAAGTAAAACTCCTGACGCAGCAGAACATTGAGCTTCAGGTACGTTACATCAGATCATTTTAGATTTGAATCATATAGATTATAGGTTTGTTTCATGTTTACACTTTGAAGAAGAAAAAGCTTAATCCCTGTTTGCTCTTTTATTCCAGATGCATTTAGTTTGACAGTTAGGGTAAAGGGCCCGGGAATGCATCATATCACTGCATGTCCTCACTGAGATAGAAGTACAAACGTGTGTGTGTGTGTGTGTGTGTGTGTGTGTGTGTGTGCGTGTGCGTGTGCGTGTGTGTGTGTGCGTGTCACACTGGGTTCTGTTTGGAAATCTAAGTGGGAGATTAAGTGCGGTTGGTTGATCACCAGTGGATTTGTTGACATCAGGCTTTAGACAGAGATGATAAGCTGTTTATGTCAGAGCTGTCATGAATAATTGCAAATGTTTGGGTCTTTCTGAGCTCTGCAACACGATATCCTCGACGTCACTGAGCCTTTTCCGCAGAAGAAATTCTAAATCAGACTGGAAAATTACTTTTAATACCACTTGAAGAGAACATGCATCATTACAATATATATTTTTCAATATCAGACTCTATAAGTAGAGTGGTTGCATCTGTTTCTGAAATAAATAGTAAATTAGGATCGCCTACTGGTGGCTGGCTGCAGTACAAGTCATTGGTTGGCTTCTCCATGTTAGTGGATGGGACATGGGCCAAACTGAAAGTCACAATAAACAATAAAGACATTTTTCTCATCGATGGTTTCTGTCATTTTAGGGTGTTCAAGTCACACTGGTTCATGTTAACGTCTTTTGAGAAGTGCGGTTTTAATTCGTTATTTGATGAATTAAAAAATAGTGAAACGTCAGGATGGACAAAATTAACAAAAAACTGTTTTGCTTTAAATGTTATATTTGAGAACGTGCTGGTGAGTGTGATCCCAGTGGGACATCGGCAGGAATGATCAAGATGGAGTGAAGTCTTTAGCGCTGTGCAGCATTAATATTTACAGAGGTTTCATCCAGATGTGGTTTGAGGCATCACAGTCAGATAGGTGAAGCCTGCACTGATGCTGTGAAGCTGCTTCATGTGGTTCGTTTACAGTTTATTTACTTCAAACAAACATAACGATGTAAGAACATGTTCCACTTTCTACTGGCGCTAAGATCTCGTTATTTTACTCTCCTTTTGTCTCCATTTATCCTTCATACCGTTTACAACCCATAATTTCCAGACTCTCTTCCTATTGCTTCTTTTTCTCTTGAAAATAATGGATAATTTTCTTTGAGTGCAAAGGGAATGAAGCATTACTGAAGTGATCACAAGCCTCTGAACTTTGCAATTTGATTTAGTGAAAGATGTGAACAAAAGCACAAATTGAAGCAGAAGAGAGTGTAACAATAAAATCCATGTTTCAGGTAAAAATCAATTGGTCGTTCTCTTGAATTTCATAAACAATGTGAGTACTGCTGCAGACACAGATCCAGACGGACTGTGTCTGGTCAAACAAGAACCCTGTGCTTCCCTTGTGGGCCCGCTGACTGTTTGACAGGACTGTATATCATACTCTTGGATGAGTTGTAATTGCAAGTGACTGCTCTGTGTTTCTCAGAAGTGGTCGTGGTGTGTGTGTGTGTGTGTGTGTGTGTGTGTGTGTGTGTGTGTGTGTGTGTGTGTGTGTGTGTGTGTGTGTGTGTGTGTGTGTGTGTGTGCGTGCGTGCGTGCGTGTGTGTGTGTGCGTGGTGGTGGGAGAGGGGGTCAGTGGTGTTTTTGTAAAAATAAAAGGAGAAGTGTTGTGCTTGCTGTGGATTCTTTAGGAAATTGCTGTCGCACATGCAGGGGCTGGAGCCGGGCCCTGGCGACGGAGACGGAGTCTGGCTCCCAGAACCATTACTGTGCCGGCTGGAGCCGTGGAGGCCAAGCTGTGTGTGGAAGTGTGTGTTTGGATAGTGCTGCATGATGTTAGGGGCTAAGCTGGACATGTATGTGTGTGTGTATAAATATTTAACGTTATTCAATTTGACTCTTTTGGTACAATCTTACTTTTCACAGGCTGTGATGTGATTGTTCTGGGTCTTTTGGGTTTGTTCTCTGTATCAAGTTTACACAAGTTCTTCAAGTTCTTTTCTAATTCTTAACAGTTACAGTTGCACTAAGCTGCTAAAATCAATTTCACATACATTTGTGTTTATAATGTCACACACAGCATCATTTATTTTAATGGTGAACTTGTGTGTATGTTTTTATTAATCTGAAAATGTGTCCTGTATATGTTTACTAAGAAGATCCAAGTTGAACAGGTATATACCTATAAATCTTGGCAATGTGGACAGGAAACTGGAGTCGCCACCGCGGTGAAGCCCACAGACTAAACACTGATGACCCCAGTTATGACCTCACGTACGTACGCACACGCACACGCACACGCACACACGCACACACACACACACACATTTCCAACCAACTACGTTCAAGCTAAAATTTTGTGTCCACTAGCATAGCAGCAGAAAATCCGGGACTTTAACTAAAGGTTAATTTCATCATCAAGTATTTTCTCCATTTAGAAAAACATCTTAAAAGCTCAAACCACTGAATTTTTGGACTTTCTGCTTTGTTTTAAATACATCATCAATTAAATTATTGTCAAAATAGAGGCTTAGTTGTTTTTCTGTCAATCAACAATCAATTAACGGCCTGTTTCAGTTGATGTAAATGGACCTTTCATGGATCAAAAGCAGAAATAACACATCATTAATCTTTGGGCTCCGTGGTGAAGCCAGGGAGTGAAGTGTTAACATATTACATTCACTGGTTGATCATTTCATTTTCAGGACAGAAAACACCATAAAAAACAACAAATTCATTCTCCTGTCCAGGTTTTGAAGCAGCTTGTTTTGCCCTAAAACTCAATTTGTTAACACTTATAAGAAGTGAATACCCACAACCGAGAAACTGGTCAAATCGATTTTTACTAATCAAACTTCTTCTTGACATATGAACCTGTGGAAGTTTCCCAGAAGGTAAAAATGTTAAGAAAAGATAAACTTTGTTGATCACACACCAGTGAAATTCAATTTAAAAAAAAATGTGAGAGGTGCTAATGAGGTGGAATGTGATACAATATTAAAATGTAAAAGCATATATACCTAAAGTACTCCATCATAGTACTTTGTATACTGTCTAAAAACCACCTCCCTTGTTGGTGAAGGAGCGAGTACATGAGTCTCTGTCTCCCTCTCCTGGAAGACACCGGCACAGAGTCGTCATGGTGAGGCACCAGTCTAACCAGACCTTGTAACCCACGTCCCAGTGACTTCCATTTGCCCTCAAGTCCCAACAAGAACTGTTAGGTCGACCTTTGACCCACTGGGGCAGCCTCATTTATCACCTGGATGTGGAGTGTTGCAACAGGGGGGGGGGGGTAGCAGAGGGGTCATTAGTGAGCAGGGCAGTGCCCATGTTGGTTTTTTAAAGGGTCTGTTTGGCTTTGGGGGGTGCGAGCGCTCTTGAAGGCAAAGCAGGCTTTTATGTGCGTGTACAACAGTTACAGACAGAGCGACGCTGTCTGGTTTGATTCTGATTGGCCGGGGGGGGCTGGGGATGCAGGGAGGTCACGGAGTCACCGCTGATGAATGTTTGGTGATACTCAGGAGGGGTCGCTGCGAGCGGGGAGCGCCGCCTGGTGTGGTTTGAATTAGAGACAAACCGAACAGCGTCCGTGTGTTTACTGTTGTGACTGGAGCGGCCCGGGACACGAGCAGAGGACGTGTCGTGAGACGGGGATTCAAACATGGAGCCAAACGTCGAGCTGGAAGCCAAAGATCTGTGATTCTAAAGCGTCACCATTACTAAAGGCTGCATCTAGCATGTAGATTAAACCCTTCACAACAAGGGAAGGAACTTTAAAGTTAAACTGACTCAGAGATTTGAACCCAGAGAAGCAACATTATTCCTTTTGAGATTATTCAGTTGAGAGAAAATCTAAAAGAATGAATTAGACGAAGGCATTTAGCTTAAATAGGACAGTGACCCCCTCCACCAGAGACCCTACAGTCCACTAACATGCACACAAGTGGTACAGCTCAGTCCACGTCTCATTAACTCAGCTACACGTTAGTGACAGTTAAAGGGTTCTGGTTAGATTAGTGACCATAGAGCGGCTGAAACCCTTCACCTCCGGGAAACCAGGTTTAAATCCACCCAGTTAGGGTTAGATCAGGTTTAGGTTGGGTTAAGGTCTGAGGCTAATAACTTAGTTGTGATGTTTAAGGTAAGTGTGTGTGTGTGTGTGTGTGTGTGTGTGTGTGTGTGTGTGTGTGTGTGTGTGTGAACTGTCTCACCCTATGAGGACGTTGTAGACTGAAGCTAGCAGGTTTCCTTTCCTCCTCGAGCTAACTAGCTGTTAGCTTAGCGTTAGCCGGCCTGAGCAGTGCTAACGGTCAGTCAGCTGTGAGCTAACTCTTAGCAGGGTGACGTGTAACTGAACTAATGGAGGAGAGCTCATCACCTTCCCTCAGCTTAAACTTCTGTGAGTCAGACACGTCATGAAAAAGATTCAACTTACATCTGACTTTAGTTCTTTAACACGTGACATGATGTGAGAAGCTGAAACTCACGTTGACCGTGAACGCACCAAACAGGTCACGTGTGTGTGTGTGTATGTGTGTGTGTGTGTGTGTGTGTGTGTGTGTGTGTGTGTGTGTGTGTGTGTGTGTGAACGAATGACCCTTCAATACGTCGAGAGGAATTATGTTGTATAAAGTATATTTAGAATATAAAGCAAGAAACCAGACTGAGTAAAATAAATTATTAAAAATATATATACCAGTTAATATGTAAAACAAAGACAATTCTCTGACTTGATCATTTAATCACATTCTTCATGTTCAAAGTTCAGTTTTATGATTTCTATCTGTATGTAGAGGAACAGCTGTTGTGTATCAAGTGTTAAACGTGTTGTTCAGAGTGAGACCACACGGTGGCAGTCTTTCACACGACTGTATTCGCATGTAACCAGTAATGCTGGTTAATCCTCATTGTGCTTGTTTGATGCCATAAATGTATAAATGTCAATAAAGTGTCACTATTCCAGGGTTGATAATGTACGTTATAACTCTATAACACATCATTACAACTTCTGGTCTCTAATAAAAAGAAGTAAATGTGAACTAACGTACCCTGTCTCAAAAATGCTTTTTTACAAAATTATAATTGATGGCATGAAGAAAACCTTTGGACATAATCACCTGTATTAAAGTTGACTGATTTATCCAATATACGAATCCTTGGGCTCCAACATCCAGATCTTCAGAGCGTGAGATCCTTCAAATGTCTCTGACCACAAAAATAAATTAGCTTAAGCCATCAACTGTAAAATGTGAAATTGTGTGGGACACAAAAACCGTTGTTTGGGTCTCAAATGCTCACTGAGTTCTCCTCTCCTGAAAACACAGCTTCAGTAAATACCCCCCAGAAATCCCCCATTATATAACCGCACTAAACTGCACACACAGTGTGCACGTGCAAGTATTTTGTTTTGCTGCAAAATATCAGATCATAAAATCACTGAGGAATTCACACTGGTGGGTTGATCGTCAAATTCTCGGAAAGTTCCTCACTGAGAAGTCAACAAATCACCGAGTGTGATTGTTAAAGATAAAGTGAAAACGCAGCTGAGTGAGAATATTGTGCCACTTCTCTGTTATATGTTGAAAAGATGCTTTAATTATAAAAATATAAGAAAAACGACTTGAGAGTGAACTTTAAATATTCTGACACCGGTGAATTAGAGACCGGTTTGGGTATTTTGGGACCGATTCCAATATTAGGGAGTCAATAATTCTAATAATATAATAATAATGATCAAAAACACTTTGCATAGGTTACAAATAAAAGCATATAACTAAATAAATATAAATAAAAATGTTAAGCACACACGTTCACACATTAAACCATAATCACATATTAAAATCAGTTCTGAAGTCTGGTTTGAATAAATCGAAGGTGCTCACTGTGAATGATGTGAGGAAAGGTTTACTGATCCTGATCCACTCTGATGCTCCTCTGATCAAGATGCCACAACCATAATGTGATTATATATATATCCTTTATATACAGATCCACATCACTCATGTGTATTAATGTCAGACCTTTTATAATAAAACACGTATAACCTATTTATTTACCCTATAATGGGTTTATTGAAATGGTTATGTCATCTTATTATTCTCAGATGGATGTAGTGGTTCACTCGTTGCAGTAGTTTATAATGATGATTGAGGAAAAAGAGCAGTTAAGACTCTTAAGGTCATAACCTTAACTCTACATGTGTAGGATGTAGTAACCACCAGCTGATGGCGCTGCATGACCAAGGTTTCAGTCAAGACACGTTGGAATGAGCGTGAACCTACAAAACTGAGCTGGCAACTGTTCGAGCAGGAGCACAAATCTGGCAACACTCCCCTAAAACCAAAGTGGCTAATCATCTAAATCACCCACTCACTCACACACACACAGATACACACACACACACACACACACACACACGCACACACTTGAGGAGATCAATAGGCGTTAAAGAGCTCATGCTGCAGACTCAGTCACTTCTCAAAGCAATAAGAGAAGAGCTGCAGTGGATCACCTGAATGTCTAAAGAAGTTAACAAGATTATCCACAAACCCTCTTTAGTCTTTTTTCACTCACCACACATGATGGAAACACAACAAAGTAAAGTTAGACCCTTGTATGTGTCACAGAAAGAGACTTTAAACCAGGTCAGTGCAGGCGACTGTGTTGAAACTTTAAAATGTAGTCGCCTTAAAACTGTTGTTGGTAATTGATCATTAATAATTGATTTGTTATGTGATTTGTGGAAAAGAAAAGATCATCAGAAAAGGGGTGCCCATCAATATCAATCAATACAATATCATTCATATGCAACATGTAAGATGTTCCTCCTGCTCCTTTGGAATGTGAATCAGTGTATTGTTGTGCCTTATGTTCTGATCACACTCAGAGGGATCAGAAGCCTGGTACCATCATCCCACTGTGCAGAACCTTCTGGGTGTGGAGTTACCAGTGAGCACTTCACTCTGGAAGATAACGTTTCCTGGATGGAATAAGAATAAAAGAGCTATTCCAACAGGAACATGTCAGATTTTTATAAGAGAACAGAGGTGACATATCCGGAGGAGGAAAATAAAAGAGGGGGGGGGGCTGTCATGTATCAAGCTAGGGCCCCTACAGCCAAAATGTAGACCTACGTCACTGCTTCCGCCCTGCCCCCCTCCTCCCTCCTCCCTCCGTCCCTCCCCCGGCGTCGTTGGAGCTACTCTGCTGCCTGCAATCCAACATGGAGTAGAGAGAGATGGGGCTCTAGCGGGGCCACCCCTCGGTAACAGCAGCAGCAGCGACAACGCGCTATTTTACGCACAACGGGCACCGGAGTCGTCGGCGAAAACCTGCGCCCGAGGACTTAAAACCGGAGAGTGTGTGTTTGTGCGTGACACTTGTGTGTCCGTGTGAGTGAGTGTGTGTGTGAGTGTGTGTGTGTGTGTTTGGGGAGGGGGGGGGGACGCGAGGAGAAGAGCTGGATTCGGAGACTAAATTGTCTGTATCTGCGGCTCTGAAGGCGATGGCTGATTAAAGTTATAGGGGCAGAAATCCAGGGGGCATTTAGAGATCCGGGCCCAGACTCGGAGGCACCGGAGCGGGAAGGAGGACAGAAGCAGAAGGAGGAAGGTGGGAGAGGAGACGAGCGAAGGCGAAGCCAAAGAGCCGACACTCGCACAAAGGCGCAGGGGGGATTTATGCGGAATTGGAGACAGAATCCGAGGAGCCGCGGCGAAAGAATGACGAGCGAAAAGTATGCAACCGCCGTGGTCCCTCACCTGAGGTGAAGCGAGACAATGACCGAAGAAACACACCCAAACGAGTAAGTACCAGGTCCCTGCTGCGTTTCTCTCTCGCGCTTCCACAAGTTGCAGATGATTGAGGGAACTTGGCGGAATGTGCAGCCCGGAAAAAAAACACTCCGCACAAAGCTGCTGCTTCTCGTGCGTAATGTGCACATTAGTGTCTGTTAATGTGATTCAGCGGATGGTGTGTGTGTGTTTTATGTGTTTTAACGCTGCTGGTGGATCAATGCGTTGACAGGGTTCTTTTTCTGCTACGGCCCCCCCCCCCCCCACCTCGGGAGAGAATGAAGAGGGGTGGGAGGGGGGGGGGGGAGAAGCGTGGGTGGATCGGAAACATTTTGTGAAAGGATCTGAGGTGAGGGCGCAGGGCCTGTTGCTCCGGTCCACCTTCTATCAACACGCAGGCCGCGTCCAGCCCGGAGACTGGGAACCAGCCGGCCGAGGCCACTGGGCCTGGCGGCTCGGCCACATCTGTGTGTTTGCTTCCAACCGAAGGGGGAAGTCTCACAGGATATGAGATATCCGATATGCCTCATCCGCCATCTCTTTCTCAATCGCCCTCATTTGCATAGCCTGCCGAGCTCCATTCATAAAAAACACACGGACTCGTCCTGGAAAAGACATTAACGCGTGTTTCTGTGGGGACGCGACCCGCGCTCAGTGGCGTGTGGTCCGGGGGGGGTCGAGCTGCTGGTGCCTTCGGGTGAAATGTGGCCGTTTCGGAGCCCTGCACCGTGCGAGGCCCGCGGACCCGCTCGTGTGGTACCGATGGGCCCGAGCTTAAAATTAGCTTCACCGAGAAGGAGCTCGTGCGAGTCGCGTTTAGGTGTCGTGTTGTTGTTCAGAGCTTTAAATACAGGGGGTGGGGGGGTGTTCAATGTGCAGAAGAGCCTCGTGCAGACATGGGGGAGCTGCTCGGATCCAGCTCCGGTCCCAGGAGCCAGCTCCGGTGCGCGTCAGGCTCCGCGGGGCTGTGCTCGGTAGCAACGGCCGCCTCGCAGGTCTCTGTCGGCGGGGGTGGAAGGGCGAAGGGCACCGGAAGGGGGGGGGGGGGGGGGGGTTGGTGACGCTGGCTCATTCATAAAAGCCTCTAACCTTCAGCGCGTCCCCATTCATGAGCCACGGGCCGCTGCTGGAGCGCGGGGAGGGGAGGACCGTGCGTCTGGCCCGGGTCCCCGCCGGGTCAGACCCGGGTTAAAGCCCCAGCTGCAGCCCCGCAGGAGGAGGATAGACCCTGGATCTTTTGTTTGAGACACTTCCTGTTTTCTGTCTGTGTGGTCTTCTCCTGAGTCACGTGTTCCTCAAGCGGCTGCTGCTGCGTCAGACCCGGATTCTGACCTGAAGCGTTTCCATGGTGATAACGTGTGGGGCGATGGTCACTTTTAGCCACGCCCACGACGTACCCAAGAAATGAATGGCGACCACCACTTTCTGAAAAGACACAATTAAGCTTTTAAAGAGGCTCAATTACATGTTTACAACCCATTTAAATAATGAACTATGTGTCTTTAGGTTATTTAAAATGTGTATGTGGAGGAAACCTCTTCACCTCTTTGGCAGAACGTGAACAACGTGAAAGTAAAATGCCGCAAAGCACGAAAATACAAACACAGAAACACGTTGCAAACACCTTTGCAGTTATGACATGATTGTATTTTAGCTAGCTCATCTAGCTAGCTCACGTATCCACCAGGCAGACGCCTCAGAGCGACAGTTAGACCCCCTACCTTCAGGTGAAAGGTTCTGCAGGGTTAGGGGTCAGAATATGGTAAGAAGCTTCTAGCCGATGCTTTGCCAGCACCTGGAAATACACACTGATGCTAATAACTCTTGACAGACACATGTCAGTTTATCTCTTGATTCTCATTGGCTAATACCCAGACTAAGTTGATTCTGGTCATAGCTGTGCAGCTGTTGGAGGTGTAAGGACAGTGAATTCACATCTATATAAGTTTTTAATACGTTACTTGAAGGAAGTAGTCAGGTCGTTATCTGCTAGCGTGTGTGTTGTGGTTTTCTTTGTAATAAAAGCCTGACTAACGGAATGAGACGGGGTCAGGAAATGAGAGACACTCCTTAAAACCCTTTGTGTCGTGTGAAAGGTGCAGCACTGAAACTTTTCTGATTATGGATCTGGGGCAGAAGGTTTCATCCACACATGGCCGCCCCCCCCCCCCCCCACCTTTAGATCTAATACCAACATGCCACTGCTCCACCTCCTCACATTTCTCTTTATACTTTATCCACATTTTATTATTGCTCATGAATTTGCCTACTTTCTGCTCCTTTCATTCTCTCATTCTGTTTGAACTCAGTTCTCAGCACATGTGTGTTCTGCACATCTGGCTGGCCGAGTGTTGCGACCGCACCGTTTCCACCAGAACAATGGGGGGTGAGGTATGAGATGACAAGTTGAAATGTGTTTTCAACATATTTATATGAAAATACACATAAATTGAGTAGTCGGGGATATAAGTCAGTAAGTAATCCCACCTAAGGTTCAACCGTAGACCTTTGCCTGGGTCGTCTGGGCCACGGCAGAGCTGCCTGTGGCTACGTCCACACCGCGGCTACCTTCATGCCCAGCGTTCACACTGGACCTTTCAACTCCGGGGCTTTGTTGTCGAACGGAGGCACAACATCTGAGTCATTAGGAAAGGATGAGTCACCGGCTTCTGTTAACTGATTGTGTTTTATCTGTCATGACTCGACGACCAGCGGCAGATGCTAAGTGCTGCAAACGGTTACAGTTCCACCTCGTTGTCGGTACAGGAAAATATATTTATGCTCTTTCTCTTCACTGTTGTTCTTTGTCTGGTTGTATTGTCTGTAATTAAGCAACCAACTGTAGAGAAGACAACCTGTTTCCTGTTTACACCGATACGCAGTGTGCAGTGAATGTGAATGATCGCGTGATGTGTGTCTTCACGTGTGTTTGTTTGCTGATGCAAAACTAAAATGCTCATCTGGACCGAGATCGTTGTAGTTCTAAAATGTCGTTTTAAAAGAAAATGTGTTAGTTTGGAGTTTAATTCTATGTCCTCGTGCATGAGGCTCGGAGGTTGAGGCACATGCACCAGTTTGGCTGAATGGGTCAATCCCATTTCATTTGTCAGTTTGCTCTCAGCAGGCAACACAATTACTGACACACACACATTCAATCTGTTTGTGAGGCTCATTTTGTGGAGTGTACCTCCTAAACAAAGCTACAGCCGTCGTGTGCACAGTTTGGAGGATGTGCCTCTTGTCCTTCTGAGGACATTCACTGCCTGTTGTAGAAGTACAGGATCTCTCTCACACACACACATTGACTGCAGAGTCAAAACACGAGCAGAGGCTGTATTGATCTGGTGAGTGGTGCTGCAGGGTCAGCATGTGCACAGTCAGTATCGGACAGGAGATGCCCGGTGACATTCAGCTAAGGTCAACGTAGCAACGGAACATAATCCATCGCTGAACAAAGAGCAGCCATCAGCCGGCTCACACAGCAGCGAGGAGTGTGCAGGTCTGCATGTTCCCTGAGCTGGAGCGTTCTGTTCCCCGCACACATATTCTCCCATGTTGGGAGATTTGATAGTGAGACGATCAGGAGGGGAAATGGTATCGTAATATTTCCAGAGGACCTGGTTGTGTTATATAATATTCATCTGTTAGTACATGTATGTAAACAGATGGATCCCAATAAGAACGAAACAGGGTTTTCAGTCCTACCTGTGTCTTCACTGGTTATTCTGAGGGACTGGTCTAAACAGCTGGTATTTCCTGTTGTTGGTTTATCTACAGTCAAATCTGCTAACTTGTGTTTCTTTGTATACAGTGTTTGCATATACTGTAAAACGAGAGCATATAATTGTGATAATCCACCTGATAATATGGGAGAAGAGATGAATGGAGGCTGATGATCACATAACCAAATGCAAACACAAAAGAAAAAAGGGGAAACCGGCACAGAGAAAGAATAAAAACAAATATATATATAAAAAGCAAACTAGAGAAAAGGCTGATTTCTTCTCCAATGTTTTCAGAATTATAGTGGTGTATACATCTGATAAATATATGCAAGTATATATATATAAATCCATACGATGATATATATGGAACCACAGATAATTAGCATGACGTACGCTGTTAGCAACACACACATCACACACACAAACATATAATCATGCACACACACACACACACAAAGAATATCAACACACACTCCATGTCCACAGATGAACTTCCCTTTCAGACCCTTGGCATTTTTCTCTCTTTCTCCTTCTGTACTCCCCCTACACACACACACGGACACACACACACACACACGGACACACACACACACACACGGACACACACATCATGTGGAACAGATCCTTGTTCACAGTGTTTCCTGTGTTTTACAGAGCAGCTCATCACTGCTTGCTATCCGGAGCCTTTATATAATGGCCTGTGCTGTTTATATCTGCAGACCAAACAATGGAGCCGGATTGTTTGGCTGTTTTTTTTTACTAATCTCTGCTCATCAGCTGACTGGATGACCAAGATTATAATAGCCTGAGTTTTCATTCACTTCACTCAGTGTGTTCTTCCCTTGTCACACCAATGCACTGGGTGGTTTTTCTCTTCCAGCTCTTCAGTAAATGATCTCTGTGAACTTTACTTCATCTGTAGTAACACGCTCAGGTCTTATACTGCGTTTGACGTTATCCTATAGTAAGTCTACGTATATGAAATGCTTGGTATAGGTGTTATGTGTACAAATACTCCTGTACTGTGCGTTATGTGCTCTGTCGTTGTAGCTGATGATCCCTTTCTGATCCGTCTGTAACTTATATGATTCAGCTCATCTTACACCAGCGCCACCTCATATTACATTTAAATGAAATTATGTAGGACACATTTGAAAGTTGCTCCTCTCTTGTTCTCCTGGTTTGTGTTTCTTATGAAGCTTAAGGTTACAAAAAGAGATTCGTACTTGGGAGAACGTCTCCCCACTATCATTGCTCCATGTTTTAAATCATCACATCATGGAGGCTATCGAACGGCACCAGGAAGCGTCGCAGCCCGTCATGTGTAGTGGTAAACACTATGTTTAAACAAGGGAAGCCCTGAGAGAACAGGCCACCCAGTGTTCATTATGCAAACCGTGTTAAGTTGGTTTGGTGCCCCGGAGCCGCACTACAGGCCGCGCAATTACAACAGAAACCATTGACATCCAACAGTTTATGTAAATGGAGAGGTACCTGATCAAACACGCCGCGGTTGACGCTGCGGCGGACATTGATCACAGAGAGCGTTGGAAAGCCCCTCATCGGTTACATTTGACCCGGCGCGCTAAGTCTTACACAGTGTAAGAGGATACGAGGCATTATCGAGGCTCTTGTTTGGCTTTTCACTCGCCTGTAAGAGGTTTACAACCAATCAGCTTATTTTCTGTTTGGTTTCCACCTCAACAGAGAAGCAGGAGCTGCAGCGTCACCTTGAAGACGATGGATATCATGTGGGGACGCAACACAATTAAGATCAGAACAGTTTCGTACAAACTAACATATCCCAGTCGTTTTAGATCCATGATTAATTCGACTTGATTCACTTTACTGTAACTGTTAATTGCTTGAGATTTGAGAAACATTGTCTGTGGCACAATTCATTCAAAAGGATTTACTGCAGTGACACTGTTTTGAAAAGAAATGTTCAAATCTGAATGTACATTTACACGTGTTTAAGATTTGTTAATGTCAACACAGATCTGTAAATATGCAAATCCACAATGTATACCGATGACTGAAAAGTCTGATGTAGTGTCCCCAATGAAGTGCTCCAGTTGGTACACTTCCATGTAGTACAATGTGTACACAGTACACTCACTGGGGTAGTGCATGTATTGTGACAAGGTGTTGTCTCAAGTCAAATACGGTTGCAGCAGGAGACAAAGCAATTGTTGTCCAACAAAATATCTGTTGGTTGCTTTGCTCACTTGACTGAAAAATCTGTGTTTCACCTTCTTGTGTGTTTCAATGTTTTACGTGATGTGGAAAACGTGGTGTGTGAACCTGCTGTGGAGATTCACACATGCTTATAACTCTGAACAATCAAAAAAGATTAAGACACACAGAGATAATAAATTAAAGGTTAAGAGATAATCAACATTTCTTAGTGGCTGGAGTTTGCACTTTAGTGGTATTGTAACCTCTCTAATATCAGATATGTGTATGTACACTAGTGTTTTTGTGTATTTTCTGTCCCAGTATCCGATGTGTCATCATTCAGAAGAGAAACCAACAAACTAACCAATGCTGAAATAGTCACGACTGTGAAGCACTTCAGTCACTTCCTGATCTCTATTGACAGGACGTGTGTGTGTGTGTGTGTGTGTGTGTGTGTGTGTGTGTGTGTGTGTGTGTGTGTGTGTGTGTGTGTGTGTGTGTGTGTGTGTGTGTGTGTGTGTGTGTGTGTGTGTGTGTGTGTGTGTGTGTGTGTGTGTGGTTCCAGGGAGAGGCGGCCCATGTGTGCGTGCATTGTGTGTGTGTGTGTGGTTTTGTTGATCAGGCAGAGGTGTGGCCAGTCATTCCTTATCAGAGGAAGTATAGCCGCCCTTATCACACATGGCTGGGCTGCCCTCACTGACCCTTCTATCAGTCACACATGAGCTGGATTCCAGACCTGATATCCAGACGCTTCCCAGCCCCCTTCACTGGTTTATTGCCATACTGCTCCACACAGTCCACATCAGGCATTTGCAGGATCCAACTAATCCGTCCATAGTTTCTCCTAAAACGGTGTAAAAAAAACAGTTTGTCTCCGCTGCAGGTCTGTGGTGTTTTCCTTTTTTTTTTGTAGACAGAAAACCAATGTTGACATGGCTCACAGGCAAACTAAAGGAACAGATGGAACTTAAGAGTTCATTGATGGAGCACTAATGTGGCTTGGCAGCGACTCTACAGGTGTGTGTGCTCCACCCACACCTCATTTCCTGATCATGACACACACTTGTTTGCAATGTGTGTGGTGAGGCATACAAATACAAAGTACAGTCCGGCCTATACAGATTTTTGGGGGCCGATATTGGGGCCTAAAAAATTAGATTAGAGATACAAATATATTGGCCAGTATAACTTGTTTTGGTCTTTATCGGAGTCTATTGAATAAAACCAAATATATAGAACTTGAAAAGCTAATTTCTTTAAATTTCAGTACCGCAATAAAATGCAGAAACCAAGACAACTGTTACAAGATGATAGAGAAATGTTTATTCCTGTTTAAAGATGTAGACTTTCTGCTAATTTGAGCTAATGTGACAGATGTAAGTTGAATTCCAATGAACAGAATCTTTTTCCTTGTAGTGACGATCAGAATAAAGAAAAACCTGAGAAAACGTAAACATCCCTTCTCCTATATTCTGCCTAGTTTTTATTAAAGCAGCTTTTATCAAAATGTTAGTTTCACAAAACAAAACGCTGTTTGTGAAATACAGTTACTAAATAATAATAAGTAAGTAATAATAGTTATTTATCACTTTTATCCAAAGCGCTCAGCAGGCGGTGGAGAACAAAGCAGAGCGACCAGGACGCCGAGCATGAGGCAAAACGAAAGCTCAGTCTGCTCTTGTGGCTGCCGGATGTGTAACGAGATAAGTTTGCTGACACATTGGCCTCAACAAGGTTGTTATGCATCAGTGTTATGATAATAGCTTGTTTCCGCTGCCCCCATGATGATGCAGATACAGCTTTATAATCTGGAGGGAGATGAAAATAGCGGCTGCAGTGAGCTCAATGAAGCGTTGAGGGTTCGTTCTGTTGAACACAAATGTAAAAGTCTCAGAGGGAGGAAGCGTTTAATCAGACACGTGGATTAAAGATGTAAAACAGGTAATAGTAAAGTGTTGGCTGTCAACCACAGTATATTGCCTGTTGACGAGCGGAGGCCGGACACACCCTGCTCCTTCACCTGCAGGTTATAAATGTGATGCATGGATTGCTGCTCGTTCCTTATCGGTGAGGTGTTGAGTTTCCCGATCTTTCTTCCAAACTGAGTCATCGTTCTGCTTCGGTCGCAGCTTCACACCCTCATCCCAACGAAGAAGAGACTTTCAAACATGTTTTCAGTCTAAAACCTGCTGCAGTTTAAGCACCTGATGATTTAAAATCCCCTTTTTTGAAACATTAGGCAACCACAGTGTTTGTGTATATAATTAAAGATTGTGCATGTGAATTATAAATACAGTATAAACCACCTTTTCTCAAAATAGTCCCTGTCCCAGTCCCCTTTTCAGCTTCGGCACCTCATGCAACATTCGTTTGGACAGAATTAGATTTGCAGTTCCCAAATGTAGTGTGTGTGTGTGTGTGTGTGTGTGTGTGTGTGTGTGTGTGTGTGTGTGTGTGTGTGTGTGTGTGTGTGTGTGTGTGTGTGTGTGTGTGTGTGTGTGTGTGTGTGTGTGTGTGTGTTGTGCCAGAATGTGCGGTCACTCCCAAGTGTATTAAAGTAGCTTGTTGCTGCTGGTTGTGGCCGTCTGTGTGTTCCAGCCACAGATTACAGGGCCTGTCGGCAGGCGAGGTTCTGAACATGGGTCACAAGACAAATGTGACGAGTTCCTCTCACAGAGCCGACAGACCGTGTTGTGTATCTTAAAGCACACGTGCTAATGCAGTTCACAATTTGGTGTTATTTCTGTGTGTGGGCAGCCGGGGTGTGTGGTTTTTCTACGTGAACGTGTCCAACGCATGTTCTGAGTCATGATGAACCGCTGAGGAGCTTTGATATAAAACCTACACTGTGGATTTAGAAACTAAATATGTTTCAGTGTTTCAGGAATGATCTCAGTGGAAGATGTTTGGTTTAGAGGTTTCTGATCTTTGTCACCCTCTGTTGGTGGGTTTCCTGCAACTGCTTTTTATGCGTTGTTCCATTTTATTATGGATTTTAAAAACCTGAGTATTAACAACGGATAATAATTTGTCACAAAGTCAAGCGTGTCGTAGGTTTTCCTTTTAGACCAATCACCATTCACCGTGTTCCTAAAACGGCGGCTCCCAAGGATGTTAGCATAGACGCTGTATGTAGCTATAGCGTAAGTTCCCCAGTATCTGAACTGTTCGTTAAGAGACGAGCATAGAGCGGCACTAAGGCTCTTCTCATTGGAGAAGATGTTTCCGAATTCATCAGAACTCACTTTTTAACAAAGACCTGCTACAGGAAAGCTCTAAATAGAATACACTCACCTGCACTAAACCTATGACATTGGTTTATTGGTCTATAAAACTAAAGATTTAGCAAAACTTTGCAAAAGATAATCTTTCTTTTCCAGCTTATTTCAGTGTATCTGCATAACTAGCACATTAGTTCTGCAGATACATCAGTGAGCACAGAAGTAGGTCAAGCCGATACTAATATATATTTATTTCTTTAGCTTTAACTTCTTCAACTCCAGTAAAAGCACCAGTAACATCAGTGAGTGCTGGAAAATATAAATAGATCACTGACATTTCTATTTCGATTTTCCTTTATTTCCTTTGCTGCCATTCAGGTTTCCCACGTGACCGAGGAGCGACTGAGCGACTACTCGCCTCCTTTTATTGTGGTTTGGCACAAGTCATGAAACGATTGTCTTCCTGTGAACTCCAGTCCGACAACATTCTTACTCCTCCAGTTATTTCATTTAGGTCTTTTATACGTCTGCATTTAATCATACGTGTTCAGAAATGCTTATTTAGGCAGGTTTGTGTCTTTAAACACAACAAGCCTTTGAAACCTGAATGGAAAAGAAGGATTGTATGTGTGTGTGTGTGTGCATGTGTGTGTATGCATGTGTGTGTTTACGCGCACAGCACACACATCTTGTGGGTTAACCTGTGGTTCCTTTCTGTACGGGCTGTTTGTCTGCCGTCACCCAGTCAGTCTGTCATTCAGTCAGTTTTATGAATGTGTGTGGGCGGGAGCTGGTGAACCGGTTTCACCAGCTCAGTGTGTGTGTTTGTGTGTGTGTCTGTGTGTGTGTGTGCGTACATGAAATCCTTGGGACTGTCTGTAAGCTAATTATATAACAACACCTCTCTCATTCACTCCCACTCGGCCGGCCTCCCTCCTCTCTCTTTCTATGTTCCTCTTTCTCTTTCCTCACACACACACAGTTACATCCTGTTGTTGTCGGGTCCTTCACTGTCCCTGTGGGGACGGCTGCTGTCATGCTAATGCCTGAGAAAGTCTCGTGTCCTGCCTCCATTGTTGCGTCTCATCTTGAAGACACTGAGGACCCAGTTGACTGCGGGGGGAGTTTTTGTCATGTATTGTTTTGTTATGTTATATAGACTGAAGTATTATCTGAGAGTAGGTATAAGATGTGGCCGCTCCGCTCCACTGTTCCCTGCTGGTGTAAATCATCATGATTTACTTCATCCATCTGTTCATTAACTGCTTTGTTAAAGTGAATGGTAGTGGATTACTTTTCTTTAGTCTGTAAAAGCATACTGTAGTTGTTGTGTAGTCCTGCTAACTCTCCGACACACTGATAAACAAACAGAACTACGTCTCTGACAGGAATCAAACTGGGATTGTTGTGATTCCATGAAACCAGCAGGTCACCCAACACCCTACTTTTCACAGGTCACCTCAGGGAAAGCTGAGGTCACCCATGACTCATCTTCTCTACTTTAGTAGATGACGGTTTAAACAGCAGACACGTTTATTAAATACATGTAATTTACTATTTTAAATAGAAATTCAGTTTTCTGTATTTCCATGTCTGTGTGTCGGCGAGGTGCCTGTGCTATAAACACCACAGGAGACTCAGTTATCAGGACTAGTCATTGATTAATCTCCTGGTCACGTTATTTATTAACCAAACGATCGTCTCACGTGGACATTTTTCTCTCAAGGATGTTTTTTAACAACAGCAAAGAGAAAACAACACAAAGCTTCATTTACATGTGAAACTGGTGTGTTTGTGCTGACTGGTCCCAACACCTCCCACCTCGGCGCAGCGAGCGGCGAGCGGCGAGCAGAGTCGTGACTTGAGACGCCCTCAAACATTCTGCCCGTGTGTGAATCCAGCTCTATAATAAACTGCTGTGGCATTAACACAACCCTCAGACGTCTGTCGGAGGAATTAAAGCTAAAGTTTGAGTTCGCTGGAAGTTGAAGGCACAAAGAGAAATCTTTGTTGCCTACAGAATTGTGTTTATTGTATTTTGAAGGCATAAACACACACTCACACACTTCGCCTCCTTTAATGCACGTTTTGCTTTTGACACGTTTGTCAAACCACATTTGTTCTTACAAATTCTTGGTATCAACACCACAGATCGACATTAATTCACAGGAAGTTATTTCTGTTTGTTTGTTCTGTATAAATGTGGAAGGATGAGGTTGCTTCTCTGCGTCTCACCTGAAACAAACTGGATCAACTGTAATATGAAATTACACTTTCATTTGCTTTCTTTATTTTTCAATATTCTTTTAAATCAGTTGATGGAGCTGTTACAAACATCATTCTGCTTCATAAACCAGACACACACACAGATGGTCAAATTGTAAAGTTACTTGAGCTTCAGTGTTGGTTTTATTCTCATCTCAGTTGAAGTATGAAGTGTTTCAGTCCCAGCTCGTTTAAATCACATTTACGTTGGAGTCATCTCTCTAATAAATCCTCTCTCTCTTTACCCAGTGACAGCTACATCGTGCGTGTGAAAGCGGTGGTGATGACGCGGGACGACTCGAGTGGCGGCTGGCTGGCCCAGGACGGGGGCGCTCTGAGCAGGGTGGGGGTGTGCCGCCTCCTGCCGCCGGAGCTGGCCCCCGTGCCGGCCTCTTGCAGCTCCCAGTTCCTCATCCGCGGTGAGCGGCTACAGGACAAACAGGTAAAACCCACAACGCTCACAGCTCAATGCAGCGGTGGAACATGTGTGTGGTGCTAAGACGATGTGTGTCGAACAAACAGGTGATCCTGGACTGTCCCCTGAGGAAGGACCTGGTGTACACCATAGCAACGCCCACGTTTCATCACTGGAGGGTGGAGGACAGGAAGTGCGGCCTGTCCTTCCAGGGTCCAGCCGACGCCAGGGCTTTCGACAGGGGGGTGCGGAAAGCCATCGAGGACCTGGCAGAAGGTGCGCTGGCCTGAAGTCCAACTGTTAGAGATAGATGATGTCACAGATCTGTCAGGACTTAGAGGAGCAGCTACAGACGAGAGACAAACGGGCTAAGACAGTGTCCTGATGTCTTTCCCATAGTTCCAGTGATGTTAAAGAAGTTTTAAATGAAGGTGCTGCATGTTGTGCATGAAGATAACAACTAACTAATGAAGGAATAAGATTAGGGCAGAGAAGCTGCAGGTTTTATCAAAGTTCCAGGTGTAGTCACTTGGTCCTGTGTAGAACATGAGGTGGACTAATGCTGCTCTGCTCCGTCAGTAAAGTGTTTCTCCTGTTCTCCTCCTCAGGCTCCACCACCTCCTCTACAGCACTCCAGAACGAGGGCGAGCTGGGGGACGACGACGTCTTCACCGTAAGCTATTTTCCTACATTCACGTACGATCGCAGTTGGAATTCTGGGTAATGTAGGCCTGTCCGTGTGATATCACCTGATGTGGTCTTCTTTTACATCCTGGTCCAGGTGGTTAGATATTTAAACCCTGTGTGGACAGAAGTTAAATGCCTGACCGACTTTTCTTTTCTTTTCTGTCCAATCTACTTCAAACATTTTTCTGAAAACAGCACCATTTAAAATGATATACGCCCTGTAATATACTAACGTCAAAAAATTAAGAATAAAGTAGAAAATGGATGAATACCTCTCTGGAATCCGGTAAAAGATAACTTGATTCCTGCAGCAGCACAATGTGACGTCATGTGCTGAGCTGCTGTCGGACACTCGCATGGTCCAGGTGCACATTCCTGGTCCACTCCTCTGCAGCAGGAACAGCTTCTGCTCAGTTCACTGCTCAGTTCACTGCTCAGACAGCGTCAGAGCAGCAGCTAAGATCAGTTGTGAAATCCTGTGAGTGAGTCACACAAACTGTGTTTTGGTGTCTGATAAATCCTTTAAACACTACCTTAACCAACCAGCCCCCCCCCCCCCGCCTGCTGCAGTGGCCTCTTGTGTGGTTCCACTGTGGCTCAGTTAAACCAGTACTTGTTCAACATCAGTGAAATGGAGGTTTCAGGCCCCGGGAGTGAACCGTGGCTCCACTTCACACCGAACAACTAATCAGTCAAAGTCCCCAGAGTCCAGCACATCTCCGAACTGACCTCATTTCATCCACTTAGCAGAAGGTATTTCAGCTCGGGACCCACTTCCTGTCACAGATACCTGCCCCGAGTGAAGTGTGTGTTGTTTGTGTGTCGGGGGGGCCTCCCTACCTTAAGTTAGCATGCAGCCTCCCCTCCCCCCACGCTGTAACGTGACACCAGGAACAGCAGGCCGGGTCACAAGGTCACTTCCTGTATTCCACCACCTCCCTCTCTCCTGGTGACCCTCACCACCACCACCACCACCACACACACACACACACACACACACACACACACACACACACACACACACACACACACACACACACACACACACACACACACACACACACACACACACCCTCCTAGTTGAGAACGAGAGCAGCTACCAAACTAGCAGCTGTTTCCCAGCTTAGTGCAGGGCCGGTGATTTATGAGAGGAAGTGCCTCATGGTTCATCTTTGACTCGAGCTGTCTGTAAGGGCCAAGACTAATAGGTGCTCTGCTGGGAGTGTGCAGCCACCACAGAGACGCATAAAAACACACGAGGAGGGGAGGACGAGGGCCCAGTCGGGGGGGGGGGGGTCACTGAAATGGAGCATCAGGTTTTCAGGAAAGTTGAAACTGATTCAATCTGTTGGTCACAAAGTCGTATCTGCTCTTTTCCTTTTGGGTTAAATATCTACAGAAGCTCATGATAAAACAAACACTGACATACTTCTGAAGTGTTTGTTTGCTCATATATATTTAATTGTGTAATTTCTCTCTTTGGATGAGTCATGCTTGCATACATTTCATACGCTGCAACCACTGACGGTTATAAAGACGTGCGATGTGTCTCCATTTCATCTCACTGTGCACAAGTGGTTCTGGTCCTATCCACTAACATGGAGGAGTCGTGGTTTATGACTTTTACTGCAGCCGGCCACCAGGTGGCGATCATGTTTTGGCTTCGCTTTAAAGGAGCTCCCATGTTGTCTTATCTTCATATCAGTGTATGGTTGTGTTGTCTTCTTCTATCTGATGATGTTTAATCCGTCCTAGTAGTTCTTGTTTTTGGGGAAAAACTAAGTTTCACCATTTTGCCAGAAGAAATTAAACAAGATCTTGAGCAGCACCACACTTTGATACCAATCCCAGGATTCAGTTCTGCTTGTGTTCCTCTCAGCCTGTTGTAAAGACCTTTCCTAAAGTTAGCGGTAGAGTCTGCACGGCGGCCGTCGTGGACAGAGGGAAATGCTGCAGCAGATTTACAGCCTTGGGGGGGGGGCAGGGGGAGGATGGATGGAGGGAGGGAGGACAGCTAGGATGGACATACTTCCCTAAATTATTCCTCATTGGGCAAACCTAAACTTAACCCAACCCTTCCTCTGTACCCCCCCCCCCCAGCCCGGCTCCTCTCTCTGCCTCTATTTTGGCTCATTCACGACTGGGGGAGTGAAAGCTATTGGAGCAATTCTGGGCCGGTCCCAGGGGAGCAAGACGGGCCTGTTGAAGGATGGATCCTCCCGAGCTTTCAGTCGGGACATGTTTTGTGTCAGAAAATAACTTGAAATGCCCTCTGTCCAGCCTCGGGCCAAAGTATATAGAGAGGATCTCCAGAAATATAAAGTCTCCCCCTCGACTCGTCTGTCCCTGACTCCTCATGTGCAGCAGAAGGTCTGGTCTGTGTTTTGAATTAGTTGCAGCCGTGGAGGCCAGAGTCGGACTGGTTTTAAACCGTATCGGCTCCTCCTCCCAGTAATGTCTTCTCCAGGGGGGTGGGGCCAGGAGCGGAGGCAGCATTTTATGTTATTTTTGGCCGGCTGCTCTGGGGGCTTTGTAAGAAAGCTGGGGGAAATTCTCAGCATGGTGGTTTCCATGTGGGGAGCAGGATATAATAGGGATAGCTTCAAGAGGCAGACAGACACACACCAGATCTGGGTCTTATAACTCTGGCAAATAATTCATGGCGTGGGTTTAAGGTTTGTTGGAGCGTCAGACGTTTGCATGTGCGGTGAAGATGTTGTCGATGTCTCAAGATGTCGAGGGGCGATGCGGTACCTGACATTGACCCGTGGTTACACCACGATAAATAACACCGGGAGTGAGGAAGGACTTGAAACTCTGGCACGTTACTCACGTTTCAAACGCTCAAGTGGTTTTCTCTCACAGAAACACCTGATGTGGAACTCACATTTCCAAGATGACATGAAGGGGGGGGGGGGCAGGGTACTGTCCACACATGCACACACACACACAGGATAGGTGGAATGTGTAGAAAGTGAGATTGAGGGGAAGAGGACAGGTTGCTGGGGGGGGGGGGAGAAGACTCAGTGGAGAGGCCAAAAAAAGGTGATACTGGGAAAAGAGACGTGAGCATTAATCTGTCTGAAGAAGTCGTTTCTCCTTCAGCTCTGAAAGGATTCAAGAGGCGAAGGTCTTTTACGTCTCTTATCAAATCGTGTCCTCCTGTTTCGTCCTCTCTAATGTGAAGATAACGTGTTTTCTCTTATATTTCATTGATATAATCTGACACAACAGTGTTGCAGTGAATCCTTCGTGAAGGTCATAACGTCCAGTTTGTGTTGAAACTGTTGAAGATCAGTGTTGTTAGTTTGTAAACTGTCTATTGTGATTTCAAATCTCATGAATGCTGCTGCAGGGTCAGATGAGGTCCATCCCCGTTGCAAACACAGCAAACAATAACTACTTGATTTATTTGATAATCAGCCTTTTTCCGGGTGTCAGCTGCGTTGACACATGACGTCACCTCGTAACGTTATTATCTGGAAACGTTAAAGACACATGGGATCCTCAAAGGCTCCGTGTTCTCTCCACCTATGTTAGTGGCTAATTGGATTTAAAAGTTGAATCTCACTTGAGGGTCAGAAGGTTTTATGGCAGATGTTGTTTATTTAAAAGTTAAATTCACACAATGATCCAAATGTGGCTCCAGTGGCTCGAAAAACAGAACTCGCGCTTCCTGTTTTCCCGATCGGAGCCGCGCCGATGCTTCCTGTTTTTGTTTGTCCAATCGTGGCGTCGTCTCGCAGTAACTGTTTGTTTGGTGAATCCAATCAGAAAGCGGCACTCAGCCTGCATCCTGTGTTTGTTTGTCCCCGTCCACAGAACACCACAGACAGCTCATCCAACTCCTCCCAGAAACTGGAGAGCTCTCTGCAGCCGCTCGAGTCCTCGCCCCTTCCGCAGAGACACAAGTGCGTGATGGGACATCGCCACGACCTCCACGACCCCTACCGGCTCTCAGACCACTACTTCTTGGACCAGGTGAGACAACGTCAATGTGAAACCACACAGCTGCACTGAGCGAGTGGGGGACCAGGTGCTCTCTACAACATGAGTCAGATGAAAACTTGGACAAATACATTTTATCTGTTTAACATTCTTATATTTAGTTGAAAGTTCAACTTCCAGCTGCGTTAAAGCTTTTTTCTGTTTCCTCCTCAGCCCTTGTCTCGGCTTCCTCGCCACGTCACTTTCCAGGAGGACGAGGAAATCGTCCGTATCAACCCTCGGGAGCGCAGCTGGGAGCGAACCACAGAGCGCCACTATGGACGCCCGTCGGACCGCCCCTGGCTTGGGGGCTACGAGGACTACCGCCACGCCACCGTGCGTGACAAGTTCATCCAGATGGACGAGTCAGAGTCCTACGTCCACTTCGCCAAGACTGAGTCACAGAAGCACGACTACACCTACCCTCTGGCACCGGCCCTGTCGCCATCAGACTCTGACCCTGCACTCGGACCCTTGACCAATAAGGGCCAGGGTGGCTCATATCGCCACGGCTTCTCCTCGGTTGTCTCCAACCAGCCCCGCTCTTTCCTCCCGAGCTCGTCCCCGTCCACCAACGGCGGGAAGGGTCGGAAGGAGGATGGGGTGGAGCGCTCACAGTGCGAGCACTGCGGTGAGGCGTTTTACATCTCAGACAACCGAAGGGGGCGGTGCCAGGATGCTCCGGACCCTGTGCGGGCGTGCGTCCGGCGGGTCAGCTGCATGTGGCTGGCAGACACCATGCTCTACCACTGCATGTCCGACCCGGAGGGGGACTACTCAGACCCCTGTTCCTGTGACGGAGGCGAGGGCGGCGGGGGAGGCCGGTTCGGTACACGGTGGTTAGCGCTGCTGGGCTTGTCTCTGGTGGCGCCCTGCCTCTGCCTCTACCCGCCTCTCCACGCCTGCCACCGGGCGGGGCTCACATGCGGGTGCTGCGGAGGCCGACACAAAGCAGTGAGCTGAGCCGCCGGTGCCTGGGAACCTCTCGGAGGAAGCGACAAAAATCTAAACCCAACGCAAGCACAGGGAAAGGGAAGGATGGGGAAATGCACAGAGAGGAGCAGCGGCTGCGGCCGCTCGCTCTCTTGCCTTGGTTTCTCTGGGTTTCTCTACAAATTCCAGACACTGAAATAAGCCAAAAAAAAACTATTGGTGCATTTTCTATACGGCCTGGGAAGATAAGCTCCCCCTAACGGCAGACAGTTCTCTCACCTCTTCACGTGGCCATTTCATGCTCTGTTTCTAGTGAGAGAGCACTCTTTTTCAGGGGGCCTTTTTTATAGCTGACCTATATGTCATGTATCACATATGCAGGTACTTTATACTTTGTACACTGACTCGGCGTCAAAGAACTTGAATTGTTTCTTCTTTTGTTTCTTTCTCTTCTTTAATGTACGCGTGGCCATTTTGTTTATATTCTATTCCAATATCAGGCCCGCTCGGCTCAGCTCCAGCTACCAGAGAAATCAGACACTACACCTCTTCATGTGCGACTCTGTGTGTGTGTGTGTGTGTGCGCATGCTTACAATGTGTGCAGAGGCCTTCTGTTGTCTGTGCTGCAGCTTATAGTGAAGCTCATGTCGTCCAGGTCGCGCTCCACCATCGACGTCCTCTTTGTTCCCTGAAACAAACGTGGTACTCGTCTTAATCTTCTTCTAAAATCCCAAAGATTCATTGTTATCCTATTTATTTTCTCACTGAATTGATTCAGTGATTGATTCGTGGTTTACTCACTGACCCCGCTCGGCCCCGCTCGGCCCCGCTCGGCCCCGCTCGGCCCCAGCGTCCGGCTCCATGCTTCTTTCACGTTATTCGAACAGTGCCTAAACCCTCACCTGAACCAGGAACTCTCTCAGAATCAAAGCTTAGAATTCCCGTCAGTCTTTGGGCTGATTTTACTTTAACGTACACTTGAAGCATTGTGAGATTTTAAGGCTCTGATTTCCTGTTTGCAGAACCTCAGCCAGAGTCCGAGTCACACCAAGGACTGAAACTCATCCGGAGAAAGCGCTGGTGCCTGTTTTGCCTTAAGATTTGGAGCCTGGCTTCGAACGTCTCCCGTCTGCGCTAATTGTTATGGCTCCGAGCTATCGGCCTCACGTACACTCTCAGAAACTTGGTTTAAGCTATTTTTGTAATGAATAAGGAACTTTTAATACGGTTCTGACCAAGTGAGTGAACTAAGGACTCTGGTTTGCCTGCGATGTACAATCAGCTCCCCTCGTCCAGCCCAGTCCTCCAGGAGCAGCCACCAGTCACATGTGGAACTCCAGCGTCCGGACTGATGGTTCAGTGAATCCAAAACAGCCGAAAACGACGTCACCACAACACTTATTTCACACTGAGCCAATAGAGCAAAACATTTTATGTTGTTCTAAAAAAAAGAAGCTAACTTCGGCTAATTTGCACTTTCTTTAGCTTAGCTTAGCACAAACACTGGAAACAAGGAGCTAGCTCGGCTCTCTCCAAGTGTAAATAAAAGTCCACCGAGCAAAAATATCTAAACTGGTGAGAAAATGTCCAGACAACTTTTCAGCTAAGCTAGTTTTAATCTTGGCTACTTCTCAAACTCTCAAGTTCCTTAAAGGCCAAATTATTCAACTGTAGATAGAAGACGAGCCTGAGAGACAACTTCCTGAAACCACAGTAACATGTGACTGGTGCCGCTGGTTTCCCCTTCAGGTCCGATTCAGTTCACGAGCAGCGAAGGCAGATGTTTAAGAATGAAACTAAATGTGTTGCATTGGGTTTAAAGCTCTTTCTGATATTTACATGAGAACCAAGGCAGAGAAAGTTTGACAGTTCAGGTTCGAAGCTACGATTTAGAGCTCAAACGATGTTTGTTGGTTCACAAGTGAGACGTCGAATATGAAATAACTAAAAGCGTCGGAGGAGAAAACAAACTCGGCGTCGCCTGCTGTTTGAGTGACACTACAGCCGACCAATCACGGCCTCACAGCTACAGCACAACACTAACCACAGCTGCCCTGGTTGTTGGTTTCATCACGTCCCCGGCAACACAATTAGCTTTATTGAAAAGGACAAAAGGATGAAATAAAACCCAGCAGGACATCGGTCGGGTCCCGCGGGAGAAGAACGTCCAAAAGAAGCTGAAACCCCGTAAACAAACATCCAGCTGATTGTTGAGCCGAGGGAACGTCACTTATTCAGTGTGGTTGAAGTTCAGAGCGCTGGAGGATGTCCTCCTTCCTGCCCTGGTGGTGTCTGTTTCACACGTCCTGTCCCGTGTACCAGTCTGTGTGTTTGTGGCACATCCACCCCCCCCCCCCCCCCCCATCTCCTGCTCCTTGATCCAAAGCTACTGGGATCAGCTGAATCCTCCATCACACGCGAACACCTGACGATGATGTGATGTATCAGGGAGTGTGTGTCTGTGTGTAGGTGTTATTTCTCTGTCTGATGTTTGAGTGTGTCCTCACATGTCAGAGACATTTACAAGTGCCTGAGCGCGTCCTCTTTTATCTCCTTGTGTATTTAAATTGAAAACTTTAAAGAAACAACTCCCTGTAATGAATTAGACCCATTTTTTTACGCTTAGTATTTTTACCTCTGTAAAAAAAAAAAGAGCAAAAATTATATTATATATATATCAAGTGTATGTTGTACATTTTTATTTCTATTTTGTTTTTTTAAATAACTGTTTCTAACATGTACGATGGATGTAGCTCTTTGCTTCTCGAGAAGGAACAGGAAGTACTTTGTAGATACTGAAGGTCGGCCGGGTCCGTGAGGAAACTCAAGTGAAACGTGTGTCTTACCTTCCGCCTCCAATAAAACGAGAGAAAACAGTGAAACCACACGAGTCGGCTGCTTCATTCAAAGATCAAACCTCCGCTAAGGCCCGACAGCCCCGTGAACCCAGTCCGGCTGCACCACATCTCACACACACTCACAAATATCTGTGATGTCACAGCGTTGGCAGTGATCCATAAACCAACGACTTCTTCTCTGACACATTCATCCTTCCACCAAGTTTCATGGAAATCCATCCAGTAGTTTTTGCTAACGAACAAACAAATGAAAACTTAATGAATATCGACAGTAAACCAACCAGTGCGTTACGTTTCAGTGACCAGCCACCGACCTTCCACCACACGTAGGATCCTTTATTTCAATGACCCTCATATTTAAACACTGGATCCTGGAATCAAATCATGTTTCAGCTCATTTAAAGAATTCCTGAGTTATACATGAAACAATAAATGGAATAAATCACAAAAAAATGAATTTATGGTAGAAAACTAGTCTGCACTCGTGCCTCATGACTCAAAGTCCCTCATCCAGCATCTAAAAGGTTTATTGAGACTTTGAACCAGGACAACAAACAGTTTGAAGCCACACATAAAGTCACCAACAGTTTTTAAAACCAAAAATAAAGCTGCCAGGCACAGGACGCCACCCAGGACTGTGAGAGGAGATCCAGAGGATGAAAAGATGTCAGCGGAGGCCTGAAGTTTCTCATTATGCTTTAATAACTTCCGTACTTTGCTGCACAAAACTTTCTGTAAAGTCTGTAAAGAAAGAAAGCTCAAAGAAAAAGGAAAGAAAAATCCCTGGGCCTCGTTGGCCTGCTTCATTCTCCTCAAGATGTCTCTCCCTCCTCAGCAGGAACATGTGATAGCCATCGAGGACGTCGAGCTGCTTCACTCAGGATGTCTCTGGAAAAGCATGTGGGCGATAATGATGGAGCGGAGAGGGGGAGGGAGAACCAGAAGAAAAGGTCCCTGAGGGCTTCGGGGGCCTGCTTAGCAGCTCAACTGGCTGCAAACAGCATCACGGTCCACATGTGCAAACATTTAAGATATCTGCTTGTGTAACGGGGTCAGCGTGGCCCCTCTCCGGGTGCACAGCACCGGCACTCACTTCCCACTGCAATTTACAGGAATGGGTGGCTTGTCCCGCACCAGTGCTGCGGTCTCATGTCCAAAGATAGGCAGGATTCAGACCTTTTCCCTGGTCCTGGGTCTGCACGGTACTTGTGCAGCTGTGGGTCGGTCTCGGGCCTGACTAACCCGCAGCGTGCACGGGCGCCGCAGCAGTATAGATCACAAGAAAGCAGAAAATTGCTTCAGCATACTTTGTGAAGGATTGTCTGAGTTCAAACTCGGCACCTGAGATAAACTCTGCTCAGGACTCCGGAGGAAAAGCTCCCTCTACTCCCACCCTGTGGAAAAGGCTCCAGCCTGTTAGAGCGACAGCAAACTGAAAACTACTGAGCTACAGAACCGTTTCATCTGAAAAGTACAAGACAAGTACTGTTAAGTCACTTTATGTTGCTTCAGTCCATCAAATACCTTAAAAGTAAAAGTTTAGGCAGTGAAATGTGCTAAAGCATCAAAAGCAGAGTAAATTACTTATGCATCATTCACACAAATATGTCAAATCAAAATTAGATACAAGACTTTCAGTCACATAATAAAGTTAAATGTCCAAGAGTTAAAACTATTTAAATAACAAGCTCAGCTGCATTTACATGATCTTCATCAGCAGTTATTGATAATTAAAAACCCAGATGTCCAGATTCATGACTAAATGCTCTGAAGCTCGGTGTCAACCGGCTGAATTAAAGCTGTTTATTACTGCAGATCAGGAAAAGTTGATATTTGGATGAAAGGTTGATTTTTATCTGATAAAAGCAGAGTTTATGTAACGTGTCACGATGAATCTGGATCTGAAGTCAGGATTCGACACAGGCAGATAAAGAAATGCAGCGGAGATAAAGGTGGAATACTTCTTTCTGAATCTGAGTTCAGGTTAGGTCCTCAGCTCCAGCTGCAGGATTTGAGTAAATCTGCTGAAACCAGCCTCGTCTGTTTGAGCCGCAGCAACGAGGAGGAAACGTCCAGCGCCACATCAGAGGTAACAGTTCAGGGCTGAGAGGGAAGTGGCAAAAGAGTCGAGGGATTAAAAATGGAACAAGGCCGGAAGAGTCTGGGAGAGATCTTTATTTCAGGCACGGAAAGAGAGCCTCTTCCTCTGGTGGCGCCAGACCTCTGCCACTGTTCCATTTCCTCTTCCTCTTTGTGCTCGGTGCAGCGCTCCTCTCCTCCGGAGCCCGAGCTGGGTCACCTTCACACCTCCATCCTGTCACGTCCGGTTCTCCACACATCTCCCTTCACTTCCAGCTGCCTGCGAAACACTGGAGACCAGAAACTGACAGAAAATGTGTCTGGAACTATTTTGATAATTAGTAAATTTCAGAATTTCTTTTCAAGCATCATAGTTCAAGTTTCTTAAAAGTGAGAGTTTGTTGCTTTTCATTGCGTCTTCAGTCACATGACCCAGATGACAGAGGAACAATCACCTGGACGAATGAGCAGAACCAGGAAATATAACGTGTTCCTCCCCGAGCTGCACCACCTCCTTCCACCCGGTTCTGTGCTGGTGGGTTTGGTGGTTTCTGCATAATCCTGCTAATGAACTGTGGATTATTGAACCCAGTAAAAGCTGCTTCTTGTCAAAAGTCAAATAATCAGTCACACAATGATCCTTATAAATCACTTTCCTTTATTTAAATCAGCGTTAGGCAGTTATGCTATGAACAACACAGGAAAATAAAAACAAAAGAAAGACATTAAAACACGAGATCCAGTTAACATTAACTGCACTTGGCACTGGATAGACGTTCATGGAAAGAGGAAAAAAATATACATATTTATCATACTCAAAATAGAAGTGCCTCCAGTAATCATCAAGTCGACTGCTGGGAGTGAAACACTGGAGAAATTAAATATGGTCTCGACAGCATTTCAACTTCAAGGTAAGAAAGAAAAACTAAATACCGTTTCATTTTCCCAGTTTTTTCGGTTACAGATTCAAATCGATCTCATCGTCGGCCTGCGACTGCCTCCGAGCTCCGGAGGATCTGAAGGAACGCGACAGGCGGCGTGCGGCGTGTTCACTCGTTCATTCAGCTTCAGATTCACACCCGGAGACGAGGAAGAGGCGAGTCGGTCTGATGAGGAACAAATAGTCAACGCCCCCCCCCCCACGTCCTATCTTCATCTTCCTCTTCCTATCGACCACAAACTCAAAATGTACCGTCGCACAACCAATGTCAACCTGGGGGGGGTGGGGGGGCGCTCTACTTCGTGTACTTTTATTAAATCAACCATCAATTCTTCTTCATAAAAACATGGAGGAACTTCTGTTACCACTATACACTCCATTTACAATGGTAGTAGTGCACAGCAAGAAAAGGAAAAAGTAAACCAGAATTAAAGATATAAATGAGCTCGTACATCCAACAGAAAAAGGAAAAGCAAACAAAGTGAATCCCTCTCCCAGAACAGAAAAGTCATGATTTCATTTATAAAAACCGACAGAAAACTATGATCAGTTCTCGCTCGCCTGGAACAGATGCTGAACGCGGCCCGTGGCTGTTTGTGTCTGACTGTGATTCTACACACACACACACACACACACACACACACGTACGAGTTAGTTAGAAACTCTGCATCAGTGAATCCCTCCGGACGTTTCTTCAAGGGAGGAAACAAAACTCTCTGAATATCTGGTGCATTTATCGAATTTAATTCAAATCAAACGAATCTGCAGGTTCCACGCTGGGTTTTAACCTTGATTATCAGCAGGGCGACATTATCCCCTCTATTCCTAGTTTAAGTAAAGGGGGTGGGGGGGTGTCAGTGGGAATCAGGGCTTGCAAGGAAAAGTGTGAACCCATCCCAAAACAGGAGAGAATAGAGGCCGAGTGGAGAGAGAGAGAGAGAGAGAGAGAGAGACGGCTCGAGTCTCTGATGTCTGAGGAGCCTCGAGAGCCGAAAGAGAAAGAAAGAGGGATAAATAGATATATACTCTGCGATGGGGGCAAGGAGGGGAATGTGTGCATGTTGTGTATGCGTGCGAGTGTGTGTGTGTGTGTTTGTATGCGTGTGTTTGCCTGGTCTGTCCGTTCAGGGCTTTATCTGACGGTGACGCCAAGTTTTTCCAGCACGCGGACGCCCTTCTCCTCGTACTCCTCCCGGGTCAGCCAGAAGTTGTCCTTGTCCTTCATGATGTCGGCCAGCACGGCTCCGCCCAGGAACACCATGTGCTTTCGCCTGGGAGGATCCTCGATGCGGATCTTAAATTTCTACAAGACCAGGGGACAAAGACACTTAGAAGATTGAGACAGAGACGGGGACACCTATTGTGTTGAGTGTGAGCTAAACCATCACGTACCAGTTTGTAATTGCAAAAAAAATGTAATATAATAATGTACAAACTATTCATTAGTGCAACTGTGAAGTGAAGCTCAACTGGAAATCCTCTTGAAATGAGGCTTAATGACTTCGGCTTCATGTCGTGTGAATCAGAATGTCCAAACACTCGTACTCTCACCTTATAGGGCAAAGAGACGCAGCTCCTGTTTGTTGCTCACGGCTCTAAACTCAAGTGCAGCGACAAACAAACAGCTGAAGGTGCAGATCGAGACATTGAGCCACGTGTTGAGCGTCTGTATTAAAAAGATATTTGTGGAAAACGCTGCAGGAACGAGCAGAAAGGTTTTCTCTTTTTCTCCCAGTGAAGCTTTGCCAGAATCCACTAAATCAACATGAACTGGAGCCGAGCACTTCTCTCAATGAAGAGCTGCAGCTACACGTCCACAGGGGAAACAGTCTTCAGTATGAATGTGACTCTGGATCTGTCTGAGCTTTGTGAAAGAGGTGAACTTCAGGAGAGTGAAGCTCAGAGTGAGTCACCAGTGAACCTTTGTTTACAAAGCACTCCTGTGTCTTCAGGAAACTCAGGTCCAAATGTAATGTCGTGATATTTTTCCAAAACAAATATTTATGATTGGAAGTGAACCACAAACAGGTTGAGACTTCACTGTGGTTAACGTCCATATGTCTCTGGCACCGCCTGGTGGTCATTTATGTACAATGCACCAGATTGAAATGTGTGTGAGGTTTTATTTTAGCATATAAATGTAGATTTTTCTATCTATATCATTCATTAAATATTAGGCTTATTTTCTATTATATATTTGGCTGTATAAGTGTTCTCTTTTTATTCATAGCTATTTATAATAAGTTTAAAGTGAAACTAAAATATCAAGCCTCAACTACATTTCCTTGTCGTCAGGGTTTTATAGCGACACCTGGAGAATCATTTGATAAACACACATCGGCCCATATGTTGGTTTTCCCTTATATCCACATCAGACGGGCTCCAGTTCAAAGTAAATCAAACCACATGTGAGACGATGCAGCTCGCAGTTCTTTCCGTGAGGCTCGGACACAGTCGAGAGTAGAATCATAGCAGAGGCGTTAAATGTGGGTTTCTCACCGAGAGCTTGTCCACGTCTCCCTTGAGCACGCGCTCCAGGTACAGCTGCTTGAGTTCCCTCTCCAGCCGAGAGGGAAGGCCTGGGTACATGGTGGATCCTCCGGACAACACGATGTGCTTGTAGAACTCAGGCCTGAGGAGAGGAAGAGGAAGAGTGAGAGCAGGAAGAGAAACATCTTAAAAATCATATAAGTAATGATGCTCTTTCCCCCCCAACAGGGACACTATCATATTCTATGTATTTTAAGCCTACAGCCGTGAAAATGAGGTTTAAAGACAGACTCAACTCCTTCAGTTGGTTTCCAAGTGTATATTTCCCCCACCTATTAAATCCAAGATCAATTTTCCTACTTTCCATAAAGAACTTGGAAGAACTATTCTAAAATACTGTTATTTCTTCAGCGGGCTCAGCCAACATGTTCACTTTCCCTGTGTGCGCTTTAATCCGTCAGTGTTGTGTATTACTGTTTGTTTGAGTCGCCCTCAGTAAAGTATATTTGAATAAATCTGCGTATCTTATTCCACACCGCATTGTTTCCCTGCTCTTTCACGAGCCTCACCTGGTGTCTATGTCGGCCGCATGGATGGTGTTGAAGAGGAGCTCGGCCACCCCGACGCCCTCCACGTTGATGAGGTGTGGCTGGAACAGAGCCTCGGGCGCCTCAAAGCGTTCTCCTCCCACCTTGATCACACGACCATCTGGCAGCTGGAGATGTGTGGGAGGCGGGAGATGAAAAGAGATGGAAAAAAGAAAGAATGGCACCAGTGAGGAGGTAGGATTTAATGTATGACTCAACAGAAAGTGCTGAAGGGTGAAAACCCTGAATGGATGAATCAAGAGGGAGCAACTGTGTTTGTGTTGTGTGACAGGAACACCTTTTTAAGTGTGTGTGTGTGTGTGTGTGTGTGTGTGTGTGTGTGTGTGTGTGTGTGTGTGTGTGTGTGTGTGTGTTTACTGCAGTGAGAAAACAAAATCCTCCAAGAGTCTGATGATGTTTTTCAGCGAGTGAGAGCACGGACAGAGAGAGTGGGCTCCGAGCTGAGTACAGTTAATGTGTGTGACTATAAAAAGGCTTCATTCAGCTGAGGGCAGTGGGAGGAAGTGGAGCCCAGCCTCAGCCGCAATGTGGCTGCACAGGAAATGATGTAACGCGCAGTTCAGGGCCCTTCGGCCAGTTACATTGCCCTCCTTGTTTCGGTGCACACAAAACGATACTTACACATACATGTTCACACGCCTACGCGCACACACTCACCTAACCCACCCTAACCCAAACACACACGGTCACAGTGAGCTCCGAGACACAACATGTGCTCGGTAAGGCGTGCAGTAACGCAGACCTCAGGTCCTGCGTTTAGATTCTGTGGTTCCCTCCGAGGGGGAGAGGCCTTGGAAAGAAAAGCAAGCCTGGTGGAGGAGCGCTGCGCCCCCATATGTGTGAGTCCCAGAGAAAACAGTTAGTCAGCAGCACGGCCCTGTCTCACACTGCCAACAATGGGCATGTGGTCGTCTGCTTAGCTCCGTGCAGAAACAGATTTAGTTACTCCATTATTTCTGACTACTTTTAAATGCTGCCACTTGTGAATAACAAACCCTTTGGGAGGGAGTCTTTGTACAAGAGGCTATTTTAAGCAGAAATGTGAAACTTGTGTGCATGTGGCATGAGTAAAGAGAACGCAATTTTAAAAAAAAGTAAACAAAACAAAAGCGAGAATCCCTGAGGGCTGACGATGTGTTGTGTGCCAGAGTGGAACCAGCCAACATGAAAAACAGCTGCTCAACATTTCCCCATTTTAAAGTAAAGCAAAGTTATTTCACAACCAAGAAACTAAAACCTTCTTTGTCCCCTTCATCCTCTCATTCAGTCGCTCTGTCTTCATTAACCTAATGTTCCTGATTCAGCTCATTGCTCTTTAACGTGGTGTTGATCTTTATTACTGATTCAGAAACACTTGAATACTGGTGACAGCAGGAAACGTGGGACAAAGGTGTTTTTATTTTTCCTCCTTATTTAATGAACTGAGTGAATCATACAGAGTCAACGAGAGCTAATGTAATAATTAGTTTTCTCTCTGGCTTCTGTATCTGCAGACCTGATGAAATAACCACCACAAACACCAGGTTACATAATGAACTGAGCAGCCGTTTAACAGAGAAACCACAGCACCTGAGTAGGTATTTATAACGCATAACCAACGCACTAATGCCACAAGTTTCTGATAAGACAAAGCTACTTGCGTCAATACATTTACATCGACTTGTATTTATTTACTACATTAAATATGAAAGCATCTGAGTTTGTACCGTGTATGATTCCACCAGCACAGTGGTCTCCAGCGCCAGCTTCTGCTCCTGCTCGATGTTGTAGCCCACGTAGCAGAGCTTCTCCTTCATCATGCGCACCGTCTCGAAGTCTGCGGAGTGGTTGAAGGCGTAGCCCCTCAACAACAGCAGCTGCATCCAAAACACAGAGAGAAACAAAAGGAGAGGACGATCAGCAAAGACTTTAGATGGTCCTGCAAGTGTTTAATTAAACCCTGGGTTCTCAGAGACTGGATACCTTGATGAGGTAGCGGGTGATGTCCCTGCCTGCAATGTCCAGGCGTCTCGTCAAGTGGGGCAGGCTGAATCCTTCATACACCGGACAGATGTGTGTCACACCGTCACCCGAGTCCACCACCACACCTGTCAGGAGACCTGGAACACAGACAAACGTCTCAGTGACTTCAGAGGACGCTGCAATTACGCTCATTCATTGGCTGGAGACTTAATCGAACCATAACCACGACTACTACTTGCATCATCCTTACACTAAACTAATCCTAACCTAATTAGTTCAGTCTGTGGCTGAGGGGCAGTTTGAGAAACAATAAGGACTTTGGAGTCAAAGAGTAAAACACAGAGCTGGAAATGAGTATCTGCCCTTTAATAATCTGTGCTTGTATCTGAGGCTTATCGAGTGGGAGTTTTCAGCCATTGTTCACCTTGTCAGCAGCGTAAACACAGAACCTGGGACAAACTGCACACGTCTGAATCGTTCAAGCAGCACACAGGTGGAGTCGAACACATTGCAACATGTCAGATCACAACAGGATATCATGTCGGTTACTGTGACATATTTAAGATATGTTCATGCAAATGTCTGGACTTCATGTTGCAAAGAATTTCAGAGCAGTTGCACAAAACAAGTCTTGTAACAAACTATTTGACGAAGGTGTGGTTTTCTGCAGAACAAGAATATTCACTCAAATGAAAAGCCAACGCCCACAAACATTATGCAACGAGGAAGCTGTAGTAGTCAATATAAAAGTGTTCATGAGTAATTTGTGTCTCAACTTGCAGCCTTGAGCTCTTTACACACTGGCGGCGTTTTCGTGTGATTAATCTGCTTGTCAGTGGGATTTACGATCGGTGTATTTTCACACAGAACTTTCTTTGGAAAGGAGGTTGATCTTCCTGGGTTTTTGCACTGAATGCAGGTTTAAGCCAATCACTGGAGCCAATTAGACCAACTGCCAGACACGACTCTGGGTGGACAGGATCCCAGTAGAGTCCCCTGCCTCCTCAGACGAGGCACCAGCCTCCTCAGACGAGGCACCAGCCTCCCCAGCCGCACCTCCACTGTCACAGCGACATCCTAAACTAAGTGAAGAACTGGGTCATGGTCGAACTCTGCTCCTGTACGAGGCAGTGAAACTTTCAGACTCTTTCTCCACCCTCTTAATAGTATTTCCATGTCGTATATTCGTCACGCCCCCGATGTGTAAAGGCCTTCATCAAACATGGCTGTCTTCTTACCTTGGGCATACAGTGTCAGCACGGCTTGAATAGCGATGTATACTCCTGAAAACTGGTAGGTCTCAAACATCACCTGCAGGAGAGGCCAGCAAATACAGTTAGTTCATAATCCTGCACTACAGCACGTGCATGAAATCATTTTGCAGTTGATCAATGAAACCGACTAGATAAACTAGAAAACCTCTTCTTTTCTCCCCCCGTCCTCTCAACTATGAAAATACCTTCATGCTGCAAACAAACCCGTTAATTTCAACATACCTCGATGATTTTCTCGCGGTTCTTGGTCGGGTTCATGGGGGGCTCCGTGAGCAGGATCTTGCAGTTGCGGGACTCGATGTTGAGCTTCTCTGGGCCGAAGGTGTAGTCCCACAGGTGCTTCATGTCATCCCAGTTCCTCACGATGCCGTTCTCCATGGGGTAGTTGACCTCCAGCATGGAGCGCAGCTCGCTGGCCTCGTCCCCAACCATCAGGTCCTGCAGTGACGGGTGAGACGGCAACGCACACATGTTTAGAAGACAGACAGCATAGCCCTCCACGTTTGGATGGTTCAGTGTCACTTGCATTAATGACGAGGACCAAGTTTTGGTTCGGGAGACAAAAACAGTAATTTGTACTTTTCTCCTGGCCTGTTGTTCAGCTGCATCCGTTCATTCATGTTTTACCCTCCTGAAGACGAGTGGTCTGTCTGATGCATCACTTTAAAATCCAGTTACCCAGCATGCATTACAAGGCATTATTTTCCATGCACCTACACCTGGAAACACTTCCCTCCAGCTACAGTAATCCACTCGTTTTCGCACCATTCAACTAGCTGCATGCAAGGCAGCCTGGCAATGTAAACAACTGCGTGGTTAGAGCTCAGTGTTAGCCACACAGTCAAGCATCTCACGTTCCACTTGGAGACATCAAAAGCCCACTGGAGGCAGCCATTTTATGAGTTCATCCTGTGTGCTTGGGCATTAACAAAGTACCAGTCACAGGCATCGTCTCCATGTGGTCTCAATAAAAAAAAAAGAAAGAAAAACAGATGTGCCTCTGTCTCCAAACTTCAGCTGCCTGCCATGCATCCTCGTACGAGAACACCTCCTCCGCACTCGTCAAAGGTGGAACATTTGCAGATTAGTGGAGCAGCTTAACGGCGCTTGACTTAAAATTAAATATGCACGAACAAATACAGAGCCTTTAACATTTGGCACCGAGCTTTAGAGCTGCTGCTGATGTTTTACGTTCTGTTTTAGTTGAAAACGGTTGGAGTCCTGAAATAGCAGCAGGATTGTTGGCGGTCAGGATCCATCAGCAGATCAGACACTCTGAAAATGGAACTGATCCAAAATCTCTTTTAGCACTCCATCGATAACAGCTGGCCTATGATTCATAGCAGCCATTTCTGCAACACTCCGCTTGGAGAAAGAAGTGCATTAACAAAAGGTGCTGTTTAACTATCGGACTCTGCGCCGCTCATTCAACCAACATCACTCAAACCCGACACTTAAAATCAGCAAACTAGCCAGGATGTTTAAGAATGGAGTCATTGTGTGAGTAAGAAAAATGAAAGAAAACAAATGAGGAAAAGACAAAAGACACCAAACAAATATTTCAAATGAAGTAAGAGCGCAACATTTGTCAGGTGAGATTAAAACATGACACGACTCTCCGGGAGCAGGCAAGAGCAGGAGGCACACACCAACCTTAACTTACCATCTTCTGGGCATTCTACTTCATCGGGGGGGGGGAACAAAACATGGAGGAAGAGGAAGGTAGATATGAAATCAAGATGAATGAACAAAGGACTTGGAAAGAACAGGACAGAGGTAGAGAAAGGCTTCATGCTGAAATAATGGGAAACGTTTAGACCTAATTAACTGAGCTTCACCCAAATTACAGAAGTGATTTAAAGATTTAGTATTTAGTGCAGAGAAATCTTATTTATACTCAAGACTTCTATAAGCAGACGGGGGATTCTGTTGTTGGAGGATTGCTTCTGTTTCCTCACAGACTTCAGACTCATTTCTGTTCCCCTAAGCGATGAGATGCGTCTGAAACAAAGCAACCTTCACTGCCCACATACTTCCTCTATATATATATATATCTATATATATATATATATATATATATATATCTATATATATATAATGTAAATGAGCCGTTACTCTAAAGAACTCGTCAGGAACTTAGAAGAGATCTTTTACAGTGAAATTTAAAAGACTTTGACATTGTGCTTATATTCGAAAGCCATTTTCATATTTTATCTGCAGTCTTTACTTTATTGTTATCGCTGGTTTCCTGACCAGTGATTGACATCAAGACTTTCAGGTGAAATAAAACACCCCCCCCCCCCAGGAACAGGAGATGGATTAGCCCGTACCTTGATCTCAATGTTTCCCACTTTGGCCGTTGAGCGAATGATGGGTCTTCCAACCAGTGCAGGGAAGATGTGCTCGGGGAAGTTGGAGCCTGCATAGCCGCACTTGACAAACTAAAAAGGAAAAGTACAGAGAAAGTGATTATTAGAAACATTTAAATCCTGATGAACTGTGCGATACAGAAAGACACCATTATGTGTGATTCAAATGGTAGAAAATCGACCATGTCGTAAAGTAATGTTATGTCTCAAACTGTAAGTCATATATATAAGATGTTAAGTAACAAATTCAGCACTTCAAATCTGCACTTTAAAATACAACAATGAAGGTTGTTAAATATCTGACTACAGGACTAAGTATCAGCTGCGAGGACATAAAGGTGAAGTAAATCATTGACTGTTCATTGCATCGAGCCACTCTGAGTATATACACTGTGGTTTCCTCTTCTTCCTCTTCTCCATGCTAGACTTTGCATTTGTACTGTTCGTGTCATGACCTCAAACAGAAAAGAATGTAGCTTGTTGGTTTTTCCAGCCCAACATTGTGAATGAGTGGATTCCACAGACGACCCACTAAACTGTGTTTAACAATTTGGTAAAATGTGAGAGTCCGTAAAGCCCTGCCCCCACAAAGGAATCTGGGTGAAGCTTGTAGAATTAACTGGTGAGTCACACCACAGACATCAGCTTGAATTTACCCTAAACAGTGAAATGTAGAGAAATTCACTAGTAAACCACACAATGCAATTTTGCAGATACAGATTTTACAGTCTGGTGTGAGACGACATGCAACAGGTCTCTGAGAACGTATTTGCGACACATGCGGCTGATGTAGAGACCATCACTTCCTCTAAGCTTCTCACTTCAAGCCTGACACAGGTTCAGATTGTTCTCGACTTCATGCTCTTGAGATCCACAGCTCAAAAAAAGCTGTATTAGTCAGCAACGTGAGAAGCCAACATCCTCTTTAACTGCTGACAAGGTTGAGACAGGAAGTGCCTCCACTCCAACAGAGGCACTGTTACCTGTGAGCAATGAATACTTTGAAAACACGAGAGACCAAAAAACAAGTGTGGTACTATAAACGCTGGATGAAGTAAAAGTGCAGACTTTGCGAGTTTGCAAAACAAACCACAGAAGCTGGAAAATCCCTGAGATAAAGTGAATTAAAATAGCTAAGTTCTGTCCCTCAATCGTGCAGAGGCAGCAACTTTGCACCAGTGGCTGTTCGGGCTGCGTGGTAAAGATAAACTTAGTCCAGATAAACATGTTCCTATCAGTCGATATCAATAATCATGAAATTATTAAACATGGGTTTAAAAACAACAAACAAAGAGAATGGATAAATGCATATATGCAAAACATATGTAGTGTGGCCCAGTGGATGTAGTAATATTCAGCTGCCTTAATTAAAAAACACAAATAGCAGATTGGGAAAATAAATACTTCAGGACATGTAGAAGTCCTGTAATTAAACTTAAATACCAGGCAAAATATTAGAAAATGGAACATCGAGTGTCATTGATATGTATCTATGTTTCCTGTTGGCTTCCATGCAGCACATGCATGAAATGAGCCACACGACTAAAATAACTTAATCCTTACCTTCTCTTTACATGTTTAGAAATACTTTAAAATCCCTTTTCATAGAATGACAGTGCTTTTAACATGTACTGTAAGCCACTGACTTCTACATGTTTCTACGCCTGTTCTAATCATTTAATGTTCATATATATGTACGTGTATGTTTTTTAATGTGTGTGTTGTATTTACATTTGAAAGTTTTAACTTGATTTGTTCATCTAAACCAGGACACAAGTGAATATTTCATCTCATAGGGAACTTCCTGGTTAAATGGAGAACGAATAAATCTGTACTTCAGTATATAAACCAGCCTAAATGTACTTCCTGTGGTCTTTCATTTCTCCATACTTTAATAAATAGATGAGTATTCAGTGTATAACCATCCTAAATGTGATTGTGTGGTCTTTCAGGTCCTGATACTTTAATAAATAGATGAGTACTTCAGTATATAACCACACCTGAATGTACTTCCTGTGGTCTTTCAGGTCCGCATTCTGTGTTAATAGATGAGTATTCAGTACATAACCACACCTGAATGAACTTCCTGTGGTCTTTCAGGTCCGCATACTTTACTAGAAGTCAGTAAAGGGACAGTTTCTCTCTCGCTGTTCAGGAAACTGTGAACTCAATTCACCTGGCACGGCCTAGCTGAAGTTACACCCACCTGACGCCGGCTAACATGTCAAAAATGACATGTGATGCTAATGCTAACTGATCAAAATGCGCTGAACTAAACAGAGAGTCTACAAACTGGGCGTCGCGAGCAGAAGAAACCAGATGAATCAGAGACCGGAGAAAACAGACTGTCAGCTGTTAGGGGCTAGCAGGCTGGCTAACGAGCCAGCTAGCTGCCGTGGCTTAATACCTGTTAGGAGCTAATGTAGCATTACTTGATACTGGGGCGTGTGAGCTAACAGAGCTACACCCAGAGCTGCGGATTCATCCTTCATCCGGACAAAAGCAGCCACTCTCGGGTCTATTTCCGCGAAGTGTCCGGATGAATGAGAATTAGCATGCTAGCAGGCAGGCTAGCTACCCACCCAGTTGACGCTAGCTAGCTGGGGACGCTGACACCGCCACTTCCTGTTCCAGCAAATCGCTCGACACAAACGGCGCCGTTCGCGCGAACACACCCGGAGACGGAGGGTCGGGCCGCGGCGGAGAACTTACCCCGGTCCCGTTGTCGCAGACCACCACTTTCCTTCCCTGGCTGTCCATTGTGTCAAAGCCCAGAAGCCGCTGAACCTCCCTCAACTTTCTTCGGCGAGCCGGAAGGAAGACGCAGCAACCCGGCCGAGAGGAGGATGGGGCCGGGGCACTTCCGGTGGCGGAGGCAGGCGCTTCCGGTGAGCTGAGTGATTCAAACTGTGATAATAACATTAAATGAAATCCTCTGCTCCGCGATCCTGTCTCACTGCGCGTCGGTTGTCTTGTGTCTGTGGCTGTCTGTGTTCCTCTACTAATCCTGTCCTGTCAGATTTATTAATAAATTAAAAACAACAAAGTGCTTTGAAATCACGACAGAGGAAAGAAACACGAGGATATCTGATGATAATAGATCATGTTAAAAAGAAAACACAGTGAAAGGCATAGAATATATAAGTTAAAAAGAATAATGATATTAATAATTATAAGACAGGCTGAAGTTGAACTGGGAAATGACTCTAACGACACATGTAGAAGTTTCTATTGCTTTATTTTATTGTGCTGAGGTTGCTCTAAACATGTGGAATTATATTAATGTAAAAAAGAAAAGATAGAAAGATGTTAAAGTAGATTTAAAAACTCAATTATACACCTTAAAAGTTTAATCACAACATGAAAAGAGAAAACAATAAATGGAAACATTCTTTTACATTCAACACATTATGACCAGCAAAATATATTATAATTTGTCTACAATGGATTTTTATCTGAAATAAATAAACACAAACTCAAACATAATTTCATTTAGTGGGTTTGATGTAATAAATACGTGATTAAACAGAAAACAACCACAACCCTAAGTAATAATAAGATTGATTGAAACTGAACACCTACTTCATTGTAGTGATTATTTTACCCTGACATGAATGATTATTTATTATTCCGCCTCACGACTGACGAGGAGTTTGACTTTTGGGGTTTGAGACAGAAGATGGTGAGAAGGTGGAGAACAACCTCCTCATCAGTATTTACATTCTGTGTGTGTAGAAAAGAAAAGTCATCACAGTGCAGGTACGAGGACGCTTGGGAACATGAGGACTTTGGCCGTCATGAAGGACAAGTCAGGAAGTCCAGAGATCACCTGTCCAGCCTCGGCACTCAGCTCCTCATCCTCTGGAGCTTTCCTAATGGAGAGAACACACACACAGACACACACAGACACACACACAGACACACACAGACACAATGGCTATTTAAAGATCCTCGTGTCTTGTCTCTTTTATCCCATGAATGTCTTAATGTCTTGTCTGACCTGACCGAGGTGCTCGTCTTCTCTGCATCAGACATCAGTCGATTCAAAGTGTCCACTAGGTGGCAGCTGTTGGTGCTGGTTTCCAGTTTGCTGATGGTCAACTCATACAGTTCCCGGTCGACTCCTTTGCGTGTGAGTTTGTGTTACAAACACAACACACAGGTATCAAACCACCGAGTATCAAAGGACTCACATACAACACAAGCTGAAATGAGCAATTCCTTAACATTTGTATCATCATGTTGAACCCATAGACTGAATTTAAAGATGGACGACATGACGGCTCCCCAAAGGTGAAGCCAAAGCATCTTGATCGCCACCTAGTGGTTGGCTGCAGTGTAAGTCTGAAACCCTGTCTCCTCCATGTCAGCAGATGGGACATGGACCAAACTAAAAGGTCAAAGTACAAGTCAAAGAACTTTCTCTGAAGGTTCATGTTTCTGATAAGTTTGGATTTAACGGGTTAATGGCAGCGTTCAAATCCAGGATATTTTGGAGATGTCCTGTTCATCTTTATTTATCGTCTATGGGTGAACCTGGTGTGTGCAAAATCTACAATCCTTCCGTTTCACACTCTGACCTGGTGGAGGACTGCTGCTGCTGCTGGATCTGCTCTCCTCCTCTGGACCGAAACAGTCCAGGTTGAGAGCACAGCAGCCTGTTCTCTCACAGGAAGATGAGGAATAAAATGAGAACGAAGAAAAAGCACGAACCCGACTGACCGCTAAAAGTGACACCACCACTAAAAGGTTGAGCTGAGCAATATATTGGAAATCTTTAGTTTTATATTCTTTGTGTGGTTAAAATAAAAACCTGACACACGCCAGTGAGCCGTGGAGTTGGATGAATACCCCAACTTTGCTTTCAACCACAGAGAGAAGTGAGGCCACTTATGGCAAAGAGAGAAAAGCAGAGGGAAGAGAAGCAAAACAAAGAGAAAGGATCGACTGATTTATTTCAGTATTTACAAGGATTTCCCACAAAGTCCTTATTGCAGTGCATTAAATCTGGATTTGAGCAGTAAATCTGAATTAAAAAATAAACCACAACAATTTATCAGTCCAAAGAGAATTGTACCATTTGTGGAAAAAAATCATTAGTTTTTATAAAATAATTGCATGAAGGCACAACTCATGATGACGTACTGTAACTGCTTCACAGAACTGTTGTGCAAACACATTGGATTGGTAATGAAACACTGAAGAGTCAGTTCTTAAGATCTTTGGAATCAAACACTCTGCAGAGCGTGCGGACACAGTTCATGCTTCAGTGCACCGAGTAAAGAAAACCCCCCAAAAACTGAAAGCAGCATTAACTGATGGAAAAATCTCAACTTCCTTTTACTGTGTCGCCATTTTTATCTTATTTGAATAGTGATGTCTAAAATAAATCTCCTGTCGACAGTCACCTGCACACGTTGAACCAAACAACTCAAACTCCCAAAGACACATTTCATATAACACATGAGACAATGATACATTAAGAAATAAATAACTACAAACAAATAAATATATAATAATAAATATATAAGTGCATGTTCTTTGCATTTGTAAATTATTCAGTATATCTTTTGACCTTTTTTCTGCACTGACGATTTACTGCCCCCTGCTGTGCATACGTTATCACTGCAACACTATTCTGTTTCATCTGATTTCATCACTAAACATTTGTCTTGCTTGTGCTGTTGTCATGGAAACAGGCTTTCGTCACTCAGGTAAATGTTTGTGTTGTTCTACACCAGTGGACTCGACCCATCTAAGTGTCAATCAAGCCGTTTATATGCTGCTCATCATCAGCTGACATGTCTGCATTCTGATGAGTAATCAATGCAATGCCGGTAGTTACACACTTCTCACTCATGCAGCAGCAGCAGCACACACAGAACCACCAAGTTCCCCATCTGTCACACAACAGATCAAGAAACTCAGATCACAGCAGTTTTTGTCATGTGCCAATAACTATTTAAAGATTTCTCTTTTTTAACTAAGCAACATCATCCAAGTTGCTGGAGTAGCTGCAAAGATTAAGAAGGAAACTAACAACATGCGACCTCGTCTTCTGTGGTAAAAAGAAAATCAGATGACACTGTCAGAGCCACAGGCTTCATCACCACGCACTGGGCACCACCGGGTTCGAGTTAACAGTTAAACCTTAACGGTGCCTAAAGGAATCAAAATGCTCCTTTAAATCGTAACCTTCACCCACATCAGGTGTTAAAACTTCAAACTGGTTTTCCCATCTCAGCTGGGACCAATAAATACTGAGATAAATGAATAAAGAGGTGGCAGCAGGTAAAGATGAGACACTAGAGTCATTGAAGGAAGGAGAGAAGGGAAATCTGTACAGTGCTTCCCCCTGGAAGTGTTTTGGAATAATTGGGACTGATGGGAAATGTTTTATTTTACTTTTGTTCCCAGTTTTTGGATCAGTTGGATATTTGACCTCTCACAGTTTTCTTGTTTGCATAAATAGATCATGACAAAAACATGATTTCCTGACACTGGTTGTAATTATTCCAGAGTTGAAAATCAGTTGTGGTCGCCCACTGCCGCTGACCGAGTGGAGGGGAAACACGGTGCAAATGAAAAGAAGCAGACATGCCCTGGAGGAGGCGAGGAGCAGGAGGAGTCCAGAGTAAACTCCCAGAGGTTTTGGCTTATCAGAGGAAGCCGTGTCAGTGCTGGTAGTTTACTTCCAACCCCAGAAGTGAGGGGCTCTGCGAGGGGACGTACCGTCCTGAGAGCTGCTAAGGCCACGGCTGCTCCAGTCCCGCTGGCTGGAAGGGAGCGCCCCCTGCAGAGAGACGAGGTAGCATCGTTTACGTCTCTGCGTTCATATGTTCAGGTGTGATGCTCTGGACTCTGATGAAATGAGTCAAATCCAATCGACGGGTTTACCTGCACTGAGTCCGCTGAGGGGTCCTGCTTGTTCTGTGGCCCTGCAGGTGCCGTGTTTCCTGAAGTACAAACAGCTGCTACAGCGTCTTTGGTTGGCTCAAGCATTCCCTGAAGGATCACAATAAGGAGATGTACATTAAAAACAATGACATGGTAACACAGACTGTAAATAAAGACAACACGTCTCCACGTTCTCCTGTACGGCGCCTTCATCTCACACTTCACACATCATTTGGAATGTGTTAAGAAAAAGGTATTTAACCTGTGCTCAAACTTTTTAGTTTGGTCCAGCACTAATATTAAGGAGGCAGGGTTTATGACCTATACTGCAACCAAGCACCAGGGGGCGATCAAGATGATTTGGCTTCACTTAACATTACTCTGCATCTTCTCCTGCAGCGGACTCACCAGGCTGGATGCGAAAGCAGGTACAGCTACTGGCTGCTTCTTCATGCCGATGAACAACTTCCAGGAGACACACAACGAAAGCAGGTTGTTAAAACACAGATTTAACATTTTAGAAATGTGCAGTATATTGTGACTGTAGAGGAAGGAGACTCAGTTACAGGTGAAGACGCTGTGAGTAAACAGTAAACAGCAGTTTTTGTGTTTTGCATAACTCACAATGTGTCTTGTGTCCACACCGAGGCACCTGAGCAGAGTCCTGTTGGTGTGGGAGCCGCTCCACTGGAACTGAAGGCCAATGGCACTGTGGACATCCTGGTGTGGCCACCACAGGCCCCGATGAGCCCTGAGCACAAAGCACACAGAGACAGCATTGATGGTCTATATTCCTAACAGCCACTTCAGACTGTCACTACTGACAACATGTGAAAACCACTTTAAATTATTATCTGTGGTATGATTTCCCCAAAAATAGTAAATGGGTTGTTTTGAAGTTAAAATGTCAAACATATCCACCATCTTCGTAATTCAGGAGGAAGTCACCTCTGAGCACCGCTGAGTTCTGGCATCTTCTCCTCCTCACTCTCTGGGAGGTGTCGGGTGTGAAGATGAGCACAGAGGCTCAGCACCTCCACCTCCTCCTCCTCTTCCTCTTCCTCTTCCTCTTCATCCTCCTCCTCACCTTCCACAGTTGAGACCACCACCTCTGGGAAACTGGCACAGAGGATCTGCTGGACACGGCAGGATAACGACACCTGGGCGGGATAAAGATCAGTCCAGAAGTTCTGATGTATTAGTTTGTGTGACAAACACAGCAATCAGAAAGAAATCAGAAAGAGTCATTCACACCTTCTGTAATCCCATTTTCTCTGTACATCTCTATTGTTCACTGCTAATTATTATCATAAGGAGAAAACAAGTCTCCCACCTGACCGCTGCTTCTCCTTGAAGCTCCACAGTGTCCCACCCTGTCCTGCTCTTCCTCTGTGTCCCCGTCAATCCGCTGACTTCCCTCCTCTTGAGGCCTCTGATCATGGAACTCCGCCCACGACCCGTCTCCAGCCTCCTGTGTGGGTGCTGAGCAGAAATCAGCAAAGCTGTCACTCGGCGGGAGGCTCCCCAGACTCTGCACACTCACATCAGCAGCTTGGACACAGTCAGAACCACGGTCATCGAAGTCTGCAAATCTGTATCCTGTGTTCGTTACAGAATGGGACTGGTTGGAGGTAGCAGAGGTTTCCTGAGTCGCAGATTGGTCGCAGTGACCAAAAGCCTGCTCTGCCTCTGTTTGGCTGAGATCTGCTTTTCTGCCGCTGCTGTTGCCAAAAGAGTCAGAATGCCAGTTGTTCCCCAGTTCTTCATCCTCAGCATCGGTCTGGTCCCAGTCAGTCTGATCGTCTTGCGAAGCCAGAGATGAAACAATTGGTTCCAAGTCAGCAGAAACACCTTCAAATGAAAAGTCATCCCCGACAGATTCCAGGTCCTCTGCAGCAGACTCGTACACACTGATTATTTGAGGGACAGTAGAAACTCTCCCCTCTCTGTCTCCATCCTCCTGCACCTCGGAGGTTTGTAAATAATTCAAACAATGCCTCGTTTCCCTCCATCTGTCCCCACGCTCGCCTCCATCCTCCTCTCTGAAATGAGGCTGAGGAGATGGAAATCCAAAAGCTGCTGCAGCTCTCTGAGGCTGGGGGGGGTCCTGAGATGCATCTCTTTCCTCACAGTGCTCGACCTTAGTGCAAACATTCCCTTTAGACTCAGATGCACAATGAGATCTGGGCTCAGAGTCCAGAACAACCTCATGACCTGGACCGTGTATCTGTTGAGCCCACGTCTCGGTGCTGTTCAAGGGAGAGAGGCCGCAGCACCAGGGATGACCTGCCTGCTCTGTGAACACAGTGAAATCAGCAAAGCCTGTTTCCTCCTCAGGAGAGAAAGTACTCGAAGCACCGTGGGTCCCAGCGTTGTGGTCTCCTTCAGCGTATCCGTTTGTGAGGTGCAAAGATGATTCAGGGTTACAATCCTTCCTCTCTGCCTCCATCTGGCCCCCGTCAGAACCTGAGCTTCCACTGGGTGGATGGGTGGCAGCCTTCAGGGTGTGAGAAGGTTCTCTGAGGGTGGATGGTGGCTCCGTGGGATCTGCAACGCCTCGGAGGGAGCAGAATCCCCCAAAGTCTCCGAATTCGTCGTCCTCTGTGCCAGCCTCCCCATCGCCATCATCATCTAGTGGAGGAGGAGAGGAGGAGTGCAAGGTCATGATGTACGGCTCCATGGGTTCTCCTGCTGACACCTGACGGCCTCATGTACCTGGGGGAGGAGAACAATGAAGATCATATATCAGGGTGTTGATGGTGGTGGTAGCTCAGATGAAGCTGTCTGTCTTCACGTGGACAAACGTGATCTGCCAACTTGTTTGGACACCATCATCTCTCTCTCATCATCTCTGATTTCTTTGTTTGCATATGAGGAAATTCTATAAAAATATCATTTTCACGTGCAACAGGTTAGAACATTGATTTCACGAGGGACTTCTTCATTTTGTATTTCCTGCAGACTTTCACAAAGTCAATGCGGAACCTTGTAATTCCCGGGTCCTCTTTACAGCCCTGTGGCCGGATGGGCCACACGAGCCCGGTGCTGAGGAACCTGCGGTGGAAACAGAGAAACTGATCCAGGAAACACGATCCTCAGCCCGGAGCTGCTCAGGTAAACAGATCAGACCCAGAGCTGCAGCTCCAGGGTCAGGGTTCAAGTCTGAGTCGACACCTCCAACACAAACACACGGAACTGACGCGTTGTGCTGAAATGATGAAGAAACAATCCACAGACCGAGACTCGTGTCTGTGGATTCTGAAGAGAAACAGCAGCTGCGACGTGAACAGCTCAACCACAACACAACCTGCTAGCTGCTAGCTGTTAGCTGCTAATCAACGGTACAGTCAACCAGTGATTAGCTAACACCGACACATGCTAGCTGGAGCAGCCGGCAGCTGCCGCCTCCACAGCCGCTGACATGCGAGCTAAGCGATGCTAACTGCGAGCTAACAACCAGCACAACGCGCGGCCCCGCCTTGTTTATGGTTTACACACCGACTCTCGATCGCTTCTCCCGGTCGTCGGTGCTCGTGTGTCGGTGCCGCAGCTTCGCTCCGACTCCATCACCTCCACATCCTCCGTCCACTGAGAGGAGCGGGTTAGAGGAGATGTGTCACTACGCCCCGTTTACAGGAGACTAAAACACTGAACTAAAGGAGGAGCCCTCGGGGAAATACCGACTCCACTTTACAGACCGGAGTGACGCATCTTTGACACAGACGATCTTCATTGTGACTATGTTAATATAAGTGTATTTGTGTTGTTGCTCATTTCCTGAATGTTTTATTTACATCTATTCTGGTTTTATCATTTAATTATGACTTGATTCTCAAAAGAATATTACATTGTTCCTGTTAAGTTATTACATTATTCTCGAGATATTATATGCATCTTTTAATTATGACTTGATTCTAGGAATATTGACACTTTTCTTGAATGACTTTATTAATCCCCACAAACCACCAGCACCCCAGATTACACCCAGTGGTTTAATAATATACTTTATTATAAAATATATAAAGAAAAAGAAAACACAAGCAAATAAAGATATTTTAAACATATAATATGAACATAAATCCACATCTTTTATTGTTTAGTAAACGTTTTCATATCAGCAAACATAATACCTGACGAGTGTGTGAAAGGCTGATATGTGTCCACTTTCTTTTGGCCGACCGATCGAGCAGTCAGGCTTTAGTTTTTTATATGAAATGAAAATTCAGTCGTATCATCAGCTGAAGGCTCCAGTCGAGTGCGGTGGTTTCCTGGCTTCGTGGATCTTCACGTGTCCCCTCAGCTTCATTGCAGTTTTAAATATTTTGCCACAAACCAAACAGTGAAATGACTTTTCCCCTCTGGGATCTGCGGTGCCGCAGGTTTTCAGATGATAGCTATTGGCGACCATTTCGCTGCAGGATTCGCGAAAGTACGGCTTTTCTCCAGTGTGCCCCCTCAAGTGACGGTTGAGATTTGAACTCTGAGCAAAGGACTTTGCACAGAACGCGCACATGTTCGGCTTTTCTCCAGTGTGAGTTCTCAAATGCACAACCAGATGGTCCCTACGAGAAAACTGCCTGTCGCAGTCGGTGCATTTAAAGGCCTTCTCTCCCAGGTGCCTCTCTTCCATGTGTCTGATCAGAGCGGAGTCCCTGTTGAACTGCTTGCGACAGAATTTTAGAATTGATTTAAAGATTTTATTGTGGACCTTTTAGGCCTGTCCTGGACTTACACATACAAAAAGTTATTTTTATAAGATAATAAAAGCAATAAGACAAGAAACATAGTATATAAATATTGATTGAACTATAATAAGCTGCAGGTCTGTTGCTACCTTTAATTCAATACTTTCACTGCCTTTTAATAAACCAAATAATGACTCATCCCCCTGTTATTTTAACCCTTTATAAATACTTTCTCCTGAGCATCTGAATGTTTCTGGACAGAGACACTGAGGACAAGCCAGTTTCAAGATGAGAAGTTTATTGGTTTGCAAAGTAGAAAAGATGATGTGGAGAACAAGGGTCGAATGTCATCATCGAAACCACTGGTTTACAACACGTATCAATGAGATTGATTCAGGGTCTGTGGACTCTCGTTGGAAATACTCAGCAGCAGAGTGACGCTTGGTCCCATGAAAGACTTTGAGAAGCTCTAACGCCGACACCCTGGTGATCCTCAGACTCTCTCACGTCCTCGTGTCTCACAGTAAAGTACAGTGTGGACGTCTGTACGTGTCGGAGCCAAAACACCTTCATCTCTATTGAAGAAAACCTCCATATAAACAGTTAGCATGTTACCATTAGCATCGGTAAAACATTAGCACACACATCCTTCTGGTTACACTGTGATAGATAGAATGATAACAACCACACAACACATGAGCGAACAGATGAAGCTACTTCTACTCAGAGGACACTTCATAGATATACTGAGATCATCATGTAGCTGCTGTCACAACAGCCGTGTAGTTTTCACACATCTTCGAAACCACTTATACTCGTTTAAACTCACGTGGAAAAAAAATAGATTTACTTGAGTCCAAGTTCTTGTTTCGCAGATTTTAAAATCATAAAGATGGACGAGAACACAGCGCCCTAAAGGTGAAGCCAAATCAAGAAGTTAGATAGTTGCTATCACACTGATGTTTATTCAAGTGTTCGTGTTTCTGATCATTTTAACCTTAATTGATGCTATTAACACAGGGAGAAACGTTGTGATTGACAGCTGACAGGGAGACTTGTGATTGGTCTAGGGCGTGTGTCAGCAGTACCTCGGCCACCACTACGGAGACTCTGACTCGTCGAGACACGTCGTCCATCTTTATAAACAGTCAATGGTTCAATCCCATAATTCAACATCAAGGTTCAGTCTTCATCAATGAGGTCATACAAGAAAACAGGCCAAAGGAAAATCTCACCTTGAAACATATCTGATAAATGTAAAAAATTAAAATGTAGTAAAATCACATGCTGGACTGGAATGAAAACTGACTCAATAAGACCTCAATCTTTCCCTGGTGCTTACATGCAAAACAACTTGTCTTGTAAAACCTAAAGTTCATCACTATGTACATCCAACGTCCAAAAGCTGAGCCACTTACAGACGTGGGTCACGTGAAGCGTTTCCCCCACTCAGGGCAGGAAGGGGATTCTCAGAAGATCCTGAGCAACTGAGGTGAGTAGGAACTACCTGGAGTTTGTTATCATCAAAATACAATCAGGAAGAGAATCACATTCAGTTTTTTAAAGGGTTGTGGAACAATTTAAAAAGGAGCAAACAGCGAGAATTATTATGATGATGAAAAGACGGGATCGTCTGAAGAGCTTTGACTTCATGACCAAACACGACGTACGCTGATGTTTTCCAAACACATGTAATGAAAATGTTCCACTAAGTGGAATCACGTGCAGCTGCTGCTCCAGCTTCTCATGAACCTGACCACAGACGACAAAAAACACACAACACGAAAGTCTGAAGCAGTTCAACTTTGCTATGATGAGAGAAAACACACACACTTCCAGCTCAGCTCCACGCACACAACCACACAAACAGCGCCCCCTGCTTTGAGCCCTTGAATTCAGGAAGTGTAACTGTTCATCTGACACACACAGATGTTCACATTGCTCAGCTTCATGTGTGAGGAGCCGAACCCACAAACCCTCGTCTCTACTTATAGACAATACCAGCATGTTTTCATTGTTACTGTTGAATGAAAACTCTTCAAGTTGCATCCAAACACACAACCCGTCAACACTGTCACACATTATTTGCTGTTGTTTGTTCCGTTGCACCACTGGAGCGATACAGTGTCGCTCCGACCTCCTCGCTGCCCTCTCATACCAAACTGCTCTCACTTCCTGTTTGTGTCTAAAATAAACCAGCTGCTGTCGAGCGAAAACGAGAAGTGCCGGCAGAAGAGGCCGTCTGAGCGACCAGGAGGAAACCAGTCAGCGAGCTTATCGCCCAGTGAAGGAAACAACGTCCTCTCTGTGTGTTGTGATGACTGGACACACAAACTGCTCCGGGTGCAGAGAGGATAAGAAAAGATGTGGGTCTGCGTCGCCCTGCAGTGAGGTCAGTGCAGATGTTCTGCACAGATGTTATGGCTTAATCCAGATTCACAGCAGCATGAGGCCTCACCTTCTGAGGACCTACCACAGAGCCTGAGTACTGGAAGGTGTGGTGACAGACGGGAAACTTTACAGGAGTGTGGATCAAAATGAAGGACCAGTCCAAAGACGGGTCTGGTGTGAGAACGGGTGCTGGAAGTAGAGGTAGGAAATAGGAAAGGTGCCATCGGCAAACACCGGGACATTGTAGTTTGTATCCCACTTTCCATCATTCCCATCCACTCTAAGACACGTGGTGGTGCTTCCTTCTGGCTTCCTGTTCTAGTTTGACCAATCACAGTTGGTGTGGAGAGTAAAAGAGGTGGAGCACATTGTCGTCTGGACCGAAAACACCTTCAGAAAGTATCTCTGTGTGAAGAGACGTTCGACCTGTGTGATACAACAAAGTCGTCGCACAGTAAACAGAGGACTGCGAATGGACGATGAGTCTCCGCCCCTGACGGCTGATAGGCTCAGAGAAGCTGTCAATTATACAGCAGAGAGTTGGTCCTGGATCAGTGTAACTTTTTAGTAACCAACACAAACCAGCACCACTTTCTAATAAATCAGTTTTCAAAAGTTAGTAAGTTGTACATAACTTTAATAATGGTTAATGAATAATTTACTGACATTTCGTCATGTAAACATATTTTGGGGTTGCCAGGTTGTGTGAAATCCCTTCGACCGCACCTCGTAAACATTTTAATAAAATAAAGTGAGAACTTCAAGACTCTTTATGGTTTATTAACATTTGTACCTGAAAAACAGATATTTAATAGATGGTTTACCAACATTAGTTAATTACTACATTATTACCAAATACATTTCTTTTTCCTTTTGCAACCTGGAAACCCAAGGTTTTATTATTTCTTATAACAAAGCATAAGTGGATTAATTATTACCCATTATTAAAAACCATACATTACATCTTATCAACCCTTTATTAGAAAGTGATCCAGAAATCTATCTCATGACTCGTATGTAGTTTGACGTGTTTTACAGAACAAGTGAATGTTGATTCTTTAAGACATAAAATACTTGTGAGTTTATTCCTGTGTTTATTAAGTCTCTCTCTCTGTCCCTCAGTGAAGGACGAGATGTCCTGTGTGCAGTGGATTTCTCACAGAGACAAACCCTGGAACAGTTTGTTACTCGACAGCTGCGTTAGACGTGTTTCATAACATCTCCCTGCTTCAGTGTGAACGAGACGCTGACGTGGAATGATTCTGGAAAACACTTTGTAAAAAGCCATAAAACACGTGAGACGTACTGTCAGACTGAACATGGATATAACAGCACCGGCCGTACCACCAAACAAACACTGTGACGTTAGGTAAAAAGTTTGGTGCATCACTGTATCTTCTACACTACGATAGAAACATGAATAATTTACATTCAGAAAACCACCAGGCTCCGACTTCAGGAACAAGCAGCTGACCGAGGAACGAGGCTGCGCTCGGCTAAAACCTGCGAACCCTGACCACACACACTTTCTCCCAGATACACAACGAGAGGAAAGTTAGGAAAACAAGTTGCATATTGTGTGAAGCTGTTTTCAGACATGCACTGAGGTCCTGACATTTTCCAGAGCGCAAATGTCCGAGTCAGTTGCTCTGGACATTTTCCGAACTTTTCCTGCAGCGAGCTGGAGGGCGTGTTGCTGATGTTTCAAACACGTGACGGACAACAGCTGAAAACAGCTTTAGAGACTAATTCAGAGGAGGTTAGCAGGAAAGACAGAATGCATCTGAACGGCAGCATTCATCAGTAAATCAGAGTGTCGAGCGTGGGACGCGACATCCTGTCAGGATATAATCCTCATATTTGGGTATTTAGGTCGGTGAGACTGCAGCGTGTTGCTATGACAACTGGAACAAACCCAAGGGAGGACTGGGAAGAGGCGACGGAGCTGGAGACGCACCAGCACGGAGAAAAGGGTGAAACGCTGCACGCGAGTTTCAGTAGAAAACGACAACAATAACTTTACATCCACTTTAAACCAGTTTTTATCTGATTATAAAGTCTAACTTTCTTTTACAGTTTATCCACAACTTTTACAAATTAAAACATTTTCACCCTTGAACAAGAAGTTGAATCTGCAGCTGCTGAGTTCCAGATGTTCCAGATGTTCCTGAGTAACTGGCTCCTGTAACATCCGAGCCCCCCCCCCCCACCTGCCTCTCTCTCCCTAAAGGATCCAACAGAACTAATCAACACTGTATAAAAGCTGTGAGATCCCTGATCGGACTGAACTGGGGCTACGTGGAAAAACACCTGAAAACTGAGCAAACACACAAAGAACCATCACATGGGATCAAAGCTTCAACTCAAAGGGACTGAATGAAGTTAAGCAGAAGATCTAACTTGTCTCTGCCGGAGCCGGAGGACGACATAACGGGCGAACGTGTGCGTGTGGTCGTCTGCATCAAGTCCTGTCTTCACACATGACTTGCAGAGCAGGGGGGGGGGGGGGGGGCGTTAGCCGAGCTTGGTGATCTGTAGATCTCCTTGTATCCGTACTGAGTCGATGGAAGGCAAAGATTTCACTTTGTGATAAAAGTCAAACAGCTGGTGTCCGTCCACGAATATCCGGAACCGCTGGTGCTCGCAGTGGATCTCCACCTGCACGAGGAAAAGAGAATTAATAATCGTTAATAATCCAGGTTTAGAATAAAAACAGAAACAGTTACATATTGTTGTTTGTGCATCAAACTGCAATAAAAGAACTATAACGATAAGCACCAGTGGTTAAAGGGATTTGGGATGTGGAACGATCGGGGTTAACATTTTCCAGAACATCTGAAACCCTGTGAACCCAAACTCACCAAATCCCACAATGCATCAGTGTAAACAACGACCCTCTGTGCGGTTTGGACCAGAACAAACAGACTCAGGTGGGTTCACGGTGCCCGAGGCCGGTCGACGTGATCTGAAACCACTTCCTGTCCCGTGTCCGTCCACATGCCAACAAAACCACATTCTGCAAAACGTCCTAATCTCCGTCCCCGATCACGGAGCTGCCGTTACACAACCAGGATCAAACCGTTGTTCTGTCTCTTGTCTTAAGACAAATTTAAAGCCGACACTTTTGATGATTTAAATTCACGGACGCTCGAAGGTCGTGCTGTATATTTTCAGTCAAACACCATATGTTGCTTCTCAGGCCACATTCAGGATTATTAGAGCGGAATTTGACATCATGAGCTCAAACGTCCTCAGGTCTTTGGACAATTACCCATCATGCATCATGTGCTCGGCCTCCTCCCTCCCAAACAGCTGATCCTCAGTAAACAGACGAGCACGCAGGAAACCGGCTGAGCGCAGATAGGATTCAACAGGGAGATGCACTTCCTGTTTGTCTCTGAATGGTCAACACTGGGACATGTGATAAAATATGATGAATGCACAAGTGAGTGTTTACCCTGAAGGGCTGGTCAGGGATGAAGGGGAAGTAGGAAGTGGACACCTCCTCCCCCGTCCACTTCCCAGAGATGCGGGCACTGCGTAGGAACTGGCGGTCGCTGAAGCGGGCGCTGAGTTTCAGGGCCACGTCGTACGGCGGCTCCTCCTTCTCTGAGTCCCGGCTGCAGGTCAGGCTCACGTCAAAGCTGGGGGGGGGGGGCAGACAGACAGGATGTCAGATGTGAGTCTGATAAAATAATCTGGGATGAATCATAATTCTGCTGCGTAAGAGCAAAGCATTGTGTGTTAATTAGCAATAATCCCTGCTGACAGACAGCCAGCCCCCCCCCCCCCCCCCCAGCACACACATGACTACAGGAAGTTCCTGGACTCAGAGACTCAGAGACTCAGAGACTCAGAGAAGCAGTCGTGGGTTTTGTGTGACCTTTGCCATGAATCCTGTGCCAGCAGCCGCCACTGAACACGATGAGGTCATGGGGAGGTTTCATCCAAGTTGGACACAAGTTTCCATGTAGGAGGACACACCCAAACCCAGCAGCCTCACTGGGTCCTGCTCCTGCTCCTTCCACCCCCTCCTCCTCCTCCTCCTCCTCTCTCCCTGCTGAGGGGAACGCCCTGTCTCTGCATACTTAAGAAGCCACTCTTCTCCCCATGGCTGCCCACACTGCCCTGAGAGGCTGAGCAGGTCTGCCCCGGAACAAAGAGCCTCTCCAGCTGAGTCCTGGAGGATCGAACTGGGTGTCTGACATGTGGACCTCACCTCTCCGGCTCCTGGTCCACGATCCCCATCACGATGATCTTCTTCCCGGGACGCATGCCGCCCCGGATGCGGCCGCTGAACGGCACCGTCTGCGCAAAAAGCACATTTCATCCATTACGCACGTGCCCGGAGGCGCAAAGCAGGACGCACATGAGTGAGTGTGTGTGTGTGCGTGCGTGTGTGTGTGTGTGTGTGTGTGTGGGGGGTCATACCAGGAGACGAGACAGATCCTTGTCAGGTGAGATGAGGCCGGGGTTCCCCAGCGAGTCGTTCAGGTGCCCGAGCTCCGCGTTCTGCAGCAGCGGGACAGAAAGAGACCAGGAGGCAAACTGTCAATTACAGATCTGATCACACTCACACACACACACACACACACACACACACACACACACACACACACACACACACACACACACACACACACACACACACACACACACACACACACACACACACACACACACACACACACACACACACACACACACAGGTCTCTGCTTACAACAATGACACGCTGGCAGCAGCAGACCTGTCATGTTATTTTTCGGAGCAGCGTGAGATCAGAAATTGGCCTCACGCACGTTGCGGTGCGCGTCCCGCAGCTCAGCGGCTGCTCGGTCCAGGTGAACGCACCGTATCGGGTTTCCCACGACCCCCCCCCCCCGGTCACACATGAAAGAGTCGCCGCCCTGTGCGCACGGAACGCGCTCCGCACAATAAGCGACATAACGGTCCGTTAGAATCCGACCCGCTCGCCTCCGTGTGACACGCACACACACACTGATACACCTCCATGTCCCCTGTTCTCCACGATATACTCACTCTTCCGTCGCTCTCCGCTGCCTGCACCGCCATCTTGATGCGTATTAGCGCCGAGCTCGGTGCCGGGGGAGCGTGTGTGTGTGTGTGTGTGTGTGTGTGCGTGTGTGTGTGTGCGCGTCGTGGCGCTGACTCAGGCGGATGTTCCTGCTCCTCCTGCTCCTCCTGCTCCTCCGGCCCGTGTCGCCTCCACGTCTCCCGGAGCCTCAGCGGCTGCTCATCCCTCCTCCACCGGCCTCCCGGGGAAACCGCCTGGATCTCTGCTGACGTATGCGTTATAATAATTACAGAGCAGAAGCTTAATCCCCGTCTGGAGGAGGAAGAGGAGGAAGAGGAGGCTAATCAGACAGATGTCCCGCAACCCTTCACCCAATTAGGCTCCGTGGACTCTGCTGTTCTTCCCTGGGACAGAAAGAGGATGATTCTTTAAATGTGATTTAACAGCTTCTCACTGAAGGAACTGGACATTCACACTATTTCCATTGACTTCTGCACAAACACCACCCCCCCCCCCTCCCGTCTCCTGCCCCTCAGTGGACATCTACATCCATTACAACACAAACCCACCATCAGCCACCTGTCTCCTTCAGTGTTGTCCACACGTGTCCTCTACTCTGGGGACATGATCTCATCAGAAATGACCACATGACAGCGGCGGGTTGAGTTCCTTCTTTTTAATGTGTTAACCTGTCATCTCATAAATCTGTTACACTTCTGAAACAAAATATAGGCAATTATACAGTATGTAAAACAAACCCATTTTTATTTTACACTATATACATTTCATAACATGTGCATTGCATTATGAAAACAAAAAGACAAAGGTGGTGTGACAGCGACTGAACGGAGGAGACGTGTGTTGGGTGGATCATTGGGAGGATCCTGGATCAAACTGGGTTTTTAAAGAACTCATCTGTGTTTAGTTTTGACTGGAACCAAGTGGAGTTTACCTCCAAGCAGAGGAAACGGTCTTAATGCTAAAGGTTTCATCCAGAACATATCTGGTGTCCACGTCATCTCAAAACCATCCCGATGAATTACTGTAACACGTGATTTGACCCGGGAGCAGTTGAGCTCATGAAACAACAAACAGCGGAAGTCCGAGTTGGCTCCAGCTTCAGAGGATCACAGATTAAAAATCAGAAACTCATGGAAGCATCTTTCAATCCCACGGAGACACGTTGTTATTCTGCAAAAAGGAAGTTTGCCCCAAAAATAAAACTGAATGAACCCAGAGAAAACAAACATAACCTTAACGCTTTTATATGAGCGGCTGTGATAGAGGAGTTTTTAATCTCTCGTTAACTTTGTCTTTGAACGAGAGCATCTTGCACGATTATCTAATTATTATTATATTATTATAATATCTTATTTTGGCATAACATTAAAAAATAACGTCAAATCCAAATGTACGACTAAAGTGGAAACGCTGCTAAAATCAAGAGATGTTTCATTCAATCGATCAAATTGATGAACTGAGCTTAATATTAAAAGTGATAATCAGTAGATTGAAGTGAATTATCTCTGTGACGCTGAATGAAGACATTTGTAAAAGAAGCTTATTGTGTGAATGGAACTCGGCTGCAGCTCCGACACGGTCACGTGTTAACGGATCTTGGCAAGAAGCTAACGTATTAGCATGACTGTGGCTAAACCACTCGACTTGGGGAGTCACTCACTTTCAAGGCAAATCTAAATAACGGCAAGAAATGTCCACGTTCACTTCTTCTTCTGGTTTGTGAAAATCTCTGTGACGAGCGACAGTCGCCTGAGGAGCTCAGCAGGTTTGGCTTTTGTTTGAAAAACAGAGCAGACTCCAGATGAGGTCAAAAGCGCAGGATGGTGACGCCTGTCTCCAAGATATGGAGACAACGGGATGAAGTGGAGACACATCGTCTTAATACACAGTCTATGAGTTATACTCCAGTGACACGCAGCATTGAGATTCTACAAAGGAAGAAGGAGAAGTTCTGCTCCTCATTCGCTCCTCTGCAGTTCAGCATGTTGTCCTAACGTCTTGTATGATCCATATTTGTGCACAGGTGATTTAAAACAACACAGCATGAACGAATCTGGAGCTGGAATCCAGTGAGAGGATCTGCTCAGTAAGTCATAGTGGAACAGTGGAACTAGCGTGCAGGGCCACAGCGTGCAGGGCCACAGGTGTGATGTCTGGAGTGTCACTTGAACGTTAGCTTGATGTATTAAATGTTTTCATCTTCGGCCTACGACAGGATTTATAGTGTAGCATTGAATTCGTTTGTGTGTAAATGTTAAAGCACTAGATTTCACAGGAAGCAGGATTTAAGCCCGTGTGTCGTCAGAAGTCAGATTCTGTTCACAGGGTCTCAGCCTGGTTCCAGTTTCAAGTGTCTATCAAGCTGAGAAATCCCAGTTCACCCAGCAGGGACCATCACATCTGTATCACTGTACCAGGAGCACTTAGTGTCATATCGATGTGATGACGTCACTGCTGTGCTCGTGTGTGTAACCTGATTGGTTCACCACCTGCAGGTCACACCTGTGTCTCCACACGAACACACGACTGAGGAGCCACACAGCTACAGCTCTGAGAGATTTCAGTATTTTCTTATTTGATCTACACTAGTGAGAAACCTCTCGTGTCACAGTAAAGATGTTAGTGTACGACCACTTGTGTCTCCTGCAACCACAAGCACACGCTGCTCATCTGCACGCGCGAGGTGTCCTTCAGAGAACGTCCCAGCAGTGACGGCTGAAAACTAAGATTTACACAGAAATCTAAATGTCGTTCATCTTCCAACCTCACACATCTGGACTCAATGTAAAAAGTGTTATTATCCTGGTTTTACAGATGTGTTTGATCCAATGTGAGGTTTTCTGCTGCTGTTAATACAGAGAAATCTATCAAATGATTTGATTATTACCTCCGACACAGAGGTTGTGTTTCTCAGGAGGATTCCACTGAAACGACACAAAGTTCTCACATTAACTTGGTGGAAGGATGCGACAAAAAAAGGAGAAATATTAAATATTGCTGCAGATCCAGGGAGGTTATACTTTTACATTTTTTATCAATTTCCAGGAAATAATTGGTGAATTTAAATGTGGTTTCCTCAGAGGACTGTTGGGCCTTGGAGGTAAGTGTCATTATTTTTAATTGACTTTATTTAAACTTCTTGTATATTCATGGATAATGATTCATTTAAACCGGCTCTACTGTATAAATATAAACCATTTTTCTTTCTGTGTAAATCCAGCTTGTTAAAGGGGCCTCAGGCAGAAACTGTCACTTAAAGACCAGATCTGTACACGATGCACTAATATGTCTATGCACACACACATACACACACTCACACACACTGTGCATACAAACAAGGTCATGTAATGACATCACATTTGTTTATCAAATACAGTTTTTTTTCCTCTGTGCAAAGTCTTAACACCAGTGGTTCAATAAAAATAAAAAAAACATTTAAGAAAAGAAATGAGGCTTTCTGATTAAAATAGAATAAAAAACAAAACCAAGATGATGTCGAGACAGGAAACAGAAACGTAAATGAACAGAACTCAAACGTACGCTGACCTGACAACAGTCGCTGTGGTGCAAACAAGCAGGAAGTCTGGATGGCGACGCATGCAGGATGAAAACGACCAATCGGTGGCGCTTCCTGTGTTCGCTCAGTCCGACCCGGAGCTCCAGATCGTTATTAGAACAACATCAGACGACTAAAGCTCCACCTGAGGAGACTGGTCCTGGACCTCGTCACATGACCAGGGGAAACAGGAAGTGAATTTACTGCCCTGTCACACCTCCACGTCTCTCTGTCTCTTTATCTGTCTCCACAGTTGTACAGAGCAACTATACACACACCCTATCTACACGACCTTAGTCTTTTTAGTGTTTGTCTCTGTCAAAAAATACTACATTTATATTTACAACAATTAAATAGAGGTCAATTAAGCACTTGTGTGGTGTGGTGATGGAACTGGAATTTGATTCTAGCAGAGGTGGCGAAGCTTTTTTAGTCCGTTTTCTCTTTTTTATCCTTTAAAAAAAATTAATAAAACAGGAAAGCCATCCTGGTTGTTAAAGTTACATCATGCCACAATAAATAAAGGTGTAGTTTAAAAAAAAGGAGGAAGGAGGAGAGGGAGGAGGAGACAGGAGAAGACGACAAAGGGGAGAAGGGAAGGTTTTCTGTGCAAGATGGCTGTTCTGTGAAGCTTTAGCGCAAGTAGCAGTAGTAGTAGTAGTACTAATGTGTGTAGGAGTAGTAGTAGAAGTAGTGTTGAACTTCTGTGCTGGACGCTGTTTTCCCAGTGTGCGGTATGCAGGGGGAGGTGGGATGCTATCAGGATTCTGGGCTGAAGTCGCCCCCCCCCAGCCATCGCGACCCAGACTGGCCTCAGACCAGCTGCTTCAGAAACCAGCCCACAACCCGCTGTCCTTCTACAACATGCTCAACTGATACACATAAAAACACTGCGGAGTGGGAATCCACGTCTGCACCCACAAACTGCTCGTCTCCCAGTTACACTGCCCAGTGAGAAGGTGGAGGCCGGTGGGATAACGTTGGACTGAGTGTGTCTCCGGTTGCATCAGTGGTGCTGTTTAGAGATTGTGTTTGTGTGTGTGCGAGTGTGTCTCAGTAGCTGTTTTCATGGCCTGCCAGGATGTAGAGGTTGCTGTGGGCTGTAGGGTTGTCAGTGGGCCTGCTCTCCAGCACCACCACCCTGTAACACAAACACACACAAGTCAGGATACCAAAACATAAATCATGTTTTTCCCTTTAAATCCCTGATAAAGAAACAACCCAGTCTGTTTCAGCATGTTATTAGTTCTTCTGCAAGGAGTAAAATATGTAGAGACAACCAGCAGCCCACGCAGGATCCACTCTAACCCTGTAAACGCCCGGTTAATAGAAGACAGCGACAGCAGGGACACATTTCATTTTGAAACTACAGACCACTTCAGGTATCCTGCAGGGAAACAGAGAGAAAGCTGTTAACCACAGACTGTATATGAAGATGGACGACAGGACAGCTCTCCAAAAGTGAAGCCAAACAAGATGGTGGCACTGACCCATGTACAGGAGATTCTGGAAACACGTCGTGCAACTTCATACACAGTCTCTGGTTTGACAGGGACCCAAAGGATCACACATCAAGCCTACAGGCTCTCGTTGAGCAACGAGACAGACGACACCAAAATAATCTAATAGAGGTTGACGGGAGCTCAAAATGATTAAATGTTCTGAAACTGAATTTAGTGTTCAGACCATACAAAGATGATTTTGGTGTCAATGCCGTCCTGACTTAATAAAGTGTGATTTCACACAGAGTCCCTTCCTCCTGAAGCTCCTGAGTCAAGCAGACCTCCAGACTTCCCACAGAAAGAGGCAGAGGTTTGGGCCACGTGTGGCCAGCGAGCAGTGAGTGTACCTGGGCAGAGAGATGCCTCTGTCCCCGGCCTCTGGATGTCTACAGTCAGCGCGTCTTCAGTGAGAAGACATCATAGTTAACACAGACCAGAGGGTGACGATGTGTATGAAGTCGTGTACATGCTGGTGACTGGTGTGTTCTCACCTGTCTGATCCCAGTAGTCTGAAGATGCGTGTGCTGTCAGAGATCTCCTGGGTGATCTGACCGAGGGAGACACAAAGTCAAGGTCAGAGTTCAAGGAGAAACCGTGTAATGTCCGGGGGGAGGACACACGTGAGGTCCAGTGAATCACGGCTGATGGTTAATGATCATCAGTCGGATATTCATCATAAAAAGGTCTTTAAAGTCTGAGTTTCACTCATAAACCAAGATGTTAAAGTTTAAATTCAGTTGTCTTCTGACTGGCCGACAAAAATCACGTTAAACTGGACCCTGATCAAATGTTTCATGACTTCAAGTGGTTTTGCAGATCTGATAAAATCTACCTATGCAATTTAAGAAATATAATGTTTCATCGATCTGCTTTTATTTCAGGAATTAAGCAAATACAACAACAGTCTGACATTAAATAACATCCTGTCTTGATGCGTGGACGTGAACCTCATTACATGGACCATAGGCCATCACACACACTCTCACACACACACTCTCACACACACACTCTCACACACACACTCTCACACACACACTCTCACACACACACTCTCACACACACACTCTCACACACTCGCTATACATTGCACCTCGTTGGTCTTGAAACTCCGCCCCTGCATGCCATGCCTCCAGAAAGCCAGGACACTGTCTTGGAGACAAACTGCGAACAAGCAGACAGACAAACAAACTTGTAATTTAAAAACCCACGAGCAGAGATCTGAGTCATGGGTGTGGTTGTGTTTTTCTTTACCCGTGGCTTCAATCTGGAAGTTGAACGTCAGCTCGGCTGAAAGCTTTCTGCTGGATTTCAAGCGGCCCTGCAGGTTCACTATCTTTATACATCCTGTAGAGAGAGTGAGGTTCTGATGAATCTGCTGCAAAACTCTGTGCACGTGGACCTGAAGTAGTGAAGAGCTGCACAGCACACAGATGTAAGTGTGTGTGTGTTGTACTCACTGTCGAGGCAGACCAGGATGGTGTCCCTCTCTAGCTGAGTGACGTGGATCACACACGTCTGTGGTGTGTCTGCACAAAGATGAGGGAGAGTTTGTGTTTAACCTTCATGTTCAACACGTCACAAACATCATTCACACGTCAGCACCGTTTCACACCTTCTTCTGTGAACCAGGACGAGGTACAGTTGGGGTTGACCGTGCCGAACCGGACCACCTGGCTGAGCTCGGTGCCTTTACTGACGGCCACGCAGATCAGAGGGTAGGTCTGCTCCGGGACCACCAGCATCTCAAAGACCTCCAACGGACACGGCAGCGGGAAGTCGATGTTCTGTCGAGTGGACGAAAGTCGGCAGAAAAGAGAAGCTGCCTCAGTATCGCTTGTTTGTAAAGAGACGACAGGACCTCGGGCAGGAAGTCCTGTGAGATGTACAGCAGAAAGGAATAAACCAAAACAAACCTTGATGAGCATGAACTTCTGCATGGACTCCACCCACTCCAGCAGCATGACACTGGACTGGAAGGCTCCACACAGATACTTGTGGCCTGTGTACGGGTTTCTCACTGCAACAACACAACACATCATTATTACCTCACGTTCTGTGTCTCAGCAGCACTACACACTTTGTTCGTTAGCCTCTATGCAGCTTATATTTGTTACCGAACTATAAAATGTGGTTTCACAGTGTTGTTACGCAGTTCGTTAGTCACCGATTAGGAACTTACAGTATTATGGGACATATGAAATGCTCCTGCTCACCTACGCAGCACTTTTGGCAGCCTTTAGTGTCTGGAATTTTATTGGACACAGAAAACTTCCTGTAAAAGGCACAAACAGAGACAGTTTGTGGTTTATGTTGGAGTTCGAGACTTCAGATGGTCACAGGTAAACATGGGTTGGCCTCCCGGTTGGAGCGTTACCTGGGAATCATCTTATCAGGCAGCTTGTGTGTGGGAATGGCTACTGGTAACTTCTGTAACTGCCGGGCCTGTTCGAACAGACCGCTCAGGGTGTGAGAGTACAGCTGGGACGCTTTTCCTGGAATTAGAATAAAGAGAAGACACATCTCTTAATATGAGAAGGAAAAGTACGAATCCTGTTATGACAATCGATAGAGACGTAGATAAATGTTAGAGCTCACCAGATATGGAGAGAAGACAATTGTTCATGACGTATAACCAGGTACACCTTCGTGGGAAGAGCTGCAGACAGAGGATAGAGAAAATTAGTAGCATATAACTATTATTTAGTTTTATGTGCTGCTCTGCTCTGTTCACTTGTTTGTCAGCAGGATCACACAAATACCCCAGAACAGATTTCCACTAAACTTGGATGAGACGTGGGCCAAGAACTAGCCCATAACATTTTAAGGCAGATCTGGGATGTGTTTTTGGTTTGTTTGTTTTTTCACAGTTTTCCCAGGGAGCAACTCATGGACTGAGATCTGTGAGTTTGTGCAAACTGCTGCAGCTTTAATGGATTTAAGTGAGTGTTGTGCAGACGCCTTTATGTTCAGTCGCACCTGCTCCATCGTGGTCTCATGCAGCTCATTAAGGTTTAATGTGTAGATCCCCTCTTCAGCTCCAAATATCAAATACTGGTCTGGAAAAGAACACAACAATAAAGTCATTAGAGCAAAAACAGCTCTGATTACAACATGAACAAACAAGTACAAGAGTGAGCTGGTGTTCAACTGGTTTCCTACTGGTTACCTCTGGTGTCTGGGTTGATCCATGAAGTGGCACAGTGGATTTTCAGAGGACAACCGTTGAACACCTTGGAGAAACATGCACCCATCTGCCAACAGGAGACGGTAAATAAATATGGTGCAAAGGAAGAATTGAACAGATAACGATGCCTTCATTTTATTAATTATAAACTTCTCCCCAGAGATATGAAGGTTTTCTTGAGGAGAACAACACAGTTTAAATTAAATATATGATTTGCTTCCTACAGAGTGAATCTACAGAACAACAGTGTAATCAAACAAACATGTAAAGCCTGTGATTATAGATATGATGGTATACTCTGACAGTTTTAACTCTATCTGAACGAGAGCAGAACCAAACTGTTACTTACATGGACTTTAGGTGTGGGTGGGAGACCGTTGCTGATCGGCGTCTGGGAAGAAGTGCAGAAACACACACACACACACACACACACACACATTAACTCAACATTTTGGAATTTGTGAGAACTATTTTAAACATAGTCATTAAAATCTGTGTCCCGAGTGCAAAGGGACAAAATACAGCCAACTGCCTTCAACAGGGTGCAAACCTTTCTGCTCTGCGACTCAGCAATATGAGCATTATTATCAATTATATCAATATGTTCACTAGATAACAAGTCAGGGAAAATCTATTTGGACCCTTTGGAAATCCCTCACAAATCACTGCTGCTGAGCAAAGTCTGCTTACCGCGACATCCTTCTTGTCTTTCCGTATGGGGACACTAGGGGGCATGGTGGACTGTCTCTCTGCCGGACTGTCCTTCTCTCCGTTGTGTGGAGCGTTCAGCCCATTACCTGCAACCAACAAGAACAACAGAGCCACAGCTCAGTACGTCTGAGAGACAGAGGGACAGAGAGACGGCCGGTACAGATGGCCCCTGCGAGCACAGTCCACTCACACCGACACTCATGAACATCATTGATTTCAGTGAGAACAGTCTACAGGACTCGAGACACAGAGGAGAGTTCAGCTAAAACAAAGAAATACTGGGAGCAGAGAGGGAGGGAGCAGGCTGCAGCAGGAAGAAGACAGAGGATCAAATACGGTCGTGACCAAAAGAAGGTGTGAATGAACCAGACCAGTTAGATAGTGGTCAGTTCCCGGTGGCAAGTAGCCGGTCACTGGGCAGACTACTGCGATGAAAAGTTTGAGTAGGCAAATTAAATACCTAAATCCTGGGACTGAGCTATGGGCAAATACATTTTGTCTCACGACAGCCCAATAAAAAAGTTTTCTAGCAGAACGTAAGAGAAATATGAATTATTATCAAACTTGCCCTGTTCTTATTCAATTCAGTATCAAAGCCGTAAAATCCAAATAACAAAGTCCTGAGATTAAATGAAAATCAAAAACCTAAAGTTATCCCGATTTTTTAACAGTACTGAAATGTGAAGATATTAGAAATACTCCTGTACTGCATTGTTTTTCAACACGTGTATAATAATAGATATAATTGATGTATTTTTACATCGGTGCTGAACAGGAGCACTGTTCAGCTTCCATCTCAAAATAAAAGAAACTGCATTTGATTATTTAGCGACAGAGTCCTAACTGAGCCGGTATCATGAAGTCAGTAATAAAAACACAGCAGCAGGACGTGTGTCTTTTAGCTCTGGATGAAACCAGAGGATCATTTCTATATGTTCTGAGCATCACACGTATGTTTCTGGTTCTGACGAGTCAGGACGATGTTTTCTCCTCCTTCTTCTTCCTCCCGGGAAGCGAGGGTAAGTGGTAGCAGACTGGTATGTTTTGACTGATTGGGGTTAATCAACCAATCCGATGCCAGTAAAGATGACAAACAACCATATTAAGCAGAAGCTGATGGACGGGAGGAACTACAAACAAAAAAATTAAAAAGGTGCTAGTATTAATGAGCTCATGGGACAAATAAATCAACCAGACTCTGAGGACTGACTGATGGGAGACCACACAATCAGTCGAAGGGGACAAAAGGGTCTGTGGACACTACCAATCTACCAATCGGCTGCTCTTACTCGCTTCCTTCTCCTCCTTTTTTTCCTCCTCCTCTTTCACTTCCTTCAGCACCTCCCACGCCTCCTCCAGCTCCTCCTCTGTGTGAGGCGTGTGGAGCCACTCCCAGAAATGTCTAAAGCTCCCATCATCGTCGGGGGCAGAGTTTTCGCCGTCCGTGCGCTTTGGACTCTCGTTACCTAGGCTGCTGCGGCGGTGGGGCGGCAGCTTCGGGGGCGGGGGCCGCGGGGGGACGTTGGAGGCGGGCTTGGCCGGACTCGCCATCTGCGGGGCCGGACAGCGTTTGATGGTCCCCCCCCCACCGCTGTCATCCTCACTGTGGGATTGGCTGTCGTCTTGTTTGAGTTGCTGCTGCTGCAGGGACGAGCAGAGGGACTTGGGCTGAGAGGAAACAGTAAAAGACAAAGAGTCGGTTCATTTCTCCGTTTATAGGAGAAAAACTATTCTGCCTTTTCTTTTTCATTCTTAAAATGACAAAGTCCCTTGTTCATACCTTAGGTGGCAGCGGGGGTGGGACCTTTGGCCTCATGATGGTGCTCGATTTACTGAAGAGTAAGAAGACAGAGTTTAAACTCTGCTGAACAAACCACTCACACACGAGTCAAACTGAAATCTATACAGACGATTGTTATCACGTCACCACCGAGGCTATGGTCTCTCTTCCCATTTTCATAGAATCACATATTTAGATTTTATACTTATACATATTGAGGTTTAAAAACTGTACCGTCAGTTTCTTTACACAGACATTTCATTTATTATTAAATTTAGATTTGTAATGTGTTCGATATGGAAACCAGATGTGATCAGACATTAAAGTAAACTCTGAAATGAAAAGTATAACCATAGCCCGACACCGTGACAAGATAACTACTTAAAAAGGTTAATTACTACAAACAGCGTGATGTGAAAATCTACAGATAAAGCTTTTGTAAAGTCTCTGAGAATAGTAGAGCTGAAATTACTCCAAACATCTTAATACTTCAAATCCAACTTATTGTTTTACTTATCTCGTTAAACAGAATATTTAATCAGTGTTTGAGTTGTAGTTTTTTCATTTGATTCAATACATTTTTAGGTTTTTAAGCACAGATTTATGATAAAAAACATAATTCTGAGGATAGAGCAGCAGGTTATTCAGAGTCTTTATCGATTTCAGCTTAAATCCTGAAGATTTAAAAATCAACTTGTTAATGACCGACAGACAATGAAGCCATCAAACAAAAAAGAGGCAGGGAGCCAATCACAGTAAACACACACACACACACACACACACACACACACACACACACACACACACAGCTTGGGCTGCACAGGGCATTTCATTACCCTGATGGTGAAGGTGACTTTAGCCCCAAAATATGAACTGATGCATTATGTAAATACCCAGAAGCTGTGGCTCTGATTTCACTTTACACTAAAATGTGTCACAGTCAATACATTTAAAGGTTCTTTCTATTTCTGTATTTACGATGCTGAAATTATTAGGTGTGAAAGGACTTTCTGGCTTCAGTGGAAAATATCTGTGTGTGCTGCAGACATTTGGCTTTTTCATGACGAGAAACAAGGCAGGACGCCATAAAAACTGATTTATAAGGGCGGGAGAAGGCAGTAGCACTCACACACACACACACACACACACACACACACACACACAGCAAGGACGCGCACGCACAGCAAGGAGGCACACACACGCGCACACACAGATGGCGGCGCAAGTGAAGAACAAAACAAGATAGCAGCAAATGAGATGTCAAGGTGATGAGGAATGAAACAACAATACGACGCGCAGACCACATACTTTGTGTCTCACAAAATATATAATGTGATGAACCAGAATTTGACTTGTAGCTGGATCCACGTGGCCCTAAAATTCACTTAATTCACTTAAATACTGTGTTTTTGGTCCTGAACATGACAAACGTTACTCCCTGTGTATTTGTAAACTGTAGAAAAGAACTGTAGAAAGCATCTTTATCAACAGCTACTGGTTATTATGGGTTAGGGTTACTGTTAGTAACTTCACACAAGTAGTAACAGCATGGTCATCACGCAGTCTGTACACACACACAAACACAGGTGGCATATGTGGCGTGATGGTGGGGTGTGCTGCGTAAAGATGCTCGGATGAAACTGTGAAAGACGAAGCTTTCCTCCTTTTCCTACTCCTCATCCTCCTCCTGTGTCGGGGGAGGAGGAGGAGACAAGGAGGAAAGGCTTCCACTTCTAGCACTGGGAGAGAACTTACTGAGTGTGAGTTTCATCATCATCTGCACCATCATCATCCTCATCATCCCCTAAGTGTGCCACATGGCCCCTGGGAGAGGAGGTGAAGATAGAGGAGCAGGGTGGGGGAGGAAGGGGTGGAGGAAAGGGAGGTAAAAGAGTAGAAACAGAGGATGGAGTAGGGGGAGCAGAGGAGGGAGAGATTAAGTGAGAGAGGGAGAATGGGAGCAAAGGAGACAGGAGATGACAACAGGAGGAAGAGGAGGAGGAGGAGGTGGAAGAGGATTGGGAGGAAGAGGGGAAAGGGAAGGGAGATCTGAGTAAAGCTTGGTCCACAAATGACCTCTAACCTCTAGGCAGATCTGAAAGGACTGAATGGATTCAAACACAGAGTAGAGTCTGATGTTCACACTGAGATCGATCAATGAATCATTACATTTACAACAGGCCCGGTCCACAAGGACTCAACTGTTCAGTGTAAACCCAAACAGTCCTTCAGATCCACACACTCCTCCACAACAGACTCAAACTCTCATCAATGTATATCCAGTACATCCTCAAATATCAGCTCTGATCCACATAAGAACCATCGCTTCAAACTGTTCAAATCAGAGAAACACTAACTTGTTTTAAGCATATTTTAGTAAAATGTCTCCTTGTTGTTTTAACTGAGACTATCTTCACTAGAATGACCTTGAAACATTGATCAAAAGAACAGGAATACAGCCAAGTGGAAAGATGGTTGACTGAGTATTTATATTGTACTTTTACTGTCGAGCATCAAACCAGAACTTTCAGGTAAATGTCATAAACTGTTTACTAATCTTTTTCTTAACCCACTTTGATCAACCTGCCAAGTAACTGTAGGCATCCTGAACTAACACCCACCTCAGAGACACTAAAACAAACTAAGAACTGCATTTTACACAGATCAGTAAACTCCTGTCTGACTTTAACAAGGGAGATGGAAGGGGAGAAAGCCTGGGAGCAAACACACTCAAGAAACCACATCATATAGAACAGAATCTTCTACTGCAACATTATTTTGATCAAGTGAAACATTGATCCAACAAATCTGTCTCTAAAACAATAAAGACTCCAATTTAGACCCTAAGACATTTATTTAAACTTTGTCTATAGATATTAAAACTTTCTAATCGTTGTTACTATGCAGACAAAGGAATTTAATGAAACACGTTTGTTGCAACAGATCATAGAAAATAGTTAAGCACAATAATGATGGTCATCATTTTATTTTTGGGTAAATGCGGAGAATTTGGACACAGAGTTGCCAGTAAAACTGCTAAATACACCCACTGCAGCTTTGGGTAGGAAACTGTATTTACGTGTGTGTGCGTGTGTGTGTGAAAGCACACACGAGTGTGAGTGTGTGTAAGCCATGCTCTGCAAGAAGCTCCTGGTGACATCAAAGCGTGACACAAGCCGCAGAGAAAAAGTAAAACCCAGACAGCGGAGAGCCATGACAGCCTGGAGGCAATACAGCAGCGTTAGTTGCGTGTGATTGGCCTGATTAGTCCTGCCGTTAACAATGATTGGCTGATGGGTGGGCGTGGTTAGAGGACCAGCGAATCAAGACACCCTGAGTCGATTGGAATGCGAGGAGGAGGAGGAGTCTGACTTACCTCTGCTTGAGCTCTTCCTCCACAGATTTGAGAAGACTCCTGTTAATTGAGAGAAAAGCACAGAGAAGTTTGAGAAGGAGGTAAAAATAGAGTTTCAGAGTTTTGCTATATCTTCGCCGGTTTCTTCTACGTGTATAGATCCTGTTTCTCATCCTGATATTCAGATTCTCTTTGTTTCTTCCAGTTTTGTGTCTATCATCAACAGAGACGCTTGCTCTTAAATTTTCTGGACATTTTCTGAAGATTTACCTCTGGCGCTGGCAGGAAAAGTTCCAGAATATGTTCCGGGGCAACGGACTCAAACATTTGTCTTCTCACAAACATCACAAACAGGTCTGAGTTGAAGTCGATAGGCTGACATGAAATCTACCTGTTTTACAACCTGTCTCTATGTCCACACATTTCTTCAATCCAGAGGGTAAATGACAGATGCAACAGTAGATGAAAGATCGGGAGAGCAAACAGTGGAAGAGATTCTCACGAGCAGACAGTGATGTTGAGACTCACTTGTTTCCTCCCAGTAGACTCGATGAATCGTGCCCATACTCCAGCTGCAAGTCCTACGAGACAGACAAATGACATTAGAACAGAGACACAGCATCTCATCACGGGCTCATTAAAGAAGATGCTGTGTAATTGATTTCTCCGAGGCCACAGACGGAGCTGAAGCTTTTGGTCACTTGTCACTAAACTACATTAAAACAGTGTCCACTGCTGAAACACTGTTCTAATGCCAAAGTACTGCAGTGGCTGTTAGTGCAGCAGCCACAGTGACGGTTAAACAGCTTGATAGAAATAACATGATCCCCATATAACAGCAATTTATTGATCATAACCACAGACATAACAAGGCTGAATACAGTGAGCCTACTGTGTGTGTAAAGTTCACTTTGTGTTTGATTGAATGCAATTCACATTGTGGCCTCTTAAAGATGTTAAATATACGATGTTAGCCGCAACAGCAAGGTCATAGTTTTGATAAAGAGGATGTTTGGTCATAAAGGTTTGCAGATAAATTCAAAACTGTTTTTGAACCTGTTATATTCAATTATAGGTGCAAGAGAACTGAATAACTGGCAGTGTCTCTTTTTATGGATTCAAAAGGAGTAAAGGGATTTTATTGAATTCCTACTTGAAAATCATTATCAAAAGAAAAAAGTTGCTTTTAAAACTAGATTTAAATTGACTTATGTACGTGTCATCAAGCAGTTCTTTGGTATATATATATATATATATATATATATATATATATAATAAGTAAGTATAAGTATTAAGTATTTCAAAAAAGCCTTTCTAAAGCTGAACACATTTAAAAAAGTGTTGGATGATAAAGTGTTAAGTTCCTGCAGCACATTTCAAACCAGGTTCATTTGGCTGCAGGTCGAACACGTTTGGGCCAAAACTAACAAAACTCTGGAAACAGCCACAATGTGAACGCAGCGTTGTGTCACACAGACATTTTTAAAGATAATGACGTAATGCAACAAGCATGCAGAGGGAAACACACAAACTGCAGAAGAACAGAGAGACACACATCATACAGCCATACAGCCACACACACACACACACACACACACACACACACACACACACACACACACACACACACACACACACACACACACACACACACACACACACACACACACACACACACACACACACACACACACGGCCTCATTGCTCTGGTCAACTACAGGACGCAAGAGGTTAGAGAACACATAAGCAGTAGTGTGCAGAAGAGAGAGGCACAATCTGTAGAGAGAAATATGAGGAGATATATACGTGGGAAAACATCAAGTGCAATACTGCAAAAACTAAAAAGGTGAGTGTATGTTTTTAAATTTCAAAACTGTAAATAAATAAAGATGGACGACATATTGCACATCTGAAATACGGGGGCCACCATCTTACGCTGTTGATGTCATGTGGAGCCAGAGTCTGCGCGGTAGTGATCATGAGCGGTGTTGATGTCCGGCCGATGCATGTGTTTGACTAATCAAGAGTCGGAACATTAACGTCAGTGTGATAAGGACTACTTCAAATCACAGGAAAATGTATTCAGCTTGAACTTTTAAGTTTGGCCGTGTCCCATCCACTAACATGGAGGAGGGTTTGTGATTTATTCTGCAGCCACCAGGGGGCGATAAAGATGATTTGGATTGTGAGGAGCTGGGATGTCGTCCATCTTTTTCTACCATCTATGGTACAAACCAGTGACTTTATATAAATGTGACTGATTGTAATGTTTGTTTATCTGAAAACAACAACAACAACATCACTAAGGACGCTTGTCACCATGACGACTACAACACCAGTTAGTGAGACAAAACACAAACCAAAGGCTGGAAAAAGAAGAACAGAATGAGCAGTAACAGATGGATGGACCAGAATAGATGGAACAAATATGTGAAAAGGAACAAAAATACACGTTGGACATCGAGCAGCCAAAGCAATCAGCACTGTGGAAAATGAAAAAGAAGAGAGTGAGACAGTTTGGCTCAGGAAGAGCCAGACGAAGGACAAGAGTTTGTCCTTCAGAGACACAGAAACACGGAGAGAGTGAGACAAAGGTTTAACAGAGGAGGCATCAGGTTGAGGTTGAAAGTAAAAAGAAAGAAAAAGGCCAGTGTAGGTGGACAGAGGGAGACGCCGAAAGAGAGAGAGAGAGAGACGGATAGAAAGAGTACTACCAGATTAGATCTCGCGGTATAGTAGAGCTCCTCAACACAGTCCAGATAGGGCTCAGAATCACACTGGTCAGCAAGACAGAGCGAGAGAGACCTCAGTTAATATATTAACCTGGACCGATGGAGGGAACGGGGGGGAGGACACAGTTGCAAGAGTGAGGATGACGAATGAAAAATGGATTAAGGCCAAAAATGGGCTATGAAGACAGAGGCGGAGGCAGATACTGGATTATTAATCTGAAGAGACAAGGGCATGGATGGGAGCTAGATTACACGAGTGGTGATGGATGTAGGAATAAATTGCGGCAGATGGGGGTTGAAAATCAGGAAACTGGGGACAGACATTAATAAAAATACATAAATATATAAAAAACAGGAGCTATACGACTTACATCAAATGTATTCTTGGAGTATTTCTTTGAATTCAAACCACATATTACCTTAATCCATTTTTCTGAAGTGTTGTTTTGGTTTTTGTTTAGTTCTAAACATGGAGCTAAACATGCTGAAAATTACTCTGCATTCAAGTCTGTAGATGCTACTGATAACACTTTAGTAACAGTTTCCAATTAATAAACTATTAGAGAATTGATGATTTATTGATTTTAAAACGCTACACATTGCACTGTCATCTTGAATGGATGGATCTCTAAGAGGACACTGGTCAGCAGAGAGAGACCATGTTATCATATTACTGTGGATGAGAGAGAAACTGAAGGACAAAGGGATGAAGGTCGCTGAACGTCACAGAGGTGACTGTGTTTTAACAGAAAATAAACGGAGGGACATCCTGTCGGAGAGGAACAAGGGTCTGACTTGATCTCAGGATTGATCATCTCGTGGGAGGATGAAATAAAAAAAGGAGTTTGTAGTGAAGGTGCAAACAAAGTGTAGGAAATGTGGAAGGCAGTGAGGGAACGGAGGATTTCAACAAGACACCGTGAATGTGTGCGAGCCCTGCACCAGCCCACCAGCTCACTAGGGAACACTCTTTTCTGAAGGAGACAGATTTTACTTATATTCAGGATGATAATTGTAATTTGTGTTATTTTATTTAATGTTCAGAAAACACCTCATTTCCTCAAACTGTCCACTGCTGCAGCTCCTCTTTTCAGCCTCTGTCTGAAACACTTCTCTTAGCTCCTGTCTCTTTAAGAAAATCAACCTATCAAGCAACTGTGGCACAAACAATACACATTTACTGACTGAAACTTTTATCTCTGCCATAACTATGCTTATATAAATTAACCAGTTTAACACATACAAATTCTATCTATCTGCTTAAGAACCTAGCGAGTGATCCTGTCAGATTCGTGTCCATCAGTTCCAACAGGTGGTTTTCTTATCCCCCAGCACATCCTGGGTCTGTACCAGGGTCTGTTCTGTGCTCAGACAAATCCAAAATCCTTACAGACTCCCTACTGACACTTTACACTGTGGTAGATTCAGAGAGGACTGCGCTTCCTGTTCAGTTCAACATAGATTGGTCAGGGTGCTTCCTGTGATCAGGTGAGGATCAGCCATGCCGGTAGTGGTGAGGTGACGACCACACAAACCATATAATCCCACTCACAGACACACACACAGTCACATAGACACATATGACATAGATTAAAACTCACCGGCTCATGGTGGGGCTCTGTCTCTTTTCTCAACGGAGGATCAAACTTCACCTGACCGACTGAGAGAGAACACAGAGACACACAGAGGTGAAGGTTGTAGGAGTGTGGGTCACTTCTGAGGGTTTCTAACATGAAAACCACTAAATGTGTTGGTCATTGTGTGTACACTCACAGTTAATCTCAGACAACGTCTTCCCCTCCCTTGTGCTCCTGCTGGTGGAACGAATACGATGAGGAACAGAGACCGGAGACTGTCAGGAAGGAGACACACACACACACACACACACACAGTCAAGTGGCTGTTCAAAGAATACACACAGTGCAGCCGTGTGCACTGCACTTGAGAAGATTACAATAGCTCTATAAAAAAACATTAATCCCACTGCTATTTCCTGTGGGTGGGATTTGATGACACAGCAAAACAGTCAGCTGCAGTCTGCAACCAGGAAACAACCCAAAAAATAGCAACAGTCGATGGAAAACACAAACTTCCCAGGCAACATCATCAACAGCTCGTGTTGTTGTCCTCGTGACTTCCTAACATGAGATTATGTTTGATAAAGAATTCTCTTAAACTTTGACTGTATATATATATGAAAGAAGGTTGTGGTATGAAACTTTTCTTCAGTTGCAGAGAGATAAACATCAACATATTTTACAAATCTGAGGTATAACAATTAAGTGTTATACCTCCTCATCGTCCTTGTGTAGAGCATAAGCTTTATATCATTTTATATTGGACTTTCTTTATATTGCTATCAAAAACTCTATTGCAATAATTATCGATATCGTTTTATTACTCAGCATTATATCTTTAACAAATCAAACCACAGTGCTACGAACAGATTTAGATTTATATGGAGAATGGAATCTATCTTTGAATTAATGTCGAGGATATTTAATTAAAAAATGTAAACTCAAAACACAGCAACCTCAAAACATGCTTGTAGAGCGACTGGGAAAACAAACCAAGGTTGCACAAAGAAAATCTCAAATCCAAATCTGTAGCTGAGAGCCACCAACTGGTTTGTGAATTTAAAACCATCTCTTGCAGGTGTTATAAAGACCATTAACACACAACTCATGGTTAGTAACTGTAATGGCAGAGGTAGATAAAGATGGCTTCCAGAACAGACCCCACCCATCCCATAATGCCTCCTGTATGTTACCACTTTCTTGTGGAGATAAACAAACCACAATTAGTTTTCCAGTACAGTTTGACCTGGATGTTTTATCTTTAATCTGCCACACGTTGGAAACCATCTTTATGAACCTGGACACGTCTGGATTTCCCAGCTGCTGTCAGAACTAGAATGAAAACCTACATAACCAATATGGCTGCAAGGCATCTGAACAGCGTTGTCATGGAAAGTGACCATAGTTTTGTACAATGTGTGCAGGGCAAGTGAGTGTCATTTATAAAGTCGTAGTATTAACCTTCAAAAAGATTTCAAAACTGACAACAGGGCAACAACCAACAATCATTTTCATTATCCATTAAAATGTAGATTCTGTATCAGATTAACTGATGAATAGTGAAAGATACTTTAAACTTTTTGTTACATCATGAAATGTCAGGTTTCGTTTGACCAATCAGTCCTAAAACCAAAGATACTCACTTCATTATCAAGTGACAAAGAGAAACATGACATCCGTCTGACAGACATAATGAACATACTGTCGCACTAGATGCAGATGAACTGACTCAATTAACTAATCACTGTGGATGTAATCTGTAATATTCCATCATAGTTAATTGAGGAAAGTCAAATAGTGTTTGTGTGATTCAGGAGCTGATGAAGTGATGACTGGCATGTTGAGGTAATTATGCAATTGCCACGGTAATCCATCACGGGTGTGAACACAACATGCCAATGTCAGTTTCCATGACAACACCAGTCAGAGCTCATCTGAATGAAATCAACGTTCATTCATTCAGTTCTGTGGTTCTCGTCCAAGTCAAAAAACAGAAAAGCAACACAACTGATGCCATTGGTTTGTTAGAATGAAGTCACTGCAGACACCGCAGCCCACGCCGGTACCTTCCTACGGGCTGCAAAGCGGGGTGCGCGTCGAGCACCGGGGCTTAAGGGTAGGAAATGACCCCTGTACTTAAACTGAGGGGGAGGTGGAGAATAGGGGGGCGGAGACAAGAAGAGAGAGAGAGAAGATGGGGAGAGAGGAGGAGAAGAGAAAGAAAAGGAGGGAGGAGAAGTGCTGCAAGGAGGAAGAGAGAAAGAAAGAGGAAGAGGAGCAGAAGAACATAGATGAAAGAAGAAAAGCACCGAGTACAAGAAAGGGAGGAAGAGGAAGGAGGGGGTAGAGGAAGGACAAAGATCAGAAAGATGAGTCACATGTGACAGGGAACAGAGGAAATATGGCTGAGGTGAGAGGGAGTGAAGTCATAAAACGATCAAGGACAGAAGAACAATGTTGAAAAGAAGGAAAAGAAGCGAGATCCAGTAAAAACATGATCATTTCTCTGAAGCCACTTTAATCTCTTCTCTTTGGAGAAAGATAAATCTCAAAAGAAGGTCAAAGGTTACCTCAGGTTCAGGGTCGTCGTCATCGAAGTCGTTGAAGGTGCTGTGGTCGGGGTTGTTGGATTTGTCCAAAAGCTCGATGGCCAGCGTCCTGCTGAGCGGCTGCGACACAAAAGGGTGCTGGACAGGAGAGAGACGGCCAATCACAAGGAAATGAGAATCAGGTTAGATTTACTGAAGCATCCAACGCTTTTCAAATATGTTTTTACATACATAACGTAAACTGTCTAATCTTTCACAAATCTGTTTGTGTGACGATGTCGTTTAATGTCTGACCTGCAGCAGTTTCTCAGCTGTGGGCCTCTTCTTTGGGTTCTTGGTCAGAGCAAGTTTGACAAAATGGTGGAAGTTATTTGTCCTGTTTGTGCAGCAGAGAGAGGACGACAGAGAATAGAACAGAAGAAGAATTTAATGCATCTCAATGGCTGGAACTAGCACAGAAAGACAAGTGAGTGACAGGTTGGTCTCTTACCACTTGAGTTTATCTTTCAACTTGGGAGGCTGGAAGTTGCTCTTGGTCATTAGGAACAGAGCCCTGTGGGGACAGACAGAATCAGAACATGAGCAGAACTGTGAAGTTACTCCAGAAACAACAGCTACTCATTGAGTTACATTTCACTGAGGATGCCGACATGAAAACTCTCTGACTTGTGGAAATAGAAAGTGTAAATAACAACATTACTGATCTATTGGACGGTTCTGAATTTGATCCAAAATATTAAACCCGATGGAGTGACACCTCTGAGAACACTGATGAGGTGTTTCTGGTCATTCAGTGTGGTGTGAATTATATCTTATGTATCACTTATATTAAATTCATTAAAATATATTTCACATCGACTCCAGATCCACAGCTTACTCTCTCTCACACACACGCTCAGACGCGCACGCACACACACGCTCACACACACACACACACACACACACACACACACACACACACACACACACGCTCACACACACACACGCTCACCTCATGGGGTGCAGGTCGAACATGGGTGGCTGTAGTTCGGCCAACTCTATCGCAGTGATGCCCACAGCCCAGATATCACAGAGCTGGTTGTAGCCTCCTTTCCTCTCCACTGCTGCTACCTCTGGAGCCATCCTACAGAGGGAGACAGAAGGACGGCGGGACAATGAAATCCCAAGAAGGACAGAATGGGAGTAAAACGTGTGCTCATTTCCATTAAGCACCGAATCAGGTTAATTAAAACAGCTAAATACAAGAGCAGAATTGGACGTTTCTAACAGTATTTCCCTGCAGCGGCAGAGAGTTCCCACCACGACCCAGTTGTACAACTCTCTGACTTCTCCATGACCCCACTTCTGTTGGAGTCCCTCTGGGCCCCAGAATACTATTCATTCCTGGTTTGTTCAGGTTTTGAGAAGAAGCGAATACTCTGGTTTCACTACAGCTGCACAAAAGAAAACTTCAGCTAATGCAATAAGTGCATGAAATCCAGAAGTGAATGTGATAAATGCATGAAACATGTTGGACGAAGAATTTCTGGTATCTTTCTGTAGCATGAACCATGAGACAAATTCCTTCATTCTGCAATTCATCAACTTCTTGCACATTCTCCAGCTGAGTGGAGGCATCTTGCATGCCAGAGGAAAACAAGCACAACTCACCAATAAGGAGTTCCAATGAATGACTTCCTCTTGGCGAGAGTCGCTGTGATCTGGGCCGATACACCGAAGTCAGCTGGGGAGAGAAAATGGGTTAAGAGAAGAGGTAAAGACGGGGAGAAGAGAACAAGAAAGAAGAAAGAAATTGAGAATAAAAGAGGGGAAGGAGTAAACGAATGAAGGAGGAATGTGGGGGAGAAATAAATTGGAGGGTACGAACAGAAATTATTACACAAAGGGGAAAAGCGGAGCGACAGAGGAAAGAAGGAAACCGAGTGAGTAAATGAGGCCATTCAGCTTCAGTCTTTGGAAGCAGAAGGAAATGGCAGAGACTCACCTAGTTTAACGTAGCCGTTGTCTGTCAGGAGGATGTTGGCTCCCTGTCAGGGGCAAAACACTGCCGTGCGTCAGGATACAGGAGAACAATCACACTTCAGATCATTTCACATTCAGCAGATCAGGTTTGTTGCAAGGTGGTTTGTCATTGATTGACACAGCCTGCAGCTGTGGATCAATAATAACTTCCCTGTCACCAACACCATAAAATCCCCATGTGTCTCCAAAAGTATTTGGGGATCAAGTTTAATTGTTAATATTGGTGCAGCCTGTGCTCTTACTCCAGTTTGATGAATTAACAGAACACTCACATATACATGGTCTTACTTTCTGTGGATTTGACCACAACGTGAGAATTCTCAGTATGTTGTCCACTTCCAGACATTCGACTTACAGGAAGCACAGTAGACCTCACAGAACCACATGAAATGTATTTCTCATATTCCAAACATTTAACCCCAAAACTCACCTTGATGTCTCTGTGCATTTTGCCTTTGTTGTGTAGATAGTACAAACCCTGAGGACAGAAGCACAGTGACTTAGAGAACATGGACACAGTCATACGATCATAATAACAATACAATTTAAAACTGAACAGAACTATATATTAAAATACTTGTAAAAGGAAATATTAACATTTTTTAAATAATCCTGAAATCCATATGCCTGGTAGATTGGATGTATTTGACTTAGCAAAATATGCCTCTCTGTTTACTCCTAATAACAAAAGTCTACGTCTATACGCTACCTGCAGGGTCTCACGTGACATGTAGGCGATCTGTGACTCTGACAAAGGCCCAGTGACTGCAGGAGGGAAACAAGGACACAGAGAGAGGGAAGGAAACAGAGGATGGATATTACAGAGTTCTATAAATAAATAAACAACACAGCTAATATCAAAGTGTGTGTGTGTGTGTGTGTGTGTGTTTTACCATGATAGATGTCCTGTAGAGAACCTCCTCCACAGTACTCCATACTGATCCATAACTTATCTCTCCTGCATTAACACAAAAAAAACACCTCATACAACACACATTTATCTTTAAGTTCTGACATACAACAGTTCATCTCAAACACACACACATGTAAGCTGTATATGCAAAACACCGTAAAATGACACTTATCAACAACATGCACTTTGATAACAACCGTTACTAAATACTGCAGACGCACACTTACCGGAGATAACTTCCAAAATAGGCAACAATGTTGGAGTGTTTACAGTCTTTCATCATTATAATCTCCTGCTGGACGACAGCAAAGTCCTCACCTGCAGGGACAACGTGTGTTACACACACACACACATTATCATATTAAAATCATAATCTGGTATCTTTATGCTTGATTTGGTTATTATTTACAAAGCCACAGAACAGAGAAGTGGATTTGTATTGAAGGTTTAGTTTAGGGTTAGGCATTTAGTTGTGATGGTTAATGTCAATGAGTGTCCTCACTAAGATAGAAGTACAAGTGTGTGTTTGTGAGGCTAAATGATGGTGGGCAGACTCGTGGCAGCCGCTGCCAAAGGATGAAGAGCTGCAGAGCGGGTTTCAACATATTTTCCTTTTTTAAATCCCACATTTAAAGACCTTCATTATTTGGTAGCAGCTAGATGGAAGCTCCATACTTCCTGGGACTTGCACTGTTTTGTTTGTTTTCTTTTCATTAGTAATATGAGCAGGAACAGAAGATGGAAAACAGACGGAGGGAGGGAGAGTTAAGTGATAGAAGGAAAAGTCTCTATAAGTGCAGGACGGTGAAAAAAGAGCCTGATGAAGGAAAAAGGCCGAACGGAAAAAGAGATGAGAGGAGGGAGAAAACAAGAAGACCACAGAAAAGAGATGAGAAATACTGACCCGGTTCCAGTTTGATGACTTTGATAGCAGCCAGCTCCCCTGTGTTTACATTGCGAGCCTGGGGGGGGGGGGCAGAGGAGAGAAGTCAAAGTTATTCATGACACTTCAGCATAGAACCTACATCTGTCCTCGTGGAGAAGCAGAACCAATAACCTGGACCAGTGACATCCTAACAGGACGTCATGTGGCAGCGCACTGTTCCAGTCAATCAGATACAAGCTGGTACACATTCACACGTATTCTGTTTACCTGACAGTCATCATAAAGGGGAATAACATGTAGTTTAGTGTTTGGACCCCTGCAGTGAAGCAGGAGCTGTAACTACTATCAGGACATTTCTGAATGACTGGATCCCATTTGGAAAAGTAAATCCAAATGTCCCCTCTCTCTTATCAGCTGATGCATTTCTGTTGCTATCAAATACAGAATCTGAATCTGGAATAGAAAACAAAAATGCACAAGTTCTGACCATGAGAAAATAATTAAATTCTATGTAATATACTGGACCCTATTGGGATTTGTTTAACTCTGCATCAGCATCTCTATCACCTGAGCTGTTGTATTTTGTTATGAATCCCAATGTCCTCTGATTAAATGTTATTTCTGTTCGACTGCTGAAAGCGGTTTCGTCTCACACTCGTCATGTCCTCACAAGCCAGACTGTGACAAATGCAACCAGTAAAAACTAAACGTTACCCAACATGTTGTTTGCAGACAGTTTAGTAGAATCCAAAACAGTAGAATTCGTTCACAACATATCAAACGTCAGATACGGAGGGGTGACAGAGGAATGTATGGCCCACAGCAGGAAATCCACACTTTTCCTTTATTCCTGAAAAGCTGACATTTGTGTAAAAGTGTGTCTTTGTGATACAGAGGCTGGATTTCTATTAATAGTGGACTGTGTTTACTTTTAGCAGCAGCAGTGCATGTTGGGGCGCAAGTTGAATTCTATATGAAACTACATGAATAAAACATGACATGGTTTTCAGAGGAGGCTTGAACGGCTCAGTACTGCACGGCCAAGAATGTACAAGTATGACTGTGTGACATTGCATAAGTCAGTGTGAGAAAATGAGAATGAGAGTGTGTCACAAGGAGAGAGAGCGAGAGAGAGAGAGCGAGAGCGAGAGAGAGAGAGAGAGAGAGAGAGAGAGAGAGAGAGAGAGAGAGAGAGAGAGAGAGAGAGAGAGAGAAGCTTTTGAAGTTAACTGATAAACCGGAGAATTTCAACACCAGAGGCAAAGCAGGAGCTTCAATATCATTTGCAGAGTTTCCAACACAGTAGTTGTTTGGTTTCACTCCCTCTAGTCTGACAGAAACTCCCCCATCTACCCTGATCCTGGCTGCGGCCTCGCTCACATGTTTACCCAACTCGGTTACAGACATTTCATTTGGTCAGTTCATTCATCAAAGCTTTATCACTGGAGAACTTTTCCATTTTTTTCCTCCAAATCAGAAATTCCAGAAAATGACTTGGAGATGAGAAGATATTAAAGAAATCTCTCCGAGCATTTCCCCTTTGTTAACAGGATAGTGTGAAACAGACAGAGAGAGAGAGAGAGTGGGCGACGTCATTAAGCAAAGAGCCAGGTCGGAACTGAACCTGTCCCGCTGCAGGATTCATGCTTCTGCAAGCAGAGGAGACGAGAGAAGCTTCGACATAGAACAAATTCAGGATCAGTTCAGCGATGCATTCTGTGCTAACTGAACTGCAGAGGCAGCAAACGCAGTGACCACCATTCAAATGAACGAGAAGGCACAAACAGAAACCGACTTCCAAAACAAGACAGTAGAGGACAGTCAGCACAACAGCACCGAGGAGACGATATATAACCCCCCCCCCCCGTAAAACTCAGGGACAGCTACATGAAAAACACAATATATAAAACATTATTTACACACAGTGAAAACAGATTTTCAGTTTTTGTTGTACGAGACAGGAAGAGTTTCCTCTCAAGTGAAGACGAGCAGAGGCAGAGGAGGAAGGACAGAGACACCAGGCCACTCCAAAACAAAGCCATGACGGGGGGGGGACGACATACAAAGAGACGCAAAGAGAAGAGAGGACGAGCGAGGCAGAGACAGTGCGTCTTCAGTCAGCAGACAGACCAGAGATGAGTCATAGAGCTCAGAGACGATGTTACTGGTTACAACACACAGCCTGACTTGACTGACTGGTTGGTTGTTGGGCTGCCTGACTGACTGACTGACTGACTGACTGAAGCATGCCATCTGGTGTAACTGAGTGGCTGCAGGGTTTGAACATCAGTCACCCAAAGTGCCTGCTGCACTGAAGTGCCCTGGAGCAACAGCCTGGATTCCTCTGAAAACCATTACCTAGGCAGGCAGATGCCTTCATGCACATTAAAAAGTCATAAATGAAAGACAGGCATGAGAAGACCAGTGGAACTAGCACAGTAACAAAGGACCCTGTGCTCACATGGGCCAATCAGAGACCACTACGAGGACTTCACACACACTTTACCTCGCTCACCACAAGTGACACATTTTTCAGTAACTTACAATATTCTAATTGATGATTTAAGTAAGACACTCTTCCCTGAAGGTCGTCAGGGCCCAAGAGGTCAGGGGGCCTGGGGTCCAGAGCCTCTCTATGAAGTGACATTTCTCATTGGGAGGTACATCAGATGACTACAGGCTGACACAAAACAACCACACAGATATACAGGACCGCCATCAAGAGACACTAAACAACCCAGAGAGGTTACAAAGTGACCACATACATGTACAATCACAACCAGGAGTGTTTGCAGTTGAAATACTGTAAAATCTATTACAAGGAGACACACAATCTTCACCTTCACTCGGAGGCTCCTGTGCAGCCAAAGGGCCCGAAGTCTCAAAACCCAGCACTGATTAACAGTGTTTGACACTCGGCACTACTTGTGATATTTTACATAACAACAAAAGTGGCCGATTAATAAAGAAATGTACACAAAGGGAGAAACTGTGGAGGAGGAGTTGCTTCAGTGAACAGTTCTGGCAGATCAGCAGAGGTAATGGAGAAACTTAGCTGACATCCCTCATTACACCTCCATCAGGCAGTGTGTGTGTGTGTGTGTGTGTGTGTGTGTGTGTGTGTGTGTGTGTGTGTGTGTGTGTGTGTGTGTGTGTGTGTGTGTGTGTGTGTGTGTGTGTGTGTGTGTGTGTGTGTGTGTGTGTGTGTGTGTGTGTGTGTGTGTGTGTGTGCTCAGCATATGGTCAGCTCAGTGGAGGATCAGTGTGGCATTTCACTCTCTACTCTCTCTGACCATGAAAACAAACAAGAGTGACCTCAGCAGTAGCCGCTCACCATAATAATCATCCCACTCAGCTGGAGTCGCTCAGAAACTTCAAAACTTCACTAATAGAGAAATAAATACATACGTACATAACTTTCATTTCATTTTAAGGATGTTTTCCATTTTATTTCATTCAAACTGAATTATTGTTGTTTTCATAGCAGCTCTGACATAAGGTCAGAGGTCATGTTAGTGTAGTGGTCGTCTTGGTGATGGTCATACTGGAGATTTATTTAGTTTGTTGACTGTATATATTACAATCTTATGCTGACTTAATATCTCATCGTCAATCTGTCTCTTGACTTTTTCAAACCCCCACTAATGGGTCTACTCTCTGAAACACACAGTTCCATGTCCGAGCAGCTCAGGGACCAGAGCCTGGTGTTGAGGCGTCGCCCGGGGCCTTAACTGCAACAGAGCTCGGCTATTCGCTGCTTTGGATGAGATCTTTCCAAGAGATCTGAGGTTTCAAACAGGTGACTTTCCAGACACAACCACACTTCTCTGACCTTTGAGGAAATCAAAGCATTGAACCATGACAAGCTTCTTACCTGATTGGGCTCTACAGGCAAACGGCCCCACCCACAACCGAATGAGTTCACATGCTGCCGGGGCTCTTTGTCAAATCAAGGCAGGGAACTCCCTCTTCTTTAATTGCTATCATCTTAATCATCCTTTCTAGGAAGAGAGGGATCAACACGTGCTCTCTATCACAGTGTGAAACCAGAACACATCCTGTAACTATTAGAATTGAGTTAAAAGAGCAGGATTCAATAGTGTTTTAGTGAGAACGGTGAAGGCACAACACGGCAGCCTGGTTTATTGGAGGGTATCTGGTTTAAGTGTGGGAACAGATTGTGTTGAGTTTACTTTGGTATGTTTGCACAATGCAAAAAAGAGTTTAAAATATGAACAGGTGCATATTAAAGGTATTAATGTGGCCGAGAGCTTTAATGGGAGTTTAAATGTGCCTTGCTAAAAGAGTTAATCATTTGTGTGTGTGGTGATTGACAGCAGCAGCATTAAACCTGCTGAGCAGAAGCAACAGCACAATGCTGTAAATGTGTGTGTGTGTGTGTGTGTGTGTGTGTGTGTGTGTGTGTGTGTGTGTGTGTGTGTGTGTGTGTGTGTGTGTGTGTGTGTGTGTGTGTGTGTGTGTGTGTGTGTGTGTGTGTGTGTGTGTGTGTGTGTGTGTGTGTGTGTGTCTCTCTCTCTCTCTCTCTCTCTCTGCGGGGGAAGGCCACAGACTCCTTCACCTGACACACCATTATTTTCTTTTGTGTTGACCCACCATGCAGAGAACACACATACCAGCACTGTCTGTACACAAGACATTTTCCAAAGCAACATCATACTATTGCACACGTTTTGTTAATTGTCTTTCGTACCGGAGCAAATACAAGCGACAGGATGTGTCAACTAGCTTTATTAACATGGTGCTTTAAATAGCTGGTCACACCCTGGCTCAAAATAAGGTGAACCACACTGGCCCAGTCATGTGTTGACATTGTTAAATACACTAAGTGCTTAGAGCAGGAGATAAACAAACTGGGACATTAACTTCAGACTAATGAATATCAAATATTCAAAATGAACTGCGACATGATCCGACACATCTTAGAGCAACATTTAAAACAGAAAACTGTTCTGCACTTTTAAAAAGTAATGGTGTTTAGTATTCTTTTGTTATATTAACAAAACACTACACAATGAAAGGCCTGTGACTTGATGTGAAGTGGCTTCAGAAGTTTGTTGTACATCTGGTTTTGTCCCATGCCAGTACAGTGTGTCACTAACTACCGTGTAACTAGGCAAGTTATCAATATGTCACTGCACCAAAGGAACACACACAAAACCCTGCACAGTACATTACTTGTACTTGTCAGACAGAAGCCCTGAGTGCCAGGACCAGGACTAAATGTCCCATGTTGATTCAAGGCCAGCGAGGATCTCTGGTGAGGCGGAGGTCTGCGCATCCACCTCGGACAGAAAACAACTGGAAGACCAGCGACAAAAACAGGATGATTGTGGGCCAGCAGATTCTACTGCCACTCCACCGCCATCTGTCCGTGTGTGTCGATACAATCATCTGGTTTTGTGTGTTGTGCCGCAGCTCTCTGCTCCATCGTCTTCCTCTGCTGGAGCATGTGGGAAACAATAGGGCATGAACACACAATCACACAGGGAGGAAGTGAGGATTCGTGCATTCCTGGACCATGGCTGCCCAGCTGTCACACACACACACACACACACACACACACACACACACACACACACACACACACACACACACACACACACACACACACACACACACACACACACACACACACACACACACCCCCCCCCCCCCCCCCCCCCCCCAGAGGAAATAGTTACCATCACTAAGTGTGTTACTGTAAAGAAGTCTCAACAACATTACAAACTAATGGATGCTTAAAACAACACTGACCTCGATCTACTGACGATAGTCTTCTTCCTCACTTTCATGAATGTTTGTCTTGGTATCAAACCCAAGCTAACAAGAATATCATCCCTTTAAATGTGAGATAGCTAATGTTTTGATGCTGTTTCAGGGGATTCAAACATGAAATCCATCCAACACATTCAGCCAAATCTACTGTCTGATCATGTTATCTTTATTTATGTTGACTACAAGCCTCCAATAGCCATGTCAGCTTGGGGATGTTTGGCTGGCTGTGCTGTTTAAACTGATCACTAAAAGAAAAGTCACAAAGGGACGGGGAGCAGTATTTGCCCCTGACGTAAAGTCCCAAAATACCCAGTTGCCTGGAGTGTTTCAAGAGGACACAACAAGGCCACTGATATTGATTTGTCATGAAGTGATCTCTATCCCCAGGGAGGACAGTCGTCTTCCTCTGCCGCCTCGATCCGAGGCCACAAGCACTGTCAACTTCACCAAGCCAACAAATGACTGTGTACTGGTAAAAACAGAGGTATGCCAATGTTAGACACCACTTGGTAAAAAAGATCTATTACTGTTAAGTTGTTAACTGATATGATGATGAACTGGTCACCAAAAGGTCTTATGTATATAATAGCAATCAAATTGATTGGAACCCACATTCAGCAGAGGGCTGCAGGGAGACGGCTCAGACATGGCAGTGGACAGGAGGTCACATTGAGGTCCTGAAGACCAGGAAAACCCTCCGAGAGGACTCTTTGTACGGTTTGTACCAAGGCAAATCTAACTGGGACTGGAAAAGAGCATAAGGAAGTATTGGCAGACACTGGAGGGGGGGATGCACTGTGCAGCCACACCTGCAAAAATATGACCTTCATGGAAGAGTCACCACAAGAAATCCTTTCCTGCTACCTCAGCACAAAAACCAGTGCAGTACATTTGCAAAGCAACAGTGAAACAAGCCTGTCCAGTCGACTGCTGACGTGAAAAGAGAAATACTGGGCTACGATCAACAAGAGTAAGATTGAGGGGAAACAGGTGCATCGTTTCATGTGAAGCACGGAGGTGAATGGATCAGGCTCTACGGGTTGGGTTGCAGCCAGTGGTGTGGGGAACATTTCACCAGTAGAAGAGCTTCTTGGCCCTCACAGTCCCCCAAACTAATCATCATTGAACATCTGTGGATAGACCTCCGGTGCTTGCAAGACGGGCCAAACATCTCATGGACCTAAAAGGCTTTTTCAATGTAGAAAGTGTAAAAGTACAAGAGTAACTTCAGCTATGGCAGTTTTTACATTTACACCCATGGAGCAGGTTTCCAGAGTAATAGATTGAGCCAATACTTTGCGTTTTATCTCTCATGGCGAACCCTGACAAAGCAGGACTGCAGAAGAAAGGGTGCTGCTGCTTCCCCGCTCCGCCAAGAGAAAGTGACAAATCAATACAAATCGTATCTTAACCGTCGGTGAAGGAGCCGGCCGATTCCAGAACGAACAGGCTCAGCAGCTCGTCTGATAGTTCTTCTCTGCAGACTGTTTGGTTTTAGTTGGTTTAAATCACACAGATGAGTCAGATGGGTAAACACGAGCGTCTGTGTAGTTTGTCATTGTGCTACAGCGACGGTGAGAGAAAGAGCGAAGTGAAGCCATGAAGAGTCACTGAGGAATCACTCGTCACCTCCAGTGAAAGGACAGTTGTGTTTCTTTGTAATAGTATCGACACATAACTTAAGAAATAAGTATATGAATATTAAATCACTTGTGTAGTTGGTGTTTTTTACACCTGATTGTAACCATGAGGTCAAACTGCTCAGATGGTTCTGTCAAATAATCCTGGGGGAGACAGTTGGAAACAGGTTTTATATTTGTCTTCATTTGGATGGAAAATAATAACAAGTAATAATATTAATTATATATTGCACAGCCCTAGATGCTCAATCTTCTTTTATCCCACCCCCCTCGACCACCTGTGGTGTGTTTGTTGAAATCAACCCTGGAGCCGCTGGAGAATTTCATTAGTCTGAGTTTGAATCTGAGGTTCTGATGCTCTCGACTGACCTCGATGCTGTTCAGGTATTTCACTCCCTGCTCAGGAAACATTCCTGCTGCAAATTACTAAATAATTAAATGGACCAGTTGATGGAGATTATCCGCGCATGGTCTTGGCAGCATGAAATCATATCAGTCAACTCAAAAGATATCACGTTGACGCCCTCTTTGGAGGATCAAACCTGTGTTCCAGGAATCGAGAGGCCTGTCGCACCACCAGCCAATCCACCTCCTTCAGTGTCTCGTACAACACACAGAGGCAGGCCCGCAAACAGAGGAGAAAACAAGCTCGCACAGTTCACACTTTGTTTCCTGCTCAAACATTCCTGTACGAGCCACAGATTTTCACACAGCGGTAGAACCAAATATAGGCATCGTTGAGGTTTACAAAAGTTCCCCGGTACTCAGAAGCACATCCTTTAATCCAGAGGTTTCAGGTTTGAGCCCCGCGAGTGTCCTTCAGCAAAACCTTTATTACTGTGAACTGCACTGCTTACATAATAATTTCATTTTATCTACAGTTTTTTCAGCCTGTGCCTATGGGTGCCTCTGCTATAACTTTTATAACTCTGTTGTGTTTATGTTGCACAAGTTGTGTCCTTTGCAACAGTTTATAAGAGCACCCGGTAATCAGCTGCACACTGTGACACACCGAGCGGGCGCTAACACTCTGAGCTGCTGACCTGTTCAGCAGATTATGTCAGATCTATCTATCTGTCTACAGCCAGGCAAGATACTGAACCTAAATTAGAAACACACACGGGTGCATGGAGCAGGGAAGAATCATAGATGGAAAAAAGACACAGAATTTGTAGAAATAATGACAAACTGGGTCGTATGTGGAAAGTAAGTTTGGAATTAATGCAGCAATGTGTTCGAGAAGACTCAACATCTTTCACATCTCCACTGTTTAGGATCTTTAATATCCCTGTAATTACCACAAAGAGTCTGGAGGTTAACCAAACACCATCTAGTCCCATTTAAGGGTTTAATGAATCTCCAGTGAGAAAAGTCTCTCTCTCTCTCTCTCTCTCTCTAAATTAAATTCCACAACAGGGTGATTGCTACACAAACAGCCACAGAGCAAAGAGGGAGGATGTTTAACCCACTTAACCTGACTGATATACACAGAGAACTGGGTGATGTGGACCTAACGTCTCAATCATGATCCAGCAGGAAAAATCCCTTTAATATTTCAATAAGTGTTTGTTTATCAAACTTCTGCTTCTTCTGAACTTAACATACTTGATATATTTTTATACCATATGGTGGTAAAGTGATGTAAAAGTGAGACTTGAGCAGCATGAATCCTGCAGCATCACTTCACAGTTTTCTGCAATATTATAAATATTACATGACACAAACTGGAAAGTCCAGAATGGGAAATGCCTCCGATGAAGGACATCAGGGAGCACGCAGATCTACGTATGTCCCGATCTGATACCACGACTTCAGAGACTATTAGTTCAGACAGGTGAGTGGGCAACTGTTGTTATGGAGCAGCAACAAAGAAGTGGAGCGTGAACCAGAGCTAAAATCTCATCAATCAAAGTCCCACAAGCAAAACAGTGACGAGTCTCGTATGTAAGACTTCTGTTTCAAAGTGGGGCACTGGTGTCGCTAATTACAACACTTGTATTAGGCCATAAAACCGTCATCACTTCCATACAGAGCGTCACCTCCACCAAGGAAGTTGCGCTCTCACGACTCTTTGTGTGTTGGTGTGAAGGAACACGTAAAAACTACTTGACAAGTCACCATAGAACTTGGAAGGATGTGGTGAGTAACCCTAAATAATTATTACCCCTAATGAGGGTTCAGCTGCAAAATGACACTTCACCACTAGAGGTCACTAAATCCTACACACAACCTTTAAAATAGGTGCTTTTTAAAAGGTATTAGTACCATACGCAAATCCCAGGTATCGAAATCTTCATCACAATAATAATAATAATAACAATAATAATAATAATAATAATAGTCTGGAAGCATCTCAGATAACCGTGGGACTGAGGTGCACGTGTTCTCCTGCAGGGTGACTTCACTCATCTGTAACATGACATGACCCCTGCTGGGTTCTTACAGGAGCTGCTCCCTGTTCGGGTGCCAGGCTGAACCCGACCCGGGGCCCTGGTGAACTGGGACCATGAGATCCACAACAGTCTGCACAGACATGATGGTCCCAGCTGCCCCATGAGCTCCTCCAGCTTCGTACTGGTGCCGGGACAGCAGGAGGAGCGGGGCGGCTTGTTGTGGCTGTGGAGCCGCTGGGAGCCGCTGGGAGCCGTCAGCCCGCCCGGGTCCCGGGCAGCTGTCAGTCCGCGTCGCACCCGGAGACAGGTTTAACTAACCCCGCCGCAGCGGCTGCGTTTAACGGGATTAGCGATAAACCCGCCATGTTGCCTCCGCTTCGACCGAACCGCCGCTCGGGTGAGACATCTCCCCGCGACTCGGGTACAAAAGCCTCGCTAGCTCATCCATGCTACGCGTTGTCGCACGGCTAACGGCTAGACGCCTATTATCGGACACGTCTGCGTGAGTTAGCCCGTCCTCCTCCATGCTAACAGCAGCTCTGCAGCGCAGCGGCGTCACGATAACAACACGATGCTAGCTGTGCACGCGCGTCACTCACGGCTCCCTCTTCCATCACATCTCTCTGACGCAGCAGATGTTGCGCTTGAAGGTTGACGCTACAGCTAACGCTAGCTGTGTGTGTGTGTTGTGTGTCTGTTGTGTGTCTGCACTGCAGCAGTGGAACAGTTGGAACGTGTTGCTAACGCGTGAAATAACAACAACAGGCTCCAAACAGCAGACCTGCCCGGGCGCTGTGTCCGACGATGGAACTCGTACAGATTACACACTGCATCAGGAAACGTCAACACGTATAACTGTGGAAGTGTTTGCCCGGTGGTCCCATAACAAGTCCCCTCATGTTGTGTCGACACCAGCGGACTCGAACTGTGAACCAGCCGCGACTGGCCAACCCGCCCTCCTCGGCGTCCGATCATGGAACCCCGCGGCTGCTTCACCCTCACCGCAGTTTTTACCTTGTACACATCTCCGTATGTGCCGCTTCCGATCCGCTGGATCAGCTCGAAGTCCTCCTGCGGATTCCGCCGCGACAGGTCGACGCTGGAGTTCATCGTGTCCACTGGCGACTGCGGCGCCGATCGCGCGCGTTGGACGAAGCCCGACGACGAAGGAGAAGCCGATTAGTGAGGAAAAACATACGCGGCGTCAGAAGATCCCAGCCCGACTCCACTGTGGCTCCAACATGGCTGCCGCTGCGCAGGGAGCGTGCGCACTGGAGCCGGGGCTGACACTTCAACTGCCTCATCGTGTGCGTGCGTGTGTGTGCGTGTGTGTGCGTGTGGAGCAAAACTGCATTTAACATGAACAACAATAACATTAATAAGACAAATGAATCATTCCATCTTTTGTTTGTGCAGCAAACAAAGTTAAAATATCACAGGGTCAACATCGCTCATCTTATTTTATAACTATTAGACATTTAATTAGCAGCATCGTCACCTCTCATCTCTCGGAGACATTCAAGATTTAATTTCTAACAGCTACTAATGTAATTCACTAACGATGCGTTAAAGGTTCAGTGTGTAGGACGTAGTGACATCTAGTGGTGAAGTGTCATGTTGCAGCTGAACACTTTTAGAATCAGGGTTATTAAAACTCCTGCAGATGGAAACCACACACTGATAGAACGGGAGAGTACATGTCTGTTTGGTTTGTGTTATTGAGTTTGGATTTGCAGCAGTTTACAGATAAATGAAATGAATGAAAACACTAAGCCCACAGTTCCCTTGTCTGGCCTTTGGATGTAAAACTGGGCTAAGCAGGGCTGAACTGTGGCAGATGGGCACATTGTGATGCAGCCGGGGGGGGGGGTTCTCTATAAACTGAAACTTTACATTCATCATGTGACTGCCCTTAACGCAGCAGGAAGAGAAAGTAGTTCCCTCTGCGTCTGGTCACGGTCCAGAACACAACAACATTTCATCATTTGCATCAAACCCTAAATGCATATTTTTGTGTATTGTTTGTTAAAAACTACAGTGCCTCAGTGTTTTTAAAATTACTGAGCCTTTAAAAATATATTTATGAGCTGTTTTCCAACCTAACTAATAGGATTGGGTCTATGTGTCCCTGACAGGATGAGGTCCAACAGGGCTGAGAGACAAACTGGAACATTGTCTGTTCTGTTTTTCATTGAAAACTCCAAAACCAAATAAAGTTATGAATGTATGTTAAATGTAAAATAAGAAGAGGTGTGAAGGATTTACTCAAACAGAGCTCAGAATTCACCATTGTTTTAAAAAATGTGTATTTATTCAAGGAATTTACAATAAAAACAACATGGAAACAAATACACACGTGTTGTCGAGTCGTTATAATAAAACCTGGCAAGTAAAAAAGTAAAGTATGAAAAATGTTCCATCGACACGGATCAAACATCAACTTTAACATATTTGTGGATGAGTCCGTCTATGGCACCTAAACTGACTCTCAGAGTTGTGTGGTGCTTCAGAGAGGAGGCGGGTGGAGGCAGTTGTTGCCCAGTCGGAGTGTCTCTTTCCTGGGGAGGTGAGGGTTTGACTCCCTGCTGCGTTTGGACAGTCTGCTGCTCTGTAGAAGACAGTGGAGGACATGGACAGTCTTTGGCTCCAGGTTGAGGCATCGGGTCTTTTGGAGCCAGGAGTTTTTTCAGGAGAAAGGACAACTGAGGACTCAGGAGCAGAACCAGGGATCCACCCACACAGAGAACTCTGGACACAGAAGCATTCAGTCATTTCAGTTACAAGTCATCTGGACAGTCAGTGTGATAACAGACGTGCTTATTTGATTTAAAAACAAGAAAGAAGAACAACACAAACAACATCAAATCAAATACTCCAACACATAGAGACGAGCAGAATTATTGGGACGCAGCCGCTGGGTTTCTGCAGCAAGTTAAATTTAAGACTTTTTTAGAACATAACATAACATGAAATTAAAGATCAATGTCAAGTACGACAGATATGAGGGAATATTGGAATCCAAGAATTATTGACACTGGTTTGTTTCACTCATCAGTTCCACACTGGTTTTATTAGTAGTTTTATTACTGGGTGCTAATAGTAATAGTAGAGTTGGATGAGTGTTAACATAATTAAGACCTAGAAGTATTTAGGATCTGGTACTTAATGTTTAACTAATTTAAGACTTTTTAAGTCTTTAGAATATTGAATTTCTATAGTGTCCTGCAACACAAACTACTACAATCTTCTGATTCACTGAAAGAAACAAGAGAAACAGACACACGGGGAAACACACCTCTCCATCTCTGCGACAATGACGGGCAGGTTGGCAGCCATGTTTGTTTTGGTGCCAAACTTCCTGCCAAACGGGAGGTCACAGATCAGGGCATCGACGCTGGCGCTGGGCAGAGGCAGCGCTGCAGGAGCACAGAGGAGCCAAGGAGTAATTTAACACACGGCAGCAGGGTTCACTCTCACCTCCCACTCACTGAGAATCCACTGTCAGCTCAACAAACAGTGAAGTCAAAGGCATCTTCACCTGAATGTCAGAATTCCATCTCTCTGAGACACTAAAGGTTTCATTTGTCAGCGTATAACACATTTAAATTTGAGCTATTCGTATGTTTATCTGCACATTTTTCCTCATATGAAAAATAGTTCAAATCGAAAAAGAGTATACAGGGGAAAGTGTTTTTCTTAGTTACTGCGTTTCATATTTCAAAGAATAAACAATGTCATTGTATATGTTTCACGTAACTACTTCAAACACAGACTTTTGACCTTTTGAGCATCGAGACACAAATGTTCTGTACAAGTCCAAACACACTGTAGGTCGGTCAAACAACATGTAGATGTTTTAATGAAATATTACATTACACTGCAGAATCGACTGGTGGTTATTTATTGCAGCTTTTCTCACCCATAGACGAAGCTTTCAGCAGCTGTATCCTCTTCCTCAATTCTGCAAACTCTATGTTCTCATTGGCCTTCTGCAGCTGTCTGTCATCAATGTCCACGCCCAGGAAACAGGCGGCCTGAAGACCACACGGAGAGCGAGACATGAGTGTATTCTTCTTCATTGTGATGATATGAACACTTTGGATATTTCCAGAGAGGTCACAGAGGACTTGTCCAATCATAGCAATCAATAATAAATCAAACTGCGATGAGGACATAAACTACAGACTGTACTAAAGTGAACTGATCTTAATCCTCTGCATTAACGTCCAACACAGGTCAACAAGCGGATGAAACCAATAAATCCAACAGTTCCCTTTTCACAGTGTTTCCTGTCCTCACCTTGTTTTCCTGCGCTGCTTCTATCAAGATGGTTCCCACTCCACACATCGGGTCAACCACACAGAAGCCTGGCTGAGAAACAGGAGGGAACAGACGTACAGTCACTCAGCTGCTTCACTGGGACTTTAACTAAAAGCTTTTCAGACTGTCGAGTAGTGGACAACAAACAGAGACGGACGACTTCAGTGGAGCAGCTTTAAGGCAGAACAGTCACCTTGGTTTTTACTATGGATTAATAAAACTAATGCAAACTTTAAATGGCTACAATAACCAAATAAGGAGCCTTAATTGTGGTATTAAGTTAATAATATCTCCAGATTTTCATACATAATCAAAAACACAGAGATAATAGAGTAGAAGTCACACAATAAAGAGCAGAGTGCGTGTCAGCACCTGAATCTGAGCCAGTGACGTCATGGCCCAGGCGATCGTCGACCTCAGTCCTGTGGTCTTCATGTAGCTGCGGTGAGCCAGAGGTAACCTGCAGGAATGGAAACCGCAGTAAGAAACAGATCCGTCTCCCAGCACCGTGTGTAAATCAACTGTTCTCCTGGGATTTAAGGTTCTGCTGGTGAGGGATTCTGGGTTCAGGCTGCCAAGTCACGCTGGCAACAACACCTCAACAAATCCAAGAAAGTGGCGATGACACACGGCAGTGAGAAACAACACAAAGACACAAAGCTGAAGTTGCAGCAGAGAAAAGATGTTTGAAACACAGAGAATCGTAGTATTTCATGGTGTAAACACAGTTACCTGCTCAGTGGGATCCCCAGCAGACACAGGTCGTCACTCAGATAAACATTTACCTGCAGAAATACACAATATTACCCTCTTAGCCAGGTCGTAATGATTCTAGAATCGATAGAGGCAGGATGGTTCTGTTCTACCTCCAGCTGTGGATTCTTCAGATCAACCTTCCAGCTCATCATTCGGCTCAATCCCACTCCCATCACTCTGCTCACCTCCTGCGTGAGACACAGGTTTCATCTGAATGTACGGTAACACAAAGTTATCAATGGATTCTGCACCTCTGGTTGATGAGGATGCTTTCTGTGTGTGGGTGTGTTCTCTGTGTGAACTATAATCTGATGGTTGGTCCCCAGATTCTCACAATTCTGATTTGTTGTGAACGTTCACCTGAAAGAGACAATAATCTGACGAAGGCCTGAGTAATAAAAGAATTACCAATAACATCACGATACAATTTTCATCAATAGCAATATAAGAAATGATTGTTAGTGAGTATAAGACCACAACCTTCACTCAGGAGCAACAGGCTTTGGAGTTAAAATAAATAACAGCACAACATTTATGGTGATAATCATGGATATGGACTCAGATGAATATTTGTATCTTGGGATGTTCCCCGGTTGTGACTTGTCAGGCTTAGTCACGCGTGTTTAACTTCCTGTCACCTGTGAGCTGAAGAGTCGAGACACAGATCCCGTGCACTTGCAGCTGATCCGAAACGAGAGCGTGACAGAGGAAGTGATCTCTGGTGGGATCCTGCTGAGCTGAGCTGGTTTCTGATCTGCTCCTCCAGCAGGTTTTACTTCATCCAGACGAACAAGAGAAACAAAGGAGGAAGAACGAAATCAGCAAAGACTGAAAGACGTCTGACTTAAATCCTGAATAATGAAGTAATTTGTACCATGTTCCATGTTTTCCACAGAGCAGTCCTCTGCCATGTCGTTTTTCTTCTTGCTGCCACTTTGCACTGATCCTCTGCTACTTATCATCCTCCTCTCCTCTTCATCATCTTCATCCTGTCTCTCTTTCTCAGCAGCCTCCTCGTCGCTCTTCCTCTTTATCCTTTTCTCCAGTATCTGCTCTTCAACTCCACGTTTCCTCTTCTTCTCCAGAGTCTGTGCCTCCTCTTGATCTTCACCTCCTCTCAGCCCCCTGGTCTCTCTTTCCTCTTCCCTCTGTTCCACTGCTCTCTTTTCACTCTTCCCAGTCTCGCACCATCCCTCCTCTTCCATCTGTTCTTCACTCCCTCTCCCCTCCTCGTTCCTACTCATCACCCCCTGGGGGGTGCTCGAGGTGTTGGCAGCAGTTCTTCTTCCTTGAGCTAGTTCCCCCTGCAGGCGACTCCACGTCAACGCGGCACTGGTCCATTGGTTCCTGTTGCCCAGCAGTCTGGACTTCAGCACAGCGGCGGCCTCGGCTGTGAAATCACAAATCAAAAGGCAGCGGAAAAAAGATGATCAGGGCTTAAACTTCAAGATAGTTATGATTCACTGAGAGAGAGAGTTCTTTAAGTGACGTAGAGCCTCTTTATTATTGATATTTGTGGACGTTCATCTACTTAAAATCACATATTTCTGGTTATATTTAGTAAAACAAGTCATCCAAGGTGTTTTTAAATGTCCAGTGAGTGTTAAGATCCCAGACTGACTTTAGTACGTGTGTATTTGAATGTGTGGAGCTGGTACCTGGGCTGGGGAGGGAGGAGAGCTGCAGCGGAGACTCGTGCTTCAACAGGAGGAAGAGTCTCTCTGCAGCCTTCAGCTCCACGACTCTGTGGATCCTCACCAACGAGCTGAACAACACCTTCCCTGAGAGCTGGGTCACCTGGACACAGAACAGAGATTCTAACCATTCAGGACGAGTCCGTCACATGAAGAGAAATAAAACGAGACATTTATGTGGACAATCGACCACATCGTCCAGCACTGATCCTCACTTACAGGAGCCTGAGAACATATTTGCCAATTTTGGTTTTAAAATGACTGAACAAATTGATTTAATAGTTAATTCATGGTCCATCATTTAGAATTTTAGCTACAAAAAGTTAATTAGATAAGATCAGATAAAACGTTATTGATCCACACAGGTCAGAACAGGTTCTGTGAGTGTGAACCTTATCTACACCTTGTCCACTCTGCAGTAGTTTGTATGTAAAGGTTATAAAGTGATGGTTGCAGGAGCAAGAAGAGAAAACCTTTGTAAATATTAGTTGATAGTTTATTCATCATCTGAAACAAGTCGACGTCTCTCAAACTTTCTCTGAAGCTGAACTCGTGGAACAAGAAGCTCACAAACCCTGGAACTGTTTGATTTCATATCAGAGTTATAACGTGTTTAAAGTATTATAAAGTATTAAACATCATCAGAGTCTGAGGCTGAACACACTGGGCACGTGGAGGAGGTTGTCATGGTGACGGTTCACACTCACATCCTCCGCCTCCAGCTTCCTCCGCAGCTCCTCCGTCAGAAAAGGCTCCATCCCGTTACCGGCGGTGCAGAAGTACCGAACACACCCCCCCTCACTGCCAGGCTCACACATCACGATCCTCGACGTGCTCACTTCGAGCTGCTGAGCGGCTCCATGTTGGATCGTTTGTTGACACCGGAACAGGAAGTGTGTCTCCAGTGTGCGCAGGAACCCGTCGTGACCAGCAGGGGGCGCTCTATCACCAGAACATGAGACAAACAGCAACAATCTGAAGAATACATTTCAAATTAAATAATATTGAATAAATGTACACACGAACATCTTCTTTTTAAGACTTCATTCATATATCACACAACTAAACTTTCAACAAAACATAAAAACAGCCAAATGCCAGTGCACATATTAATACACACCAGTTCAGTGAGGCACACACACACACACACACACAGACAGACACACACACACACACACACACACACACACACACACACACACACACACACACACACACACACACACACACACACACACACACACTCTTTGTGTTGCAGGACACTCAGGTCCCTCTACACAACTCTGACTTCTCGTCTTCCTGTTTGTTGGAGTCACAGAGAAGTTGTTGCTTCGTTCTTTGTCTCAACACTTCACTCATTAAATCCCCGTCTCTCCTCCAACACATGAGAACCTTCCTGTTTCCTCAGTCTCAGATTTTAATGACCCGTCAGCCTGGTTGATGAAGGTTTCTGTGCCTGTTGCACTGAGCTGTAAACCTGACGGGCTGCTCTGACCTGAGCTGTGTGCAGCTCCATCGTAATGATGAAGAATTATGATCAGAGAATATATTGATGTGACAGCAAACACAGGTATTACTTTAGATTGATGTCATATTGCATCAGTGAGTGGGGATTTGATTTCCTTTGAATCAACGAGTCATTTCTCTAATTGACAACTGGAAACCAGCAGTCACCCACTTTGATATATTTGTTCTTAACGAATCCAAGTTTCAAATCCACATTTAGATATTTATTATACAGATATTCACAGTAGCAACAATCACACGATCTGAGACAGTGGTTGTTTCATTCAGTCCAAAGATGAGAGAAATGTCCCTTAAGAAGAAAATATTTGTTTTGAATTTTTTGCCAAATGGATTCTACATATTCAGATGTTCATTTTAAAAAGTCTAAAGAATGAAATAGTCAAGTTAAAAAATGATATCACCATCGTTAACCACGTGTGGGGACAATGACACTTTCATGGTAATCCATCCAATGGTTATTGAGAAATCTGATTCTGGAGTCGTGAACCAGCAACTTTTCAATCCTCAGATCCAGAACATGGATTAAAAATGGAAGCCATCACAAATAGTTTTCTGTTGTCGCTCCATTGACGATATTGTTTTTTTGTGAGTCATATTTGGCTTCACTCATGCGTCGTTACAATCCTCAGTTTGACAGAAGAAAATGATCCGTCGCTACATTACATGCATTTGAAAAATGGCTTCATCGTTCATTTAACTCATGTTATTACTCAAAGAACCACAAAGTTCTGCTTCTCTCTGTTCACCTCCGGTCAGAACACACGGAGGGTCAGATAATGATCCCGATCAGAGATGGTGGTACCGGGAGATGGATGGTGATTACTGCACATTTAGTCCAGGACACATCTAATTAAAAATGAAGTTGGATTTATGGGGCTTACCTTGCACTTCAGCTTTTCTCTTCCCCTTCACTCTCACTCTCTGTAAAGTTTCGCCTGCGTCTCCACTTTTCATCAGCCCATAATATTGGATGTATTCATGTAGAAAGGAGACATTAATACTCCTTTCTACAGCTGCCATTTGCAATAATTAGACCCACTGCTGCTAAGTGAACACAACAGCGTCACAAAATGGATGCCGTCTGGCGCCCGGCCATGGGATGATATATTACTGTACATTAAACTTGCTTTTATTCTCCTCCACACCCGTAAATGAACGGATAGAGGAGGATGAATGCAGACAGGGGGGGGGGGGGGGGGCAGGGGGAGAAGAGAGGCGGGGGAGGAGTGATCATGAAGAGAGAGAGAGAGAAGGAGGGAGGTAAGAATAATGGATGAATAGATCATGTGGAGGAGAGCAAAAAACAGAAGCTCTGTTTTACAACTTCATCACATCGGACCAGTCAGTGCAGAGTCGGCTTCACCGTGTTTCTGTGGAGCTCAGATCAGTTTTAAATGAGATGATAATGTAAAGTTCTGTTAATGATCAACACAAAAACAGGACCTGGGTCCAAAGGGGTGAAAACCAAGATACCACCGTGGGATGGGAACTAATGAAGAACAAACTCATGGCTTTAAAACCACACAACCACACAAACCAATGACTTCACGGTGGGTTGGTCATTCTTCTAATTCCCTATATTCTTTTATTTTGCCGTCTCCTGAACCTCTCCTCTTCCTTCCTGTCTCTTCTTTCTCCTCTCTTTCTTTCCTTTCATCTACACTTCACTGTCGGATGGAAATTAAACCTTTACAAAGAGAAGGAGCATAAAAAAGAGGAAATCAGAGCAAACGAGAGAGGGAGAGAAAGAGCGAGAGCAGGGAAACTCACACCACTTAACTATATGTGTGTGCGTTAATAACCATCACTGTGTGTTGATGTGTGTGTGTATGTCGGTAACGTGAGCACATTGAAACATGTCCTGCCTCTCAGAGGAGTGTGAAGTGTGTCGACAGGCTCAGGATCCATGGAGAGAGGGAGAGAGACAGAGACAGAGACAGAGACAGATCCTCTCCCAGCTGCAGAACTCAAACCAGTTAACACTGCATCAAACTGACAGAAGCTATAAAAATCAACAATAATCAGAGAAATGGGAAAGAGCAGCAGGCTGGAAACAGGACTGGGTGGAGAGGAAGATGCATGAAGAGACAGAAACCAGGAAAGGTGTGTGTGGTCTCCATCGTCATCTGTGTGCAAAGGTCCTTAGTTTGTTAAAGGTCAGTATATCATTAACACTAACTAACCCATAACACACACGATTATACTTTTACATTTTTAAATCTTTTAATGGGATTTAGTCCGACATGTAATTCTCAGAATATATTTTTTATTATTTTATTCCATTTTACCAAAAAATTGAATTGACAGAATTTATAATCCACTGATTTGCAAAATCCATTTTATTAATTTCAATGATAAACTCTTTCTACCACCATTTCTGAAGCTGCCATGAGCCACATGGAATCCATCATTACCTTTACACATCTGTTCTGCTGCCATGCGTCAGAACGTGTTCCGTGAATGAATCGTCCTCCTTCTGTTTCCGTGGTGCGGTCCGTTGGTTTCCAGCCAGTTGGGCTCATCTGCTTAAGTGCTGCGAAGACGCTCTGCAGATAAGTGGAGCCGTGGCCCGGAGAGTGTGTCGAGAAGGAGGAAACATTCATCACTTTGCTTATCTCAGTGCAATATTTCCATTTTCATAACAGCTTGAGCTGCTGCTACTTCACTGAATAACAACTTCCTAACATGACAGAAAACTACCAACTATGACTTTACAGTTTGGTCCATGTCCCCTCCACTGACATGGAGGAGGCACAGTTCATTACCATTACTTCTGCCAACCACCAGGGGCTGACCCAGATGGCTTCACTTTTGTCATCTTCATTTGCATAAAACCAAAACAATGAGCTGATAGATGCTAAAATCACCAGCGACCTCATGAGGGAAACACAATGATTCACAATAAGTGACCCACTTCACTTTTCCACCATTACCTGTGTTGCAACATTACATCATGACACAGAAGAGCCTGGCACAGCTTCCAGTCCTTCAGCCGTCAGCGCACAAGACGCCACATGCTGCTGGTGCAACGTTACATCACAGCTGAGCACTGGAGAGGAGGAAGAAGGTTCCAATGTGGAGGAAGGTCTCAGAAGTTTCATCCACAGGATGAACACACTGAACATCCACATTCACCTGAGAAACAGGTTCATTCAGCCCAGATACTCTGAGGCCTGACGGTGCACAAGCCCTTGTCCCAGTTAACAAAGAATTCACTTCATAAAATCCCAAATCCCCAAGTGAAAAAAGTCAACATCACACGAGGCCACTGCTCCATTTATCTGAATAAGAGCTGAAAGCCCTTGGCCTATTTCTTCAATGTTTGACACAGCTGTTTTTAGAGTTTCTAAAGGACGTCTGGACTTCATGCACAAACAGCACACAGGCAACAGAGACCCATTCAGATAGAGATCTGCCTGGGCTCCTTCGAATGGCTGAATCGGGTCTTTGGACCAGAAGAGACCACACAGGTCCAGAGGGTCCAGAGGGTCCAGAGGTGCAGTCTCAGTGAGTCTGAGGGTTATTTACATTAATTTATTTGTCTGAAATAATAGACAAATTACAGTCTCATTCCTGCTGGTTCCATTTCAAACTCCTTCTGCTTCTCACACTCACCCTCTTACCCCTTTGGATTCGTCCTCTTTCAGAGCAGCTGCATTTGCTTCTCTCTGCAGCTAGAGGGAGCTGTAGCTTCGCTGCTGAGCTTCGTGCCTCTGCTGTGTTGTCTTGATTCATCTCTGCAGCAGGATGTGCAGAGGAGGAAGAGGAGGGGTGAAGAACCAAGAGGCCGGCTGCAGGAAGAGAGACTCACTCAGACTGAGAGGTGGCAGGTTGGCTCGTGTTTGTGTTGTTATGGATTTATAAGGTGAATGTTAACATGATGAATTGAAGTCGTACAGACCACGACTCACCACTTGTGTTCAAGCCTTTTAACTTAGTACAGAATTACATTTGTTTAATCATATGCATTATTGAATGTTTGTGGTTCAGTATTAGCTCAATGTCTGAGGTTTGTTTACACTGTATTAACTGCAGTTGTATTCCTCCTCTTCTTCCTCAGATGCTGCCATAGATGAAGAGTTCTCTCCTGGTTTGTCAACACACACACACACACACTCACACACCGTCATGGGCCAGCTGCTCTCCTCAGAAGAAGAGTGTTCTCAAGTGAAGGACGCCCTCGGCTCCCTCCTCTTCGGCGCCATGCTGGAAGGCGGAGCGGTGCCTGACCTGGGAGTTGTGCACCCGCTCCTCCTGGCCAATCACCCCCAGGACCGCCTCCAGGAACAACTGCAAGAGGTTGATAACATTATCTTTTCAAAAAGCATGACAGTGTGTGTGAGCGATGATAATTCTGTTATGAGCAGAACATTGAGGAAACACAACACGTGACACCAATATTAACCAGATTAAGACTTTCATGTAAATATCATCTTGTGATTTACCAGAATATGGAACTAGGAATAATAATAATAATAATCACATCAGGACATGTAGAGTATCAGCTCGTGAGCAGGTTTATGTCCTCATCGCATTACGGCAACATCAACATACAACAGTTATCATTTCAGGTCGGGGTTTTAAGATAGTGGGGTGAACGCTGCACGTAGTGCATGTATGTTGACATAAGTCATAATTATATGATGATAAGAGACGCTGAGGTGGAGTTCTGTTTCCGTTTCATCATCATGTTTCTGTCGCCCCCCCCCCCAGCTGCAGGGCAACATTGGGAACAGGGTGCCCGCCTACCTGAAGGATCTGATTGGCAGATTGACAACCTTCTCGGATGAGCCGCGCCTGGCTGGATTGGTGGGACTGGTGGTTACCATGGTGATGGATATGGCTTACACGTCATCGAGACAGTCGTCGGGGGTGAAAGGGAAGTCAGCGGGGTCATCGTCGTGCCAGGTGAAACCGCTGATGTCAAATAAAGACGGTTATTGCTCCAACACATTAAAAGTCTTTAAAAAGATTGAAAAAGTGCTGAAGTGAGACAGAAAGTTGAGGAGAGCTGTTCGTCAGTTCATGTGTTGGAGCTTCTTCCCGCAGCAGAGAGTGGGGGAGCTGCAGGAGGTGATGGAGGAGTACCTGAAGCGCTGCAGGATCAACCTGAGCGACAGAAACAAGCTGATCCAGGACGCCGTCCGACTGGAGGGGCAGCTCAGCCTCACCCTCACTCAGCTGAAGACCTGTCTGCTGGGGGGGGGCTGTGACTCCAGGTGGGTGAGGGTGAGGCATCGTGCAGGGGAGAGGAAGTGAAACACAGGGGCCACAGTAGAATAATGAAGACGAGGGTAAAGTTCTGTATAGTTGGATGTAGCAGGACAAGTTCTTACGCCGTTTCCTCCTCCAGGTCTCTGAGGCACTGGGCCAGTGGAGCAGCATTTCACACCCAGATGTTGGTTCAACTGGCTGGACTGGAAGGTCGGGTGGAGCCCCGGGCTGCGAGGGCGGCGCTGGAGCAATACAAGGAGGACCTCACACAGATCATACCTGCTTACAGGTAACATCCAGCCAGCTACCACTCCCCCGCCTGCATGTCCACGGGATAATGGCTTTGTGGGGTCTATGTATATAAATATTCCGCTCACAGTGCAGGTTGTCTACGTTCTGTTCTGCCGTGTGCAAGTGGAACAAATACAAACAAAAACAGTGCGAGTGCAAACACTGTGCAATATCTGGGGGCCGTGTTGTCAGACAGCAAACACACAGCAGCTCCGTGGAGGCAGGAAGCTGCTTTAATAAAGCTCAGTGACGGAAACCACAGCCGCTCAGGACCCGGCTGTCTGCCGCTCCACCAGCTTCCCTGTCTGCTCCGGTTATGACAGAGAACACACACAGAAAGTTTATCAGACTGTCTGGAGAAGTGCTGCAGTAAACCTCACGCTCACATTCCCACTCGCTGCTGACGCTGAAAACATCCTGTCAAACAGGAGACGGCTGCAAACGGGAAATAATCAACAATGTGGGAATGAGATGGGAAACAATGAAAGTCAGCGAGCGTTTACATTTTGTGACTGACACACAGAAGCCATGCAAACATAGACGTTACATAAAGATGGACGATATGACAGCTCCTCAAAAGTGAAGCCACAACATCTTGATGGCCCCCTGGTGGCTGGCTGCAGTTTGAGAACATGGACCAAATTATGAAGTCCAAGTGCAGGTTACATACACGGATGGTTTCTGTCATTTCAGGTCGTTATTATCACACTGGTATTTGTTCTATTTTGATATGACACCTCTTGATAAAGGGCAAGATGGCGGCACAAACTGTCTGTGTCAGTAACATGTTATCACCGTGGTGTTGGAATGATCAAGGTTTCTGTCTCAATGAATAAATATGAATTTGTAGTAAAATAACTAAAAGGTTTCTGATCTTTTTTTAATCTCGTCGTCACAGGAGGTATAAGTCCAACACAGTGTGTGTGGTGAAATGTCGAGGGTCATGTGACCCCTCCAACGAGATGCCAGAGGACGGATCCATGACGGGACTCACTGTGACGGACAGAGAGACAGGAAAGAGTGTGACGCTGCCTCTGTCCACCTTGGAGACAGTAACAGGTGGATGTTGTTTTAAAGAAAACTTCTCGGAATCTCTGTCAAGTTGCATTTAACTGAACTGAGCTGAACTTTCCAGGGAGAAGGAGGAGACCTGATGGTTCCTTTGTGACCTCCTCCGTGAACCTGGACCTAATCACCTCAGATCAATACGCACAGGCCTATTTGGAGCATCTGTTCTCTGATGAGGGACCTGTGGCCGAGCTGCAGAGCTACTTCAACGAGGCCAGCGACCATCTGCGATCACTTAGAACTCAACCGGGATCGACAGACCAGCCCGGGGTGAGGGACGGGAAAGAAGGAGGCGACGGGGCGCATCCTAAAGAGCAGGCAGAGGGAGGACATGGAGAGCAACGAGTGGACAGGGCCAGAGGTGATAAACAAGACGAGAGGAGAGGAAGAGGAGAGGAGATGAAGGATCTCGATCAAAGAGATGAACGTTTGCAACTGAGCATCACAGAGACGCAGCCGGAGGAAAGCCTCAATCAGGGAGTGTCAAGTACATAAAAGCAATGGACACCGGCCAGCAGCCATATTACAAGATGTCAGTTCAGCACTGAAGAGGAACTCAGAAACCTTTTATCACTGGTGAAGCAAAGGACTGAGGACGATAGAGGAGCTGAAAGTGATGCTGGATGGAAGGTGAAGAGCAGCTCTACTGCAGGATGACATCAGCTCTGTCCACATAAGAACCCAAATAGCTTTATATTTAATAAGTTAACATGTGACGTCAGTATATCTGGTAAATCTTTAGATGTCAGAAAAGTATTTATTTGTAAAGAAGCCTAATACTCGACTCATTTTCATTTTCAACTGGAAACATTTTTGCACATTTGCTCACAACTATTGTACCAAGACTCTTGAAGTTATAACCATAGACGGTAAATAAAGATGGAAGAAGCTTCGCCACCTCCTGCAAAAATGAAGCTGGAACACCTTGGATGCGGGCGCCGCCATCTTGCACTGGTAATGAATTTAATTTGGACTTCCAGTGTCCTGTGCTCCAGTCACACCTCTGACTCTGGAAAAGATCACCAGCAGGACAACAACCTGTCCAGAGGGAAGGGACGTTTTGAGTGACAGGAGAGTCTGCACTTTGTTAGAGTGCTTCTCCCTCAGGAAGGTTGAAAAGATGCTTTCTCTCTCGGCGTTCTGGTGCAGGAGGTGGGCGAGCGGCACAGGAAGGAGCTCTTAAAGGGTGTAGCTGGCAGCGCTGTGTGGATAACAAGCCAGAGTGTGGATTTCTGCACGTTGGTGTGAGTGAGTGAGTGTTTGTGTTTGTGTGTGTGTGTAATCACATGCTTGTTGGTGAGTCTAAATTTGAGAAATAAAAAACTGAGGAACAACATGTGAAGAGATGTGAATTATTGTGTGTGAATTAGAAGTGTGTGAGTTACTTAAAGAAAAGAGATGGTGCAGAAAGAGTGTGTGTGTGTGTGTGTGTGTGTGTGTGTGTGTGTGTGTGTGTGTGTGTGTGTGTGTGTGTGTGTGTGTGTGTGTGTGTGTGTGTGTGTGTGTCTGTGTGTGTCGATGAGTCACACTTCACAGCTCCAATTACTGGTCTCTGCTCTGCTAATGCTGTCTGATTGGTGTTATTACTCTCTCACTCTTTTATTCTCTTCCTCCCTCACTCCGTTCTCTCCCACTGGCCGTCAAGATTAAAATGACTGTTATTTCATAGATGTGACCGGCTTTGTACACACACACACACACACACACACACACACACACACACACACACACTCTTTAGAAACTGCTCTCTCTCTCCATTACTGGTCAATTACTTGTATAGAAACTCAGATGGATTTATCAATAAAATAAAAACATCAAGAAAGAACATTTCAAAACTGAAAAAAGACGGAACAACAAGGATCCAAAAGTAAAAACTATAACTCCACTAAAACATAAGAGCAACAGCTTGTTCAGTTCTACTGAGAGGAGCTTCACTGAACTGAGTTAAACAGAAACAAGCTGCTATATGAAGTCCTAATGAAATAAGTGATTTCAATTTATCACAGCTTTTATTTAATTGCCAATTTCTGTATACCACAGTCGGAACAACAGTGTTCAGTGTTCTGGCCTTTTGTTCTGTGTTCACTAAACTTGATGATGGACTTTTATAAATCTGTGACATGCTTTTATTTAAGTGAGGGGTTGAATGAAGGGTCATCCTCTGCTGGAGTGAGACGTCCAGTTCTTTACGTCTTCCTGGTTTCCTCTCGCTCCGTCTTCCTCCCTCAGGGACGTTGACGGACAGAAGTTCAGAGAGTGACTCCCACGTGAAGAAAGCAGACGAGGCTCTGAGCTCCTTTAAGAAGGTTAACTACCTGATGGCCTGTGATTATGTGGGTGTACATGCAGGTGAAGTCAAGAGCCCGTGTGTCTGGAGCTATGTGCACGTGTAATTGAGAGCATGTTACAGTGTGTGTGTGTGTGTGTGTGTGTGTGTGCGTGCATGCCTGGATATTGCAGTTGATGTAGTGAATGCGTCACCGCGGCAACAGAAAATCACCACAGTAACTCGACATCATCACGCCGCCCACAGCCTCTCAGCAGGGAACAGTCGCTGACACAGTAAGTAACCTGCTGTCGAGTGTGTGTGTGTGTGTGTGTGTGTGTGTGTGTGTGTGTGTGTGTGTGTCTGCAAGTCAAATAGAGGAGGACTCAGTCAACAACTTCAACGGAGAGAAAGGGTGAGAGAAATGAAGGAAGAAGGGTGAGAGAGGGAAGAACAAGGGATGAGAGAAGAGTGAAGGAGGTGACACCAACAGAAGGAGAGAATGGGTGAGAGAAAGACAGATGTACTCAAACGTGAGTAAAAGAAAGATGGATCCAACTTAATCTTGACTTGAAAGTTTAGGTTTTAGTTATTTATCGTATCAATCAGCTGAATCTACTCAGCAGCTGTCAGATGAAACCACATTTCATTTCACTAGATCTGGATTCTTAATTCGATCGGCACCAAATTACAAACACCCGTAAATATCAGTTCCCTGAACATGTTTTTTTAATCCATCAAGATCCATGAATCCAGAAATCAATTAAAAAACACTCTTTAAACTCCATTATCTGCCTCCTGATCTGCACCAGAATCCCCTGAGTTCTTCCCCTGACCCATTCTTCATCCTTTCACCCAATGTCATGGTCGACTGCAGAAGGAAACCAGACCTCCTGTACAGGAATCTCATTTAATTCATTTTTAAACCATCGGTCCCACTTGGGAACAATGGAGCAAACTGAAAACTGAACTATTATCAGATCAAAGTCTGAAGCTCTGAAGCTCTGAAGCTCTGAAGCTCTGAAGCTCTGAATCTCTGAAGCTCTGTGGGTTCCAGCTTCACATTAGTCATCAGGAAACTATATTGACTTGTGCAGCTTCAACAGTGGAGGAGACGCAGGTGCTGACAACAGACTTTGAGATTAACTTTCATCAAAGTCATCACCAGATTTGTTTTAAGTAGATTATAAAATATAATCAGGATTATTTTGTCTCTTAAAAAGTCCAAATAAAAAATACTTATGAAAGTGAAATTAAACAAATCAGCTACGTTAGTGAAATGTGAAACCCATTTTGCTGCTGGTTTTTGTGTATTCACTTCTATTTTAGTGAACAATGCATTTGCCAGCCCCTCACCCCCGACCCTAAACCTAACCATCACAACTAAAGGCCTAACTCTAACAAAATAAGTGCACTGGTGCCTGATTGTGTTCATGTATCTGAACTTATGTGTTTATTCAACCTGAACCTTTGGTGTCAGGAGGAAAGAGTCTCATGACTAAAAACTAACCTCTGGCCAGACACCCAGACATTCTCCTCTTCCTCCTCCTCCTCCTCTTCCTCTCCTGTCAGCTCTGCAACATGCTTGACCTTTCTACCATTTAAATGCCATTTGATCTGCTGGATGTGGGACAACAGGGCTGGAGAGAGAAAGCAGAATATCAGAGGCACAGAATCATTTAAAGAGACTTGTCAAAACACAGAAGAAAACCATTCAGGGCGAATGTGAGCGATAACAAGCACATGTTGAGGGACAACAACAGAATTTCACTGCGAACTTGTAGAATGGAAGCTTCTGTTTAACCACATGAGTTCAAGGTTTAACAATTTGCTGTGTCAGGTGAAATGAATGAGAAGGCCTTTGGCTGTTTTTTAATTTAAAAGAAACATGACTATAGTAATAACCTTGAGACATTTTGAGATTGTGATGATGAGTGAAACATCGGCAACATTTTAAGATTTTCAGTGGATTCAATATTTGAAGTCAAATTTAGAGACATTATTTTATCATGAAGCTTTGTGTTGAATCTAGTTTAATATATTTATATACAATGATGAGATAGACCTGTTTATCATCAGCATAACAATAACAATTGATAGATTTCCAAATAGCAAATTATATTCTCTTGCACAGATCATGAAGGGACCAAGAATAGAGCCCTGTGGCACACCACACATTAATTGGGCTGATTAAGATACATAACATTCATGGACACTGAATCTTTTATCATGCAGATATGATTAAAATGGTCTATATGTGCAGTTCCAGATATTAAACAGCCTCTGAACCTCTCCAGATTAAATCATGGTCTAAAATAGAGTAACTTGGTGTGACTGGTTTTCCTCCATCTACATTCAAACTTTCCATATCAGATCTGACCGATCTGTCCTCTACGACTTCCCAGACGAGATAGAATACTGTCTGACTCAGAGACAGAACTCAAGCATGCACAATACAAACTGAGGTGGCATGAGCACCAATTTACTGTCTAGACACTGAAACAATGTTAGTTTGACATATTGAACAAAGAGTTGCTGCACATTTTCCTTGTTGTAGACTCTTCCCACTAAGAGCCCAGAGGAAATGAGAGCAGACTCATTCATCTTGTGCAGCATTAAGACAAATACACAAACAGACTGCACATGAAGACAAAGGGAAAGTCCACCCACACAGAGAAGGTGTCAGATGTTGAGAACACAGTACCTGAGAACACGACATGTTCATTAGTTTCTTAGATTTCATATGAGATGACGTTCTAGCAAAGAGGCGACTGGTGACGGCTCCGGGCTTCAGTTCTGAATTAGGGGAGCAGTGGATTGTTGAATGGAAACAGGTGAGTGGAGAGACTGGTGGGAGGAGCAGGAACCAGAGGCCACGCCCACTGCTAGCTGCACACGTACTGGGAGCTCATCGGGAAAAGAAAAACCTTTCGGACTCTACCAATCTTCCTTTCAAAGCAAAAAGTTATTTGTGAGGAATGAGAGACATGTCTTCCCACTGCCGTCTTAAATTGAGACATTTCATTAAAGTATGGTTGTATGAATATCATTGAATATAGACAAAAGCAAGTATAGTTAAAGTCCAAAGTTTCTTAAGAATACTCTGAACTTCTGTTGAATGTATAGACCGTGGTCGTCACTGACAGGCATCTTAAACAAAGAGAAGAGAGCCGGCTGCTCCTGTTGTCTGAGACTAAGTGGTTGTGTGTAGTTTGACAGTCAGCGCAGACTCTCTGACAGTCTGAGCTTTATTCAGCAGTCAGGAGCAGCCATGCACATACACAGTCATAAATCCACACTAATTTCCCAGCATGCTACGCTGCGAGCGGAGGCCCTCCACACGCCAAGCTGTCTGGAAATCAAAAGTGACAGCATAATGGGATTTCAGACAGAAACGACAGAAGGCAGGTAATGAAAAGAGTCGAGCAAACACCTGTACACAGGAGCATCAACAGCAATATCAGCAAAACACGCTGCGGAAAATATTAGAACAAAAGAACATCTCATCACATTTTCTTGCTTTTCAAATACAAGACAAACTTGTTCATAATTAAAGAAGAAAGTCCTGCCTGTGAACAGAGGTTCAACTGGAACAGGAAGAATCCATCACTCCACACACAGAGAACGACCACGATCCATCACAGGGGCATCATGGGAAGAGGAGGAGACGCCGCTCATCTGTTGGTCAGCTGTGACGTGACGGTGACGGCTTTCTTCTGACCAGCTGTGGAACTTTACTCATCCTTTACGTCTTGTTTGGAAAGCCTTTAGTGTCACTGTGCTCCATAAGGTGCACAGGAACATAACCTTCATCAACCTATAAACAGGATGAGCCGCTCCAAACCAAAGCTGAGCACTTGCTGAAAATGAGATCTTCATTACCACTTCTTGAATCTGCTACGACGCAGATAGCAGATTCAATTAGACCATTCATCAAACATTTAATTTTCTCTAATGTTCTTTTCTTTGAGAGGTTAAAATGAGCTTTTCTCTTAATACAAATTAAATAATTTATCTCCTGTGAATGTTCTTAGACAAAGACGGGTTGATTATATATGGTAAAGGAGGAACACAGCCGTAAAAACCTGCAATGCAAATATATTATTATTTTCATAGACAATTAATCAGCAGCTATGCAGCCGTCACTCAGTGTGCGTCTCCGAGACAATGACAGAACAAGATGACAGTAAATGAGATGTCATTCAGACAAATGTCATTGTCACCATCAACAGCCTGAACGTACGAAAGTAAATGAATAGTTTGTTTGTACAAGGGAGAAAGACGGAGGGAGCGAGATGAGACAAGAGCTCGATGCCGGTCGCATTTAAATGAAGATTTAACTTGTAAATTTGCATAATAATTGAGCTTTTACATTAAAGCTTTCCATTATAGATTCAATGTAACACACACACACACACACAGACACACACTCTGTAGAAAGGCAGTGGACTCACAGGATCTCTGAAACACGGTATCCCAAACTTTATTTTATTGGTTTTATCAGAAGTACCATGTACCATGGAGAGCAGTCACAGTTAGTGGCAACACACATACGACGTTCCTCCGTTCAGATGTCGATCAACACAAATCAATTAAAAAACCAAACAAACAAAAAGAAAATTAACAGTGGCAAAAAAAATTCTTCATTATACCCAACATTATAACTTGTGGTTATTGTTCCATTCAAAAAGAAAACACACCAAATCATATCGACAAACATGAAACCCCCGACTACACCCTGTGAGAGCGGAGAGAAGAAGAGAGCGAGGAAAGAAAGACGGGAGAGATGGATGGAGGAAAAGAGTGGAGGTGGAAGAAAGGATTAAGAAGAACAAAAGAGGGGATTTAGTTTGGAAAGATGACGGACGTTCGGAATCGAACACACGGGGACACGAGTGCAGACAAATGGTGGAGCAGATATACTGAGTGTAAGTATGGATGGATGAAGATGGAAAAACAAAAGGGGATAAACGACAACAAGGTGTGAAGCTGCCGGACAAACGTCAGACGGACAAACGTCAGACGGACAAACGTCAGACGGACAAACGTCAGACGGACAAGGCCGACAAATTAAACAGTGACAAGACTGACAAAAGTCCATCTGATATACGGCCACAGCGATGGAGGGAAGAAAGGAGACGGATAAATGAACAGATTGAAAAGAGTGAGCGAGGCAGAGAGAGAGAGAGAGAAACAAGCGAACAACTTCTAAAAAAAAAGGCAATATATGTCATTCTTGAGTGTAGTGAGTGTTTTAGTTTCCTTTAAATAAATATGTAGAATTAACTCTCTACGGTCAGATGGCCATGTAGTCCACCTCACTTTTAACACTGTACAGTATATACACAATATTCATCATCATCATTATTATCTCCTTCATGACAAAATAACCTTTAGAGTACATACAGTATTCCTCGCCCTCTCTCTGAGAATACAGCCACGGTATTTGAAGTAGCAAGCAGTGTCTATTATTTCATTTTTTTGTACAAATAACCCATGCAACTCCCCTATAGAATATTTATTTAAGATATATAACTCCTTAAAGGTCTCATCTCTCATTCAATAACAGCAGATATTGCCTTTTTACCAAAAATAACCTTAATTAATTAGTCATGTGCAAGTTACTCGAAACGAGAAGACGTCACTGCCTTCGTTTAAATTAAAAACATATCGTCGTTAAGCTCTACGTACACAAAGAAACAAAAAACTGAATAAAAGCCTGAATCTGTACAACATTCAAACCATTTTTTTTGTCAACTCCAGGGGGAATGGGATACGATTCTCTATAACTATATACAGACATGTTATCATTCATGCACAGTATCAACAAGTAGCACATCGACATTCCAAAATATGGAAAACATGGCAGAGGGAGGGCAAAAGGGGGAGGGGCATCTGGGAGGAGGGAGACGGAACAGAAAGGATTTGCTGCCTGTTTGGTTAATGTGGCAGCAGAGAAAGACGGGTTAGAGACACACAGGGACAGATAGACACCATAACAATACACATGCTGGGCAGGAGGAGTCCATTTCTGTCTCACTGACCCAGAAATCAATGTATGGCTGTAACTTCATTTTTTTTTTGTCTTTAATTTTTTATCTTCTTCCTCCTCGTCTTCTTTCTTCCTCTCTTCATCATCCTCCTTTTTTACTTTAAGGGTAGAGAATAGCTCCGGTAATGTTTTCTCTTTTTCTTTTTCCCCAACAGTACGTTAATTGCTGACGCATCGCTCGGCTCGCACCAGCGTCAGTCCTTCCTTTAGTCCGTCTGTTGGGTGTCGCTCCGCCGCCTGTCAGACAGACGAGTCGGTCGGTCATGAAGTGAACGAGGCAACGAACGAATCATCAATCTTTACATCAGAAGCAACGTCGCTAATGGTACACAACTGATTCAACACAATTGTATTTTTTTTTTCTTACATCAGGTACAACATTATTATTGTGAGTCCAAAAAAACAACAAAATCTCTGTTGCTGTTAACACCAGAAGCAACTTTTGTTAAGGAAACAACGCAGCAGCCGTTTCACGCAAAGCGAAAAGAACCAGTGCAATGCTTTTCCTTCATTTGAAACCCCGCCCACTTCGTCAAACCCCACCAAAGAAGATTAAGATCAAACACTACTGCGATCTACAGCTTGTTCTTCTACTCCTTGCTTGGTCTTAGTGTAAAACCGTATGTACAGCGATGGCCTGTCTGACTGTTGACCCGTCCCAACCAAGGTAGGAAGCTAAGTCGAAGTGCATTTGCAATTCCTTTCCTTGACGAGTAAGAAAAACAAACGTTGCAGTTGTGACAAACTTCCCAACTTGGTACGAACACTGTGGAACGGATAACCTGTCATTAGCGCCGCGTGAGACTAGCCTTTAAGTCAAGGTAGAGAGAGGTGGTGCAACAAAGCTGGCGTAGCGAAAGAGCTAACTCCCGTAAATGAAAAAGAAAAGTTAGCTTCTTGAAAATTTATGCAGCAAACTAGCTTGATGCTGACAACTACGTTACTGCAAAGCTTTTTACTTCCTCCACAAGTTCACTCTGACGCATTAGGCAGCAGGCGATTTTAAGTAAGTCCAACATGATTTAGTTATATTTAAGATAATAAATTGTTAGAGTTACTCAAAAAGTGATGCAATCTGCTTCTACAATGTTATAATTTTTTTTTTTTGCGCAAGCTAGCATTAACTTTTTACAGTGTATAAACCTTCAGCCCCATGCCAGTGAAGAGACAAATGCATACAAATTTAAATAGAAAGGTTCTAGTTAGCGCTTAAACAATATCAAGGCGTCTGTTTGTCTCCTTTCAGAGTGGTAATGAAGTATGGATAATATTTGGTGTTTTAAGAAAGTTCCACTGGTTATAAAACCCTTCACAGGTCGGACTGCAAATATTAAGATTGTGATAGAAAGATTTCCCTTTGGCAAAACAGGGGTAAACTGCCACTCCAAGGCCTTCACATGAGAACAGCTACTCTAATGGAGAGCCACACGTTGTGCAGTGTTTGGCAAATGCAAGCAATCGGACATCTCACTTATTCTTCATTTTTCGGCTGCCAAAGGGTAATTTCATTCTAGAGTTCCTCCACAAACGCTCGACATTTGCAGCATTTAGAAAGTTTTCGTTAGAATTTGTGAGATCGGCCATATTTCAAATTGATTTTATGTTTCTGTAGTGCACGATTTGTTGTGTCAGAATTTAAAGTTATCTTCCTCTTCAAGATACTCGGGATTTGCCAAACTCGTCCAATCCAGGGCTCAGCTCTACTCTCTCACAGGGGTTGAAAGCTGTCTGTGGATTAGCCCAGACTACTTACTCTACAGATGACATTTAAAACACTACTTATTATATAATACATCAAGTAAAAAAACACAACATCAGCAGGAAAATTCGGGCCAATTCAGATGCATACAGTGTAGTGCCATTTAAACTATGGACTTTTCGAATGCCTACATATACAGTAAGGTTTGTGAACATTGAGATTTAGGTATTTTGGCTGAACGAGTAAAGTAGTTAACAGTCTGGAGCGTAAACTCTCTGATAGTCGCTGTAGGCTTGAAGATTTAAGTTCTGCACGTGATTCAGGAGAATACTGGATGTATTTCTTTGCCAGTGACTCGGAGCCTGTGATAATGACAGTCTGTTACGTTTGCACTGAAATGTGGTTGATTTGGAAAGTTAAATATTCTGGTGTTGCCAGTGTTCCAGTATTGATTCATGTTTACTAGCTCGTCTAGTGTTGGACTCGGCCTGTGATAATGACAGTTAGTTACGTTTCCAAATCAACCACATTTTAGTGCTTGAGATCATGTCTGGTATCTTTTGTCTTAAAACAGAACTCAGAGTATTTTCAAGTTGCCTTTCAAGCCATCCCCACATTGATCGGGCTTGAAGAACGACCCTGTCCCATCATGCACCAACTGTTCGTAACATCCAAGCTCAAACGTCAAGAGGGCGTAGAAACAGAGCTAGTTGTTAAAACCTCAAATGAATAAATTACACTACGTGGGACTCATCTTAGAACCTGTGGGCCTGTGTGGGCCTGTATTATAAAGTGAGTTACACTTTAGTTAACTTTCACCAGTGTAGATCACCATGGCAACGCGACTAATTAGCATCAGCTAAAGGCTCATTTATGTTACTTCTACGTAAGAAGAGATATGCGTCTGTTTTAAACAAGGTTCCGTCGCTGCCCACACTCGAGGGCATAGTGCAGAATCTAGATGTTCTCACTACAAGGAACCTTCTGAACAACTGACGATGTATCTCCCTCATGTCTCGCTTGAACTATTGACTACACTGCCCCCCCATGGTTTCCTGTAGTACTGCTGTTTGGTCTGTATCCGTAAGCTTTCAGAAGATGTGTGTTAAATGAATGAATAGGACGGATAGCAGGCTCTATCTGCTTCTGTATCTGATGCTGTGCATAAATGAGCCTTTAAACTACACCATAAAAAGTCAAGACACTTTCCTATCAACTTGGTCAAAGCTGGATAAAGAGCCAGATATCACAAGAGCCCAACGTACAGTCGATGAACTCACTTCATAAGACAGGTCACAAGACTAGATGTACCCTATGTTACTGTCGGCTACTGTAAGACAGCGGTATTTGCCCCTTATCGGTTAGTCAAACTACCTCCACACCAACAGCCAATACTTCGTTGGTTTCCAAGGCCTGTATGTTCAGGTAGTGGAGGCCGCCTGGGGAAAACCATAGCAGGGATGGTGTAATTTGGAATAATGCTTATTGCGATTTATAAGCAGACTTTGTAATCAACTGGGAAATTCTCCCACCAGAAGCTCTGTCTGCTGCTCTGATATTTGTGTAACTCTGGATACTTGGCCGGTCGATGTCTGCACTAAATGAAGCTGTGTTACTTATTTTATCGTCTTGTTTTTTTGTACATTTTTCTCTTAAAGCCACACTGAAGCAAATTCCTACCAACTAAGCGAGTGATGTATAAGGTTGGGGGAATACAAGTCCCTGTTAAATAGCCCACCGAGGGTCGATCTGTACGAAGAATCATAAATCAGGGATCAGGAAAAGGGATTAGTGGTTGTTTCTTACAAAGCCCTTGAGGATTTTGATTGGTCCACTGACCAGCCAGCGGGAGGTGGTTAAGACACACTGGGATAATGACCGAAGGTGTCGAGTGAACCAATAGAAAATCGGCATCAACGTGAGAGAAACGATGACCAGAGGCAGCTACAACAAGTATGACGTTTCACTGAGGGCGGTACTTAACGTTAAAAAGTCTATTGCAATGTTACGATGGACAATGGTGGTGGCGATCTCCTTGGTGGAAAACCAGGTAACAGAATTCCACAGTTTAAAAAACAAAAACAAAAAAAACACGTAATATTAACCTAGATATTTATGCAATGATAATAGCTTCTCTTACAGTTTTAAACGGTAGAGCGGCCATTTTGTGTCCTCAGACGCGGCCTTATTAAAGGTAAAAGCACACTAACCCCTTCTCGATTAAAATTAGACCTTAAGTCAGTTACATCTACAGTACGAAGCAACAGAAAAGGGCCCATGGCGGAACCAAGACATTCAGATGGAAAGTCGTGGAGCTGCGGTGTACGTCCAGCTCTTATTTACATTTCTAACCTCAGTGATGTTCGCTTCTTCGAATGTGCCCCCCCCCCCCACAAAGCATTACTCCGCGTTTCTTCAGGCGAGAGCCAAAAAGAACCTCGAATACGAAAAGCACGTCTCATGCTGAGACAGCAAAACCAGGAGTTTTTTTTTTTCATCACAGTACTTCACCATCTTCCCACGACACACAAGCACAGAAACACACGGTCACACAGCAGCACGCTCACAGTTTGTTGTCATTAAACAGTTATGGCAATATGTCCGTCCTCTTCTGATTGTGTTTTCAGTTTGGTCTGGTCATGCATGTACATACTGATGCAGTCTCATCTCACTGCAGCAGGATCCCGTGACAGAGGATGAATGTTGTTGAAGCCACGCCTCCTGGTGCGTCAGTACGTTGGTAATTCTTCTCGCTCCTCGTTTTATTGAGACTTGTTTCGATTTCAGTACGTTGAACCAGCTGTGTGTTTATTTCTGTGTTTGTGACTTTGTGGATTCGTTTCTCGAACAGGGGCAGGTTCAAGACAGCTTGATTGGTTTGGATTTATAGGTTGAGACCAAACATGTATTCCTTAGTTTATTCATTTTCCAACTATTTTTCCATCTTCTGAGCCACGATTCTCCCGTCTGCTGTCATCCTTCAATGTCTCCATACTCCTTTCCATTCTGCTTTCAGATGCTTTAATGCGTCCTCCATTCCTTCATCTGTACATCCATCCATTCATCCCTCATTCAATCTATTGCGTAAAGGGGGGGAGTGATAGATCTATGAGACAGTCTTGATTTGCAAATCCATCCCTTCACCCACCTCCCCTTGGTTTCTCCTTCCATGTTCTCCTTTCCTTCGTCGTCTCCTTGTCATCTTAGAAGCCTGTGATGTGACAGTAGGCCTCCAGCGAGGAGAAGAGGATGTAGAGGAGCCACAGGCTGACGAACAGCATGGTGGTCAGGACCTTCGCAGTTCGAGGCCCGCCCAACTCGCCACCGATCTCCGGCTTCCGTCGGTACATCAGTGTGCCGACGGCGACAAAGGCAAAGATGGTGAAGAGGGTGACGGAGAAGGCCAGTCTGCCGGGGTCCACCCTGAACTCCTCCCCATTGCTTTGGTGGTAGATGGCTGCGATGGACCACGCCACCTGTGGAGCATCAACAGAATACAAGTGAGTAATGAGACATTGGTACAACGGGACGTGTCGTCCATCTTCATATACAGTCATCGCCTGAACCACAGAATTCATTCACCAACATGTTTTTACACATGACTGAGAGTTATCACTTCTATGGAAGACAAGCCACACTGTGTTGACACTGGTCAGTGGATCTGTGGACGAGCTGCTACTCACCCCGATGCCCAGGAACACATTGACAGCATTCGAGCCCGTCACATTACCGATGGAGGCGTCTGCATACTGATCCTGGATGGCAGCGACCTTACTGGCAAAGGTATCTGAGTGAACAGAGGGAGATCAGAACGTCAGTTCAACACATTCAACTGCACAGATCAAAAGGTCATATAAACATTATCAGCAGCATCACTGTCTTTTTTAGAGTAAGAATATTTTTATGTTTCAGATTTAAATCATCAAATAATTTCTGAATCTAACAGAGAGGAAAGGGATGATTGTTTAAGTGACTTTTAAAAGGTTGAAGTCATAAAGGACAACGTTTTACAGCAGACTGTGGCTCAGAGAAAACAAACTGAGCCCGACACGAACCAGTCGATCAGTTCTTTGTGTTCGAACCCGACCGGAACCGGATGCACTTGATGTGAGAAGCAGCTTTTGTCACACATGGTTATTAAAAAACCAGCTGAGCCAAAGAGATCGACCACAACCCAAATATCATCTCAACGTTTTGTCTGAACACGGGGCCTCTAAGTTTTACATTTCATTATTTTAGTAATATACATGTTGGCATGAAATTTGTTCAGGACAATAATGTCTCTAATACAGTGCGCACCTCTAAAGCGGAGGCTTAAGTCCACAGGTTCGATTCCGAGCCCTGTGGTGCGTATCCTCCCTAATTCTCTCTGCTCATTTCATTATTATACTCAATAAAGGCAAAATGTCAGAAATTATCCTAAAAAAATGTCTCTAATAGAAAATGAATCCCTTGACTTTGCTGAAACGGTGACCTTTCTCCAGAGCCAACATTAGTCCAGATTCTTATTAAGATCCTGTCCTGACCACTCAGTTGATGACAAGAGGAATAAAAACTACTTGGCCTTTCTCCCTCTGCCACCATCAGTCCAAACTATTCTTCAGTGCAGCAGTGACCATGAACGTAAACTGTTATTCTGTGTAGAGTGAGAGTTACTGACTGAAAGTAGAAACAGATTCACTCCTGTTGACCTCCAGAACTCGGCATGTTGACATCTACAGTTACGTGGAACCATAGCTGGACTGAAGGATGTGCTTCATAAATGCAGAACACTTAGAACTATTAATACACAACACCGTGCAAATCCTGTTTTCCACATTTAGATTGAAAACCTTAAATTAGAAACCAGGATCTTTAATCCTGTTTCAGAGTTCCGTCGCTGGCAGCCAGCACGGGACAGATTTGGTCCGAGATCAGTTACTTTACGAGGCTGAATCTCAGTCTGCAGGGGCAAACAAATCTTGGCCTGACAACTAATCAGCATTGTGCTACTTTAGGCCCCAAATCTCCCTCGGCTTCATGTCTGCCAAACTGCAGCTGCTCCAAAGGGATGCTCCTCCTAACCGGGCTGAAAGGAGCTTTGGACTCTGAGCCAAGTCCCAACAATGGGCTCTTCGCTGAGAGCACAATGGTCAGTTAGTCCTCTTTCTCCCTCGCTAACGTTCTGGCCGTCCACTCGTCATTAGTGATTTCTGTCCTCCTGCCTTCAGCTGTCGGATGCAGCTAAAGGAGATAAAAACCTGGAGTGGAGGAGAATGGGAGGTGGAGGAGCTTTGTTGAAGCGGAGGCCGATCTGGCCGTGGAGAAGAGGACGAGAGGAGGAGAGAGAGGACGGACGAGGCAAAGTGCCGACGAAGTCCAGAAAAGATAAATCTCCCCAAACACCTTAAAGCTCCGAGGAGCCGCCTGCTGGGCCTGCTGGGCCTGCTGGGCTTAACTGGGTGTGTTTCAAGACTCTGATTGTGTGTCTGTTTGTGTGTGTGTGTGTGCATCAATTAGTGCACAGGTTCCACTCCGCAGCTCCTTCTGTGAATGTCAGCCTCCCTCGAGAGTTTACTGCCCTTTTCCTCTGCCTCACTGTCAATCACACTCTCTCTCTCTCTCTCTCTCTCTCTCTCTCCCTCTCTCTCTCTCTCTCTCTCTCTCTCTCTCTCTCTCTCTCCCTCTCTCTCTCTCTCTCTCTCTCTCTCCCTCTTCTACTCTCTCCATCCTCTCCGTCATCTCTTGCTTGACCTGCTGTGCAGCATTGATGGAAATCGGACCGTCCTTCTACATGTGAGGATCTTTGTTTTTGTGAGAAAGCCGGAGACATGTGGCCTTTAGCTCTTGTGACACCAACATGTTGGTCAGAGGGCAAATATTCAGCAGATCCTACAATATAGTTACAATATTATTGATAGATAGTGATTTATGTTGGTGAAAAGAAAAACTATAGTCACCAGAATCTGAGGAAGGTTTAATCAAAACTTATTAACCTTCCAAAAATCTGATAGTTCATGAATATTCTGATAATGATGTCTTGATCGAGTGTTCGAGCAAATGTTTGACATCAGTCCTTGATACCTAAATGTCTGGTCCTGCCTCCTGCTGCTCTACTCAGGCACCTGAACGCTCTGGAAACGTTCCTGTTGTCCTGAAACCTCCTGAGTTCTCCAGATCCTGGGTGGTTGAATTCTAACGTCTAAATGTATTTATTGATTTTCCCTTGTCGATACCAGTCCCACTTTAAATACACTTTAAGTGATGCAGCTCAGATCTTCTACCTGAAAGATGAAGTTTCACGAGCTCTACCCCTGTTGTTTCTTGTGTGTGCGTTCACCAGGGTAACTGTGATGAACGAGGTTAATCATCATGGAACCACAGCTCAGGATGGGTTTTATTAACCGTAATAGCCACAGAACTGGAGGTGGGATTCTTTGTGTGAGTGTGTGGGCCACGGGAGGTTCTGTTAATAAGGCTGAGAGCCTCTGAAAGGCCGAAGCACTTTGTTTCCATTCTGCAGCTGCACACATTGTGGTTGTGTGTCTGTGTGTGTGTGAGCATCTTTCTGTGTTCCGCTGGAGTCTGACATGACAAACAGCCCTATGGTAATAACACCCGGTGGCCACAATATAGATGTGTGTGTGTGATTATAAGCATGTGTGGGAAACCTGTCGTACACGTACAGTATATGAGAGTGTATATATATATATATATATATATATATGTGTGTGTGAGGCAGGAGACTGGGGCCAAGGTTAAAACCCATTTAAGCAGCTGTTGCAGTCGTCGGTCCTACTTCACGTTCAGAGGATGATTCATGCTGCTGTCTGCAGAGCTGCTTCCTCGAACAGGCTCCTACATATACAAATACACTGCAGGGACTGAAAACCACTGGTTCTGTATAATATCTGAATCTAACCGAGAGGCCAGAGGATGCTCCCTGCAAACAGGTTTGACTTCGCCTCCACTAAACTGCAGTTCAGTGATTATTACACCAAAGCAGATTTAGAATATTATCATGACACAAGAGATCTGATGATCAAGTCCAAGAAATTTGAATTGAAAGATTAGAAATGAACCATAATAACCGTACAATCTCAAAAGAGCTTAGTTGATCGATATCCTAGATAATGAAAACCACTCTACTCTTTATCTGTACGGTGATTTTCTTAATAAAGTTATGATGACAGCAGATGTATAAAGTCTAAGTAATTGTGCTGCTTTGTCACCTTTTGACCCGTCTCACCTGCAGCCTGCGATATATTGAGAACACTGACCTGAAGCTGCTCGGTCAATCGTGCGTCACTAGTTTCTACACAGTTTTTACATCTTATATTATAAACCACGTTTCATTTGACTGTTTTTTAGAAGAACACAAACTTTAGAGAGCATTTTATAAACAGTGAGTCAGTTTAGACACTGTGGAAAAGAAATGAGGCGGATGTCAGAGTATGAACCCTGAAGTGATCATTGACTAACGCACATTTATTTCTAAATTGAACATCTCTGGGTGTTTCCTGCTCATAAAGGGCTTTTGGAGAGAGACAGGTCTTCGTTTGAAGCTGGCAGAACTCAGATGTATCTGAACATGTAGTGTTTGTGTTCACACACTTACCTGGTACCGAGGTTCCCAATGCAACAAAGACTACAGCTGTGACGGAGTCCTTCAGGCCGACTGTGCAGCCGAAATGAGAAGCAAGGTCCCCTGGAGCAAAAGAACAGGAAAGAACGTGAGCACTAAAAGGTTTTACAGAAAAACATGTTGTACAAACTCACGTTTTTACAACATCTAAATAATTCTGTAATGACCCCCAGCGAGGAGGTTATGTTTTCACCCCTGTCCAAACAGACAATTCATGGATCGGACTCGTACAGGGGACTGATATTTATGAGTTTTAATTTGGTACGGATCTAAGTTAAAGAGTTCTCCTAAGTGCTCGACTCAGATGTGATTGTTATGGCCTTTAAAGTAAACTGGTAAACTGGTGAACTGGACGTACCAATGAGGCCGGTGAGCAGGCCGATCATGCAAATGGACACGACGAAACAGGCCCAGCCGTTCCAGTAGTCTGTGGGCGGGACGAAGGCGAACAGAACCTTCCAGAACACGGTGAGGAAGTGCATGACGTAGTCGAAACATGACGGCAGCTTCTCCTCCCCGCACTCGTCGTCATCATCGTCCTCACCTGCGGGTTAGAAGAGGAATTAAAGGTTAAAGGTGGAGTTCTGCCCGAGCAGCTGTTTAATCTACCGTTGATTTGACCAAATCAGCTCCACCTTCCCGCAAAAGAGGAGCTGATGTTTCTGTCCACGGTTGACAGACGGTGTGTGTGTGTGTGTGTGTGTGTGTGTGTGTGTGTAATGTCAGTATCAAAGTGTAATCATAGCCTCAGGACGTGGACAACAGCCAACAATGTCCTGTTTGGGTTTGTTGTGCATGTGTGTGTGTGTGTGTGTGTGTGTGTGTGTGTGTGTGTGTGTGTGTGTGTGTGTGTTGATTCTCGTATGTCTACAGAACACAGGGGAATAGTTTAATCATGAATTTCAAATGACTTTTTTCACACACACACACACACACACACACACACACACACACACACACACACACACACACACACACACACACACACACACACACACACACACACACACACACACACACACACACACACACACACACACACACACACATCATTAGCATTCCCTGCGCTCTCCTGGGCTCGGCTGTCGTTCTGCTCTGTTTCTAAATTCAGTGAACGAGTGAAGGAGATTACCTGCAACGCGCTGACTGGCTGGAAACCAGTGAGAGCCCTGATCTCTTATTGACTTCACCCAGCGTCTGACCTTGTGAGAACAGGCGATGCATTCTAATCCCACACTGACCCAACAGCCATCTGCACTGGGAACTGGGCCTCGTTTGAAGAACCTCCTATAACCAGCAGAACTGTTTATCTTCCTGAAGCTGCGGTCATGCTTGATGGATTGGTCGCCAACTGTGAAGACAATATTACACCTTTCCCTTTTGGGCTCGAGGTGACTGTGAATTCTTTCTCTAAACGTTAGGCCGCTGAGAAATACACAACTCTCCTGGAAAAAAGGCGAAGAAGAAGAAGAAGAGGAACTGCAAACAGGACGGTTTGGGCTCCGGCTCGTTTCCTCCAAGAGCAACTTTTTTGTCTTGTCAAACCATTTGCTGTTGTTTTTCCATAGTTTCTTGCAGAATCGCTCGTCTTTGCCAGCAGCCTCTGTGATCTCCCTCCAGCAGCCATCTGACAACCTCCGGGCTCCTTCACTGATGAGGCACCAAAAGAAGGGACGGAGATTCTGGAGCTTGTTAGGAAGGCAAACGATGACTCGGCTTGAAGCGGGTCTACGGGGGGTCCAAAGACCAGTTTGTGTCTTCCTTTATCTTTAGGTTTTATATTGAAGCACCACCAGTAAAGACATTTATCTTTATTCACTGGATAACTTTCCTAAAAAGAATTTCACCCTCAACACTTTTACTGTGAAGAAATTGAAAATGTAGAAACTGGAACTTAAATAAGAACCAAACTCTCGATCACCCTTCAGTTTCACAGATGGATAAATTACAGTCTTTTGAAACATGTCCTTTCTGGGATGGAATACAGTCGAGATCACAGACAGGATGATAACACATCAGCAGAAAGGCCAGTTGAACAGTTGAGTTGTCCTCAGCTTGATTTATAACCATGATGCTTAGAGACACTTTGCTGACCTTCTGTTGTAAGAAGAATCGTTACTGACACTAAAAGTCAGGAACCACGGCCAAGAGTTTGTCTTGTGCAATGACTGGACGTTAGCACGAGTTAACACAAAAATGAATGTGCTGCAGTGAAGGGCCAATAAACCTCCTGAGGGGCTCATGTAGCGTGTTGGAGGTCATTCAAAATAAACGAGCCCCTTTTCAGAGTGAACGCTTGGAACGAATCAAATCATCAACTTTAAATGAACAGAAGAAGAAGGTCAGCGCAGAGAGCAGGGATTACACACACACACACACACACACACACACACACACACACACACACACACACACACACACACACACACACACACACACACACACACACACACACACACACACACACACACACACACACACACTTGCTGATGAATTATAAAACAAGAGCCTCTACCTGCATTATGTCACTTTTTTACTTCCCTCCCACACAGTCTGCCATGACTGTGGCAGACTCATCCCTTCTTCTCTGTTTCTCTTCTTCATGCCTGATTCTCTCTCTCTCTCTCTCTCTCTCCTCTTTGTCTCTTTATCATCCGGCGGTCGTAACATTGATAAAGTGGTCTCCAGAAGTCATTTATTACTTCTCTCCCTTTTCATCTTGGGTCTTATTTTGCTGATGTGGCTTTTATGCAACTGAATATTCTCTGAGACCTTTCATGCTTCGTCCCTTTCAATCTTCCTCATCCCTCGAAAACCTTCTGTCACTTTCTAAATGCCATTGTCAGTGTCATCCCTTTATTCTCTGTGTGTGAGAGAGAGAAATATTCTAGTTTGTATTTATTTGCTAATAATAAACGTTTCTCATCTGCAGCTGCTGACATGTTTTTCCATTGAGAGGCACGACAAAGTGACCGTGGTTGAAGAAACATCTCCTCTCACACGTATCAGAACTTTCTCCTGTTCCCTCCGGAGGTGTGAGTGTGTGTTATCTGCTGCTGCTCGCTGAGCGTCCCCAGGAGGCTGCGTTCTCATAGGTCAGCTACAGGCTGCTGGCCAAGCAAGGTGCGCGTGCACGAGCGGACCGAGCGCTGCAAGTGATACGGTCTGAGCTCACACATATCAAGACTCACACACACACACACACACACACACACACACACACACACACACACACACACACACACACACACACACACACACACTGGGTTATGAAACTGATGAGGTCAAACAAGCTCCTGTGCAAAAAAAAAATAAAAACCCTGCAGCACACACACACACACACACACACACACACACACACACACACACACACACACACACACACACACACACACACACACACACACACACACACACACACACACGACCCACAGTGTTGTAACCAGGACAGTGAGCATACAAGCCTACGGGAACTCTAGTGCACTACACACACACTGTTGACGTGCACACACTATCTGAATCCCTAACGGGGGCAGGAACATCAGACTCCCTCAGTGCACTGTGGGTAATATCCCCCACGCAGCAGAGGGACGCAGTCATTCATCCCTGCTTCATCAGATGGTTGTTATTTACACAGACGATCACATCGGAGTCACAGAAATGAGCGGCTGTGGCTGTCAGAAATAAATCTGAGTCACATTTTCACAGCCTGTTTGGTCTTTTAACCCCCCCCCCCCCACCCCCCCCACCCCCCCAGCTGAATCCGTCCTCAATTCTCATGAAATAAAACAACTTTATCCAAACCTCCATCGGGCTGACCCGGTCTGGAACATCTGTTCTGTCCAGAGAGGACTCATTCCCCAGAACATCCTTGAAAATGCATTAGAACATGTTTAGTCGTTCCTCTTTAAGACGCTTCATTGGAACAGTGTCACGGACGGTCCATCACTGAATCCCCCCCCCCCCCCCCCCTCTTTTGACAGAACCACAAATTAATCAAACAACCAGTCTTTTAGTGAGACATCCCATCATCAAGGGATCAGAGCAGGGACAGACAGATGGTGAACGATGTCACGTGTGGTCACAAACAGGTTGCCGGTCTTTCTTAAAGACACAAAAGCAGGGATGTTGCAACAAGATGGTGAAGCAGGGAACTGCCTGGGGCCCCGAGCTTAGAGGGGCCCCAGAGAATGGCTGATTATGTCCATAGTCTGTATTTGAAGATGAAAATCATAAATCCCACCTCCTCCATGTTAGTGAATGGAACATATAGTCAAAAATATAAATAAATGGTCCAATGGTGAATACATTTTTCTCAAAGATGGTTTCTGTACTTTATCTAGTTCTTATTACACTGATATATGTCCAAGTGTGTCCCCCCCCCCACACACACACACACACAGAGGAGCAGGTGATGAACAGCGTGGTGTGGTCTCAGTAATTATAGGGCAGTGGAGTGTGCAGTGGTTGAACATCAATCTCTTTCTCTTTCCTTCTCTTTCTCCCTCACTCTATCCTAACAATCTCTCTCTCTCTCTCTCTCTCTCTCTCTCTCTCCTTTGATTTCCTTTCCATTGATTTTTATTCTCTCCATATTGTTTGTGCCTGTCCTCTTACACTCAGTTCTTTAAATATCAGATATGGCTTTAAACTAATAAAATGACACATCATGAGTATCACACACATAAACAATCTTTTTATTGTAAAGAGTTGAAACGATATTCAAAATATACCCAGACGTGCACTTGTGTATTATTTTTATATGTGTTATATAACCAGGTGTTTGCTGTGTGACAGAATTACCTGGTAAGGTACCACAACGCTATTGACACCACGACATTTCAGCATCAGCGTGAGATCAGGTTATTTGATCACAAACTTAGTTAGGATTAGGGAGAGATCGTTATGGTTTACAGAAATTGAAATTGACGCCTGTCTACCGTGTCATATTCAGGGGCTTTGTTCAGCCAACCATCTTCCTCCTTAATCCTGGGATCAGACCTAATATCAGCCCGTTGATAAGCCGACTCGATTAAGAATTCATTAATCTCAGTGAGTGGGAAGGTCGCTGGCGTCGCCTTCCCAGTCACCTATGTGTGTTACGCAAGGGTTGGTCAGGATCCAACATGCGCTCTGACACGTTGAGAATCTGGGACACGGGCGAAGAATCATCAGCCTGAGCTGTGAGACATTTTGATTCAGCCCTCAACATCACTACCATCTGACGTCAGACGCCTTGCATAAGCCGATGCACTAGAATTGTTCGTTTGATCTATGTGATCAATAATCTGACACAGTCTCCGTCTCAAAAGATGAAAAGATCATCGTGTGTTCCCATCAGTGGAGGTTCCTCAGTGCTAAAACAACAAGTTACTACCAGAGTCATCATCTGCAGGTTTGCACCCTGTGATTTCAGGTCTGTTTTGTCACCAGACTCATTCAGTGTTGTTGCTCTATTCCTACAAAATAAAGTACAATGATAACAAACACCTCCTCCAGCAGACAGCTTTAACCTTTAAGGTGCGTCCCTTCCTTCCTGCAGCCGTTTACCATACCAAAGCAAACATAGTGAAAGATAAACACGTGATGCTCTTGAAGAATAAAACGCATTCAGAATTCCACTCCATCAATCCGCTCAGTAAACTCATCAGTGTTTGATAAAGTCACACACGTGCAGGACCAAACATCGGTGAACACACAATCTCCCACTGCCTCTCACGACTCAACATCAGGCATGTAACAACACAAAAAGACACACATGAGGGAAATGGGTCAGTGTGCATATGCAACACAACAGCACGCTGACATTTCAGAGGGCTTTAGTGGCAGACTAAATGCAGGTCTCTTGCTTTGAAATGAATGTCACAGTCTCTGCAGCAGTTTGTGGGCGTGTGTTCGCGCACATACGTGCACGTCAGTGCCAGAACTGGTGTTTTTAAATATCCTCTCATGGACGCCAACTCAGCAGCATCCAACCTTCCACTAGTTGAAGTGATGAAGTGATAAGACAACAACAGACCTTTTGACATGTATGAGGGTGAAATCATTTCTGAGCACTGACATCTTGATCACTTCAGAAACCAGAATACGGACGAGAGACACAATGAGAAATTCTAAATGTCTCCGGGCAAGATGAGGGTATATCTGAGGCTCCTTTGAATTTGAATCTGGATTCTTATCTAATAGGTTTGAGAGGAGATAAGAGAGAGCGAGGCAGGATGACAGAGGGAGAGAATGAGAGAAAGAGGGAGGGAACGAGAGCCAGGAGGAGAGAAAGAGGGACAGAGAGTTAAGATTATTTGGAGCTGGCTTATCAGAGTGTATTAAATCCACCACTGTATCAGTGACACAGGCTCTGGACTTGTTCAGGCCCCGGAGCCAGCACAGTGTGTTTAAGCTGCCAAGTTACAGCATGTCTCCTTTTGGGCTCATTGTGTAAGAGTGTGTGTGGCGTCACGTGCGCTCAGTCTGAACAAAAGAAGTGTGTGTGTGTGTCAAGTCCACATGCTGCGTCCACAACAACAGCAAAGATCTCTGAGAACAGATGTCAGAGATTATCAGTCTTATCTGTGGAGAGAAGAGCTGCTCCTCATCGTTCTTTCTTCCTCTCTTTCTTCTCCCACCTTCCAGGTCCCAGCTGTCGGAGCCATTTTGGAACATTTTTCTTTATCCAATGATCAAAATGTTTTTTTTTACACGTGTTACGTCATTTTTCATTTCTTTTTCTGTTTTCAGTTCTTTCTTGCTTCCTTTCAGTAGGTTTAAGTTCCCTTGTCTCTCTTTTTCACCTCTTCCTTCAACCGTTTTCTTTATCTCCATCCATCCATCCATCCTGGATCCGTCACTCTCCTCCTCTCCTCTTTGCCTCAATCATGGCTTCAACACGTTTGTAATCCGCAGGAGACGTAATTAATCTTTGACCTCCCTTTAAGTGGGGGAGGTAGATGGAGGGAGTGTGTGTGTGTGTGGGAGGAAACGAGTTAGTGCGATAAAGGGCACAGTGAAAGAGAGTAGAGAAAATGAAAGGAACAAGGTTGGGAGAATAGTTGACTATTATAAAGAAAGTTCTATAGAATATCGTCTCTGCTCTCGTTCTTCTTCTAACAAACAGAGACGAGGACGATGTTGTTTGTCTAACCAATCACATGCCACTGTGATGTGTAAGCATCCAATCACTGAGAGTGTGTCTTACAATAAAACCTTATTCTTCAGTGGAAATTGCACACACTGCTTTTTTAACCCACACGCACACACAAACAAAAACACACACACCACTCTGTCAGCCTAGACAAGCTAATCCCAGATAAGAGAGTGGGGACAGGCCTTTTCATTAACGGCATCGGGTCGCCAACAAAGGCTGGCTGGCAGGATGAAGCACAAACACACACAAACACACACACACACACACACACACACACAGGATACAGTTATTTGAAGGTGCAGTGTTTGAGCGGACTAAAGACAAACAGTGCTCTAACAGAAAAGCAGTTTCAAAGACGGTAACAGCAGCAAACGAGGAGACTTTGTTTGTCCAGGTATCAACTCACGATGATTATCTGCTCTACTTCCATTCAAACAAACACTTTTGTCCTGATTTAACAGTGATTTGTTCCTTTTATAACGTTTTTTTTACCTGCTTGAGAGATTCATGACAGTGTCCTTAATATTCTGATGTTAGTTGAGCTGTCAGAAATAAGACACACACGCACACACACAGACACACACACTGGCCTTACCTGCGCTCACAGTGATGGCCTCGATGAACTGGTCTCTCCAGCTGTTGGTTCCCACCAGCAGAGCCAGGTTGGTCTTCTTGATCAGCTTGTCCACGGTATTCTGACAAAGCACAGACGGATAAAAACAGTTAAACAACAGACTGAGTAACAAGATGCAATATGGTTTCATGACGTCACCTTTAATAACGACATGTTGATAAATGACAAATACAAAACCCTTCACATGACATTGTAGATGAAACACACACACACACACACACACACACACACACACACACACACACACACACACACACACACACTGGTCCAACTCATCTCTGAAGCTATTTGAGTGAAATATTCAATTACAATATAATTTATGACTGAACCATTCTATCAAATGCAAATAGTCGATGGCTGCAGCCATTTATATGCATTTCCCAAAATCCATCCACAAACGATTCAAACTCAGCTGCTTTGAATGTTTGGCTGCAAAGAATTTATCATGAGGTGTGTGAATTTAAACGACCTTTACAGAATGAATGACGGACAGTTTCACTCATCTACTGGAGGTTTCTCTGCTTCTTTCCCTCCTCCTTCTCTTTCTCTAATTCTTCCTCAACTCCCTCGCTGATAACTCAAATCCTCATTCCTCGTTTCCTTTCCTGTCTCCTTCATTCCCAGTCTTTGTTGTTTTCTTCAAAAGGAACTATGACAGATTGAAACACACACAATCAGTCGTGTACACACATGTACACACACACACACACGCACACACTGTAATTAGCGAAGCGGTGGGGATTGCTTCCTCCTCTTCTTCTCTCCACTTCAGAGGGAAACTGGGGCGCTAATTGTGTTGAATGGAGCTCTGGGGTGTAAATACAGTCTCTGTGTGCAGCTTTACTCTGCCTCCTGAATGTGGAGTGTTTATTTAACTCTCCTCTCTTACGCTCCTCTTAGTTCATCCCTTCAGACTCAGATGGACTGGTGTGGGGGCGTGCTTCTGCAGTACAACCAGTATGTGGTGCTATAATCCCCAGTGAAGACCCGGCTGAGGGCCACGGACCTGATAAATACCCATAATCCAAGATAAATCTCCTTCTCTCCTTCCCCTGACGATCTGTCTTTCTCACTCCAGTGACATTTTCTCCGAGGACACGCCTCCCTCCCACGTCTCTGCTCTATCAGCAAATTATCCTCCTTTTTGTTCCCGAAGCTCAAATTGTGTTGTTTTTACCCAGTGTGGGTCATTCAGGACGTAAACATCAGGTGTGACTGGGGAACAGACGCTCGCTCTGACTTCTGTCTGTCGTCATCACTTCTCACACACACATGAGGTTAAGTAACAATGTAAGACTCTTAAGACTCTGAACATGTCAAACAACATGTCGAAGTCAGAGTCTTTCTATGACTTCATCACTACAAGGATTTTCTGACAGAGACAGTGATGGACTGTGTGTGTGTGTGTGTCTGTGTGTGTGTGTGTCTCCGTCTTGTAATGTGAGGTGAATTTTAGAAGCAGAGTATTTCTAAGTCAGTGGAAAGACGGTGATTGATGACAATTGGCCCTGAGACCTGTGAACTCCAGCAAAGACGTGAATGTGTGAGATGAAAATGAGGCGTAACAACTCGACTCCAACAGACACACACACACAAACACACACACTCCATGTAAACCATCACTGAGGTGTCAGATAAAGATGAGATCTAAAGAAATCCACAGTGTCTGCTTTCAGAGTGCCACAGGAAGGGTTTCTCCCTCAATCTGTTATATCAGACTCTCACAGTGTCACACACACACACACACACACACACACACACACACACACACACACACACACACACCAACTTTATTGAACAAAACTACTTGACAAAGTGCAGCATCCTGTCAAGTGGCGAGTTATTACTGGGTGTTATTAACTGTCTGTCTACAGTGAGTGTGTAGGTGGAGCGGCAGCAAGGAACATGCATTAACACACACACACAAAACGTAGCACTGATGGTAATTACTGTAGGTCTATGCTGATCTTAAGAGACTGCGTGGGAGAGGGGAAAAGCGAGGAGAGGACACACACACACAACAATTACACAGTGTGAAATGTGTGATAGGAGGTGGTTTTGTGTTGTTGTGTTGTTTTAATTTCGGCATCAGTAACATGCAAATTAAAGCTTATTATCAGTAAAAGCTGATTTAGTTTGTGGAAAGAAATCGTCCTATTGTTGAGACGTTATTCATTCAGCGTCCACACTAATGATCTCGTCCACACACAGAGTTTTAAGTCACTCAAATGGAGATCGTTAGAAACAGGTTTTAAAACACTCTGCTTTCTGTGTATCTGTGTGCAAACAAAGCTTTTGGGAAACAAAAATCTGGAGAGATTTGTTAAGAACGGAGGGAAACATTCAGTCAAATCTCCACAGCAATGAAGCCAAGGTGTAGAAGTGTCATTAAAATACAACAACAAGACTTTAACATTAATACGACTGCAACTATCTGCTCCTGTCATCGTGGATCAACCTCAGCTCTCTCTCACCTTGAACTCGTACGACTCCTCTATGATGATCTCCAGTTTGACGTGGTCTCCCAGCATGGGCCGGCCCATATCAGCGATGCGGCGCTCCTCATCGTCTTTTCCTGTCAGCGCTTCTTCTTCTTCCTCCTCTTCCTTCTGCTGTTCTTCTGAAAACACAACAAACAGCGGCGTTACCACAGGAGAGCGGCAGGACGGGCAGGTTCAGGTGAAGCTGAAGGTTTTGAGATTTAATTGGACTGAAACTCCAGCAGAGAAAACCTTCAAAGTTTCCAGCTTTGCAGCTTCCTTGAGGGTTTTAACATCCGATGACATGAAATGTGAGAAGCTGACGGAGCACGCTGTGGCTATTTAACTGAAAATGATCAGTAAGAGCAAAGATGATGCAGAAACTCAAAAATCCGACTTTTGGGACGTTTGTTCTAAATGTGGAGATGACATCAGTCCTGCTGGGACAGTAACTGTCAATTTGAGTCAAGTACTGTGGACCCAGCAGTGTGGGCACATTTTACATTTTTATGTGTAGTGACAGCGACCCATCTGCCCACTGTAGTTTTATAACCTCCCCCTTCTTTATTAAATACAATAAAAACTAACCACTGGTGTTTAAGACACCAGATTTTGACTGATTGTATTTGGACGTCAACACAGTGGATTATTAAACTGAACGGATTAATTAAAATCATTGTCGAGCAGAGTCTGTGTATAAAGACGGACGTGGTGTCTGATCAGGGGGTGGGGCCTCAGCAAGTCCCGCCCACACACGTTCGACCAATCGTAAGACAGTCTCGCCTGTCAATCAACATGTTTCACACTGTTTCTATTGTATAAAATAACTAATTAAAACCAAACTTACCAGAAACTTGACAGTTCTGTGATAAGAACCACCTTAAATGACAGTAAACTTAAATTTAACGTGTACTTTGTCTTTAATTTTGGCCCATGTCCCATCTACTAACACGGTGGAGGCGGGGTTTACAGTCTGTACTGCAGCCAGCCACCAGGCGGCGATCAACACACTTTGGCCTGGGTGAATTAATCTGTCAATTTATTTAATTGAGTTTACACGGTTCAATCATTTCCATGAGTATTAATATGTGCTATAATAAAATATACTTCCAGTTCCTCCATCACCTCGTATCCCTCTATCTGCCACAGCCCCCCCTTTCCCTCCTCTTTTCTTCTTCTCTCCATTTCTTTATGGTGGTGTGTGTGTGTGTGTGTGTGTGTGTGTGTGTGTGTGTGTGTGTGTGTGTGTGTCCGTGATTGAAATTCACTGTCGAGTGTGAACTCGCTGCTGGGATCAAAGAGAGAGCGAGTGAGAGGGAGAAAGGCCCAGATCAAAATTTCCATGGGGGGGGATGGTTATCCATGCTATTGCCTTTCATTACAGTGCAGTGCATTGTGGGTCTGCACCAGCTCATTGGTCATTTGTTCCCCTCAGTTGAGTTACTTTGTGGAGCTTATGGGTCACACACACAGACACACACACACACACACACACACACACACACACACACGAGAGGCTGCTGCAGCAAAGACAAACGTGATGCAGGTGAAACATTGTTAAGACGAGTCCATAATAATAAGCAGGTTTTTTCCTTCTACAGCTTCTATTGAAGAAATGTTTGTCTTTCATATTTTCAAACCACACACTGTAAATACAGATGGACGACTAACGGCTCCCCAAAGGTTAAGCCAAATTATAAAAGTATAAAACATACTTCGCATATAGAGTTCGATGTAAATTTGACTTCATCGACCAAAAGAGTCAAACCTGTTGACTCTAATACAAACTGAAGATCTCTCACAGGAAGCTCCAGGTCCAGTAGAACTGAGCTGATGACCTGACTGGTAAACTGGTTCATTCACTAATACAACCACAGTGAGAAGCTACTTCCTGTTGTGTGTTTTACAAACCGCACACACGTGTTCACTTAAACCGACTGCAGGGAATCACACATCACTTGCCCTTCAACACTCTCGTTCACCTCACTCCAATTAACACTGAATGGGATTCACACACCAGCACAACACAACCCATTACACACCATGTAATTGTGATTTAATGAACTCCATTAACAGCCTGCACCAAACCTCATGTGGGAAGAGTATGACCCTGCAGTGTGCTTGTTAGCTACACCCCCCCTGTGTGTGTACATATGTGTATGTTGGACTATTACGTTTACTATGGGCCCCTGGTGGCTGCCTGCAGTGTTGGTCATAAACCACACCTCCTCCATGTTGGTGGTTGGGACATGGACATGTTAAAGACATTTTTCTCAAAGATGGTTTCTGTCGCTTTAGGTGGTTTCAAATCTGATTTTATTTACGCATTTGATCTTATAAAACTGGGGAAACATCGACAGCTGAGACTGACGACACCGTCCGTTCAATCCCCTGATTGCGACTTTGCAGACTCTGGCTCCAAATGGACAAGATGGTCGTGTTCGGATGTGAAACATTCTGGCCGGAGACGCGTCGTCCATCTTAATGTTCAGTCTCAGAACTGTGCACGGGTACAGACCTCACCTTTCAAAGGGTAAGGGTTGGACTGAGGCCTTTAGCTGTGATGGTTAATGTTACATTACGGGGCTGGAGAATATGTGTGTGTGTAAATGGACCTGACAGAGGTTGAATGTCACGGGGGAAGAAGCTGGATCCCGTCAGACCCTGAACCATTTATCATCCTGATTGTTTCTGGTGAACTTCTCTCCTTTGCAGCTCAGTTCATTATCCACAGAGAAATATCACTGAAGAGTCTGCATATATATGGAAAAACTGTGCACTGTCCCTTTACATGTCCTTTCGTATCATAACCTTTATCATTCTTTATTTTCTCTTTCATCTGCTTTCATTTCAACCTCTTTCTCTAAATCTCTGACTCATGTTCCTCTTCACTAATTCACTGATTGAGTTTCAGCTCTAATGAGCAAACAAAAACAGAAAAAGCTCAGTATTTATTCACTTAGCAACCTTCACAACATAATAAGTCAATTTCATTCTCCGTGGTTTCCTTGTGAAGTGAGTTCACGAGGAGCAACTGTAGCATCTCTCTTCCATTAGATTCGTCATTAGTTTTAATTCAATTAGGAACAACTTTCTACTCTGAAGGAGAATTATTGTCTTTTTCATCCTCTCTCTAATTCACAGGTCCTCTTTCCAACTCGTCCCTTATCTTCGTCTGGTTCCAACATTGTTCAATACGTGCTACAGATGTGTGTGAGTGTGTGTGTGGTATTTCACACCTTGTCATGCTTTTGATAAAGTCCCCATTTCCACAGAGGGGATGGAAGGTGACAGAAAGACGAGGGGAAGGAGGGAGGATGGAGACGCTTCATAGGTGGAGGACAAAGGGGAAAGAGGAAGGAAAGACGCCGAGCTACCAACAGAGAAGAGACGAGGACGGAGCAGAGGATTCGTACATTCTGTCATGTAAGATGGATTCAGGCTCCGAGGAGGGAAGACAGAGGGAGGGAGGGAGGGGAGGTGTCTCTGCAGCCTGCCAATGTTCAAAGAGAAGAGGAGGAGCGGAGGGAAGAAACCTCTGCCCTGTGTCAAGGAGGTGATGAGCAGATGGAGGGAGGAAGAAGACAGGGGGGAGACAGGAGACGACCTGACCTTTGACAGGATTAAACAGTACAGCAGGAGACGAGAGGAGGAGGAAGAAGCTGCTGTTACACTGTCACACTTTGGGAGAGTCCCACAGGAGGAAGAGGAGAGAGGACAAGGGGAACTTTTAAAGACTTGACAGGTTTTTAACTCGTCCTATTTGTCCTCCAGAGAGGAGGAGACGAGAGGAGAGGGGAGGAAGAGGAGAGGAAGGTGTAATGAAGACAAAGGGTTGAGGACAGAGATGAGAGGGAAGATGTTAGGTAACGAGTGAAGAGGAAACGAAGAGGCAGTAGATGAGCGGAGAGGAAATAATTACACTTCTCAAACAAATTAGACACAAACTCAAGATGTCGATGAGGGGGGGATGATGAGGATGAAGGGTGGAT